>CM076581.1:671814861-672220743 GCA_034641835.2 Pinus albicaulis
ACAGCTCGGTAGTTTTTTTATTCCCCATTTTGGTGGATTATGTAATACTTACTTTTTATATTTAAATACATAAATGGTATGTCGCTTCAGTGAATCCTGAATGGTATCAGCTTGTTTATGGCACGGTAATGTTCTTTTTCAATTTTTGTAGGTTTCCCTCTTTTATCCTAGTTATGTATTTTATATTTTTCTCATATATATATTTTCTAGTACATTGGTTTTGGACACTTGCGCCTGCAATCCTAAAACTCGCGCAACAGAACTAATTCTCACAATTATACTGATAAATGGTTGTGATTATGTTGGGGCTTTTAATGGACTTCCATACCGTCAAAAATATGACCAATCGTTATTCATTTGTTCGCTCAACATGGAGAATGACTTGTAATTATATGGAGTATGACTTGTAATTATTATAGTAAGTTGGGCATGTTAGAAGTCAAAGTAGTGATATTGGAAGCATACACTTTTAATTAATAATGGATGGATTTATGCAAGTAATTGAATTGAATTGAATGACTAATGTCAGAAAATAAAGTTTTTTAAATAAGATATAAATGATTTAATTATTATTAAAGAGAAATAGTTGAATAGTTAAATAATCAAGTTTCAATTGAAGAATGAGTGTTTTCTTTTTAAGTTTCTAAGCAAATAGTCATTTAAAATTTATGGAACTACTTGCATAGATTCATCTTAATTATAACTATTAAACATCTTAAACATCAGGAGAGATAAAAAAAATACAGGGACAAAACTTTCAATAGGTAAAAAAAAGTGAGATGGATCTATGCAAGCTTTTTTTATTATTATAAAATTTTAATATTTTTACATTATTTATTTAAATGTCTATCATTTTAATTTCTTAGCATTAAATTATGTTAAACATATCATCAATGTGCAAATCCAAAGGTTTAGAATATGTACAACCCCATTAACTAAGCAATGAAATTTCTACATGGAGAAGGTCCTAAGCAGATTTGTGACAGTAGTTTTAACAGGTCCTAAACTAGGCATATGTGTTGACAACATGAATACTGGAGTGAGTTCTGATTTAAAGATGGTCCATAGACCTACTCAATCTTCTAATAGCGAGTTTTGACCTCATGCAACAACATATGAAATCATTGGTTGATGCAATGACAGTCGATTGATAATTTGTTTTCTAATTTGTTTATGAAGGGCATAAATTTGATTTGATACTATAGCAACAATGGCATCAGGCGAGCCCTCCAAAGACCCGTCCATGAGAGAAGGATTATCAGGTACATTGGACATTTAGCTATATCATGTTTTCAAGTAGGTTATATTTATTGTTTGTTGTGAAAAATTGATTACTGTGAAATTTTTTTGTCCTGCACAGGTGGACACACTCATATGAATCGTGCGCCCAAACACCAAATTGAACAAAAGGAGCCCATAGACCTATTCCCATTTGTCCCCAATTTCTTAGACCCAATTATGAGGGGTCTATTATACAATATATAGGTACACATTAGATTTCTAGTTAAAATGTTCAAGTTTTCGTTATATTCAATGTTGAACAGGTGAATTTTTTTTCTTCAAATGACATGTGTTTAATGTGAAAACATTATGCTCCATAGGTGAAAATGTAGGAGTTGGTGCTAGCCCTATTGTTGTTGAGGGAAAAGTGAATGCAATGTATTACACTATTGTGCAGCCTATGGCATCCATCCCACACTTGGATAGATCTCGTTCAAGTAAAATCTAAAGGAAAATTTATTGTTTGATGTATGTTTCATGTGAAAATTATTGTGTCTCATGTACTTGTGTGATAAAACAATTTAATATTTTTTACAGTGGCTAGTAGATACCTTCATTCCTTAGAAGGGAAAAATCCTAGTCCGATGAGCGAAGAGGATGAGATAGTTTTTCCACGAGGTATTTTCAAATGACCAAAAAATATTTTTAAATACAAATTTTCCTTATAAATTATTTAATTTTTAATATGTGCAATAATTTAACATGTTACAGGTGGTGGTCGTCACCCTCCTAAGGGGAGAGGTCGTAGGGTTCATGCGTTTGCTCGAAATCCAAGTTATGAGCCCTTTACACCCATCCCGGTGATATTCCTGAGGAGATGCATTGGGAAGACACCATATCCTTACTTATTGTTGATGGGATGAGGGAGCATTCCACGAGACTGCGCAATTAATTGCAAAGTTTCAATCTCTCTACCCCTAGTCGATATTGTCTCCAAATTTTTTTTACACAATTTGGAGAGTTTGATATATACTTATCGTGGGGTTGGACCATCAACCCAAGTTTTTTTTGACATGATGCGTAAGAGGAGAGCATCAGTGATTAGTATCCACTCCTACAATGAAGTTAAAAGTAGGGTCACTAAAGAAATGGCCTTGTCACTATTTGACTTGCGGCCTGAAGACAAAAACGCTTGAATATTGCAAGATTCAATGATCCCAATATTGCACCTTATATTTATGAGAAGTTCATGTATGCATACGGGAAGTTCCAAAATAATGATGAGTTGCCGCAATATTTTGTTAGGATGTTGTATGCTTAATTTCGAGAGCACATGGACCCTAACTATACAAATATGGGGTCCAAATTCTATGGAGCTGGAAAAGTTCGTACATATGAATGACCTGATGTTATGCGAGATGTTGGGTTTAGGCCTCTAGCACCTCATTTAGCACATCGACCACCTAGGCTAGTTATACTTCCAAAGGAGTTAGCCCTTATCTCTATTGCTGCATCTCAGATGAGGGAGAAGATACAACAACATATTGCAGTTGCTTTAGGAGGGTTGGAAGTCGACTTAGGGACAAGCCAACATTCATCTAGTGCAGGATTTCGTTCATTTTTTAGTATTCCAGATGATGTGTTGAGGGAGATGGAGCGACATGAGCTTCTGGAGTATGCATCCTCTTGTATATACCACTATGAGTGAGCCATTAGACAACAAATGCACACCATGGGATAGGTATGTACAAGCATGTTTTGATATATTTTAAAATACATATTTATAAGATGAGCTAGAGTGCATGTAACATGTTTTTTTGGTGTATATACATTTAGTATCCAAAATATTACACCAATATATTTATTTAACTTATGCAATTTACAACATTCTTAGATCAACATTGCTTTGCCCCTGATCCTCATTCTATAGATCATGGACATGATCATGTATAGGTGCCACATTCATTACTATCTATCTATGTTTTTGTACGTCAAATTGAAAATGAATTTATGTCACATAATTTTATATGGCATGAATCTTAACATTATGGAATTTTCAAGCTAACGCTACACATGAAGGACTTCTTGAAGACATGATACCTTCATATGTTCCAGTGGTCTCATAAGTATTATCTATCTAGATTTTTATGTTAAATTGCAAGTGACTTTAATATGAACATAGTTTTATATGGTGTGGCTTTTAACATTATTGAATTTTCAGGTATGTGCTACACATCAAGGGTTGCCTGAAGAGATTATTCATTCTCAGGTTCCATTTGTGACACAGGTATCGATACTTTTCATTAAGCATATTTATTATGTTTATTATATTTCTTTTTGCAAACTTTTCTATTAACTTTGGTTTCTACTTTTCAGGCTACAGATAATATTGAGATGATGCAAACTAAGCCCCAAGGAGGTCGTGTAGGCTTTGGGTCAGAGAGTCTACATTTTTATGTGACTTGAATTGTATAGTGGATGTAGGCATCTACCAATAAGTTGGAATTTTGTTGCACATACTTCCAATGTTGTTATTCCTTTCAATATTTGACACAAGAATTTATGCTATCGAATCGAAATTATGCTAAAAAGGTAGTCTGATAATTTCATGAAGGGAGTGATTAATGCAATTACGTTATTTCTTTTATCATTTCATGATTTACTTGTAAATGCATCACACTGGAGGTGAGTGATAGAAGATTGAACAAGCGATGGGTGATTCACAATGTCAACTGCATCCCCAACATTGTCATTAAGGATGAAGCCAAAGGCTTCACTTCAATAGTCAACATTTTAGTCTTGCCATGTCCCATGCCTTCCAAATCTAAAGCTTTTTCATTATCCAATGCCTTCCAAATGATCTAAAAAATGATCCTTTAATACAAACTAGAGTTTGGACTAATTAAAGATATTAGGAAGCCTATGTAGGCCCGAGCACCACCGCAACAACCAACTTCCTCTTCAAGAAGTTCATCCCATCCTGGATCCACTACGGCCCTAGCAACTTCATATCTAGCACTATTGGTCCTTCACGGTTCCTGGAAATGATGCCCAATTAAGGTTGTATACTGTGTTACGGCACCAAAGTTTTTCCCTTCAAAGTTTTATACAAGGATGCTTGGACCTCCAAGATCCTTAAGGAAGAAGAAAATACGAGTGACCCAATAACTTTTAATCATTTACTCATCATCATTGTCGTTAGCACCAACATTCAAAGCATTCAGGCGAGTAATCAATTTGTTCTTTCTTATTGGGTTAGTTTCCTTGTTCTACCTTCACAGCTGGACATAAGACCGTGCCCAATTACCGGGCAATATGCCATGCTCGGCCTCCAAAGTTTGCTTAGCTTCAAAGTTTTATACCAAGGATGCTTGGACCTCCAAGATCCTTAAGGAGAAGAAAATACAACTAACCCAATAACTTTTAATGATTTACTCATCATCATCGTCCTTAGCACCAACATTCAAAGCATTCAGCTGGCTTGATCAATTTGTTCTTTCTTTCTTCTTAGGTTAGTTTCCTTGTTCTCTACCTTCACGTTGGACATAAGACGGAATTGCCCAATTCTGGGTTGTATGCTATGCTTTGGCCTCCAAAGTTTGTAGCTTCAATTTTTTATACCAAGGATGCTTGGACCTCCAAGATCCTTAAAGAAGAAAATATAACGTCGACCAATGACTTTTTAATCATTTACTCATCATCATCGTCATCGGCACCAACATTCAAAGCATTCAATCGAGCAATCAATTTGTTATTTCTTTCTTCATAGGTTAGTTTCCTTGTTCTCTGCCTTCACGGCGGACATAAGACCGTGCCCAATTATGGGGCACGTATGCTACGCTACGGCCTCCAAAGTTTTATATCAAGGATGCTTGGACCTCCAAGATCCTTAAGGAAGATAAAATACAGCCGACCCAATAAATTTTAATAATTTACTCATCATTGTTTAATTGTTCATTTGCACGTATTTGTGGTCGGTTGTTTCTGAATTTTGTGGATGTGCTCTTGATTATATTCAGCACGAGTAGCGAGGTCCTATCTTGAGAGGATCCCGAGACCACTATGAAGTTTTAATCATTTTTTATGATGACACATTTTATATTGAATTGATAATGTTATGGGAGCAAGAGTAACTTCCGATTGCAATTAAAAGATAGGGTGCAAATGGTTTTGTAGATGTTTATCAAGGAGGGTAAAAGGTAGATTGTACATAGATGCTTTTGGTGATTTGTTATTCTTTCAAGCTTCAAATGTTATTTTTTGTCTCTCGGGGCGACGTTGTTCTCTACCGACTGCCATTGAGTTCTTACCAATGATAGACAAGGTATGAACTAAGTCTATTTAATATTTTGTTTTATGTTTCTTTATATTCATTATAGAGAGGCAAAAAGGCTTGAGTTTTTTTTATAGTTGCGGATGTATTCAACAATGTTAATTCCATTTGTGCTCTATTTACCGGTTTAGAGCTTGTGCATTGGAACTTTTTGTTAGCATTGTTTTTGGCTAGTATTTATTGGATTGCACCTTTTGTGAGGAATTTTTTATCGGGCAAGGGATTAGGGAAGTGAAAAGCTATAGTTTCATTTGAGCATACTTTTTGTCCGGAGTTTTTGCATTGCTTTGGTTGAGAGAAGACAAAAAAAGTAGGTGGAGCCTTAGTTGAAAATCACAAATATTGTGTTTCTATACATTACTAGCCATATTGAAGGGGAGGTGAGTTATCTTGTTATGCAAGGGGGAAGTATTAGTAAGTGAAGACTACACATGAGTCTTGTTATTTAATCTCTTGAAATAAGACTTTGTTTTATTTCTTCTATTTAGTGAAACAATTTCATTTGATTCATATCCACATGGGTATGTACGGAGTCTTGGTTTTCCGGATCAAATTCTTAGGTTTTCGAACCTTTGATTTTCTTGATTTTGTACTTTGTCCTTCTCTAGATTCATTTCAAGCCTCTAGTCCAATAATTATGTCTAAATTTCACACGTGGCATTTCAAGGCACAGTTATGTTAAGAACTAAAATTTAACCGGAGATGCAAAATTCATTCCATGGATCACTTAAATAATTTCTATTGTCTAATTAACATTAAACACATTTGAATACTTACCTATTTTGCATATGTTTTGGAGCGAGTTGGGGTACCTTAACGAGCATGTAACAAGTGTAATTAAAGAGGGTGATGCTCGAGGTTTTGGAATGGAAAATGTGCATAGCAATGTCAATAATGAAGGGTGGTTAAAACCTTTGCTTCAGTCACCATATCTATAAGTAATACACCATCATTTTGTATTTCAAGAAAGCTTTGATAAATGTTTGCTGGTTGTATTTGTAATTGAGCAATGCTCCAATTGCATGGACATGATAAATTATGGTGATTTTTATTTCACCGGTTTGTATTCTCGGATAGTAAGGTCATAAATGTTAAGAAAAAGGGAAAAAATGAATAACAACATGGTGTTTCATAACAACACATTTGAAATTTTATTACAAGAATAGGATAGTCCTCTTCCTTACTTTGCACACTAAAAAATTATTCTCCTTCCAAATCAAGGCACAGAAAAGTATATTTCCACTATCAAACATATATTACAAACATGCTACTTTATAGAAGTCCATTTTCCGGTAGCATTATAATAACTCAAAGGTTCAATATGTACGCATGCACTATACACCTACGGCTCAGGTGAAATAAATCACGTTCTATCACTTAGTCTTTTCATTTTGGAAAATAAGGCATCTTACATTTCATTCATTCTCACTAAAAGAACTTGGTCTCATCTTGGGGACCTGAGAAATAAATTTTCAACATCTTCAAGGTTAAACATCTCCTTTTAACTTCTGGTAGAATTATGATGGCACACATGGGCTTGTTTTGAAGAACTTAGCTACGATAGGGTGATTGAGTAATTATAAATTTGTCAAACCAATTTTTACATAAACCTTTAGATAACATACTTCTTGAACTTGTTTTTTATTTGTTGATTGTCTTTCTTTTAATGATTTTGTTTTCAATTGAATTCATCTTGATTCTATGTTTCGGTTGCATGGACTATGAGGGACTATGAGCGGGAGTTCAAATAGGGTCACAGAAACATGTTGATCCACCCTCGAGGAAAGGGTTCTCCACCTTTCGGATGTTCACTTCACTATTTATGAAGCATGATGGGGGTGAAAAATGGTTTGGTAAGATGTTTATCAAGGAGTGTAAAAGGTAGATTGTACATAGATGCTTTTGGTGATTTTTTATTCACTTTCCAAGTTTCAACTTTTATTTTTTGTCTCCTAGGCGACATTGTTCTCTACCCATTTTGCCCTTTGAGTTCTTACCAATGATAGACAAGGTATGAACTAAGTCTATTTAATATTCTATTTTATGTTTCTTTATATTCATTATAGAGAGGAAAAAAGGCTTGAGTTTGTTTCATAAGTTTGTAGATGTATTCAACGGTGTTAAGTCCATTTGTGCTCTGTTTGCAGTTTAGAGCTTGTGAATTAGAACTTTTGTTAGCATTGTTCTTGGCTAGTATTGATCGATTTCACCTTTTGTGAGGAATTTTTTTATCGAACGAGGATTATAAAAGTGCAAAGCTATAGTTTCGGTTGAGTATACCTTTTGTCCGGAGTTTTTCATTGTTGGTTGAGAAGACAAACAAAAATCGGTGGAGCCTTGGTTGAAAATCACAAATATTGTTTATGTACCTAACGCCGTGTTGGAGATGAGGTGAGTTATGTATTGACATACGAGTATTAGTAAGTAGAGTTCCACAGTTCTCCATCCTCGAGGAAGGGTTCTCTACCTTTCGGATGTTCACTTCATGCACATGAAGCATAGAAACAAATTTGTGTTACAAACTCTTTCTTTGGGAAAGTATAGAAAGATTCACATCATCCCATGGAGATGAATAGTAGAGACTTCTCGTATTCTTGTATTTAGGATAGTTGGATGCATAATCTAAGTCAAATATTCATCTCTAGAATTTAAGGCCACATATTCCTTATTCGAGAGGCTCATGCTTATTTATATGGTGGCCATTTCGGAGCACTTAAGATGTTATACCATTTGTAGAGATATTTCTTTTGGTCCCTATCATAATGTGAGACTAAGGCTTTTTTTTATGCTATAATAATATCTCTTGCATATTATGCTATGCTATTTTTGATGCCATTTTTTTTATGCTATGAATCTCATTTTATACATTTACTACATTTAGATCTACTATAAGTTAATATTATTCACGAATGTATGGTGCGAGAATTACGTAGCGAGAAAGAGTTTACAACTTGATACAAAGTGTCACATTTTTTGCTTTAATCGTAGTCTTTTATGTACTAGCTTGACTAGTATACATCTTACTTGGGGTACGTCATTTTTGGTATGATTGATTATGTAACATATCGAATGCCATATATTTTTTCAAAGATCCTACATTTAAAATGCTACCTCACAACGCAAATATGCATTGCTTCTATAAGTGCATAGGGGTACTAGTTACAATCACAAAGAGGGACGATTTCTTCCTTAAAGTCACAAAATATATTTATGATGTGACTTCCAATACAAAAATTTGTTTAAAAGTATAAATACATCTTTGAAATACATATCCTATATGGATGTTGACACAATTTATGATTGTTCAACTTGATCTTGCATTGACATAAATATTGGGTTACTATTGTTGTTTGTCTTTGTGGCAATTCTTGTCTAGATGTAAAGTTTTATAATAAACAAAATTATTTGATCCATTGTATGGTGGTCGTAAATGATAAGAAGGACTGATCCAAAATACGTTGTATACAAACTAAGGTTGATTGGTATGAAAGGAATTAGGCCTAATACTCTTGTAATTAATATATTATCTTTTGGTGATTGAGAACGAGGTCCTTTAAGCTATTGTTATAACTTGATTTTTCAAATTTGGCATAAGCATGTAAAGAAAGTCGATCTAAAAAAATATATACATTGCCTTAGCTTCTAAGTTTTAACACTAGTAACACATACATATTGAAGAGACAAATAAATAAACTCACACTTATGATCATATGTTGCCTTATAACTAAGTTTTTGAGGGTTGATTCTCATTATCATATATGCTAAGCCTATCTTACTAGTACATGCCTATAATAAGTATGGCTTATACCATTGGTTATGAGAATAACTATGTATGGATATGCTTAGTGAATTTCCTCTAACTTACACAAAGGATGATTGAATCTTCATGGTGGTGTTCTATTTCTCTAAGATGGAAATACTGTCCCACATCAATATGAACTAATAACAATAGGTATCTAAGTTTTTTTTTCTCCCACATTAGGTCTTGTTTCATCCTCCCCCTCAACATTATGTACGATAGACCCTTACTTCCACACTCAAGTAAGCTAAGTATTACACCATTATAAGGTAGACCCACTCATTCATGGTTATGAATTCATCTCGATGAAGCATGTTCTCGACATTTTTATAATTGCAAGGACATTGAATATTTTAATTCCACAAAATAAATTCATGTTGGTGAGACATGTGGGATAGAAGTCCCGTACATGACCCATACCTTCTTCAAAAATCACTTTCCCCTATATTTTTGAATTGACACATCTAACTCCTATGTTTATTTTTACATAGTAATTGAACCCCTTAGTACAATTTATCATTACCATAAATCACAAACTAAAATTTATGTGCACATATAATTGGAGAATTAGTGCTCTTAATGGAAAGGATTTGCTAACTTGTCTAATTAATTAACTTAACCTTAGATAAATAATGAAAGAATAAGATTTTTGAAATATAAAAAAGTGATGAGAAACCCAAAAGTCATATTTTCATCCCTCTAAACCCAAATGCTAGAGTTATGCACATTCAATTGCCAATTAATACAGATAAATTCCTTGATTACTATTCTTATTGAATACTAAATGCATTCATGACATGCTATGAGTTTATTAAGGACATCTCTAATGCTAATATGATATGAATTTGAAACCAAGTTTGTATGTGCATTACTTGTGTACTTAGAATTGTGTGCATTAATTGTTTTCCAATGAATGATTTGAAGGTGATGTGATGCAAATATGATGACATTTGATATCAAAACTAAACTAACGATACAAGACTATATGTAATTAAATATTCATTCATCACCATCATATCCATGCAAAAAAAAGGCGAGTTAAGATCATCTAGGAGTAAACATCATGGACACATTAAATCACCATAATTTAATTATCTAGAAAACACCTTATCTAGTAGATCATAATATATTGTTCATACCAACACACATCTAACCATCCACATGTCCATTTATTTGAAAGCAATCCACAATATGATCTTAAACTATATAAATTCTAATACATTGTAGCAATTATATGTTCTAACCCTAGAATCAAAGTTCATTGTTCATCTTGAACAATGTGTTCCACTCATATGAAATGTGCTAGTGGCAAATTTTCCACAATGGCATCATGATCATCTATCGATAACCTCCATTCTGTTTGTTTTCTACTCTTCACTTCCTTCATTGCAACCGAGTTGCTATGATCAAGCTATATTGGGCATAAATAACCTGTGGAAATTTTGGTAATCTTGAAAAATAGTATGATCTTTACATTTCTTTACTTCTTCAAAGAAATGTCCCATTAACACCATTGAACCGGTTGGCTATGTATAATTTGATGGATCATTATACTCTTGCAAAAACGTGCATTTGGACGTAGTGCCTTTGAACTACAATGTTTTATACAAAATTCAAATTGAAGAAATTATTGACTCACCAATGAGATTGATATCAATATTCTCTTGGACATTTGTGTTTTCAATATTCTCGTTGAAAATTTCCTCAACATTCTCTTCGACATTTGTGTTTTCAATATTCTCATTTACAAGTTCCTCAACATTTCTCATTTCCTCGTCATTGTCATGCACCTCTACATCTCTTTCACGATGCTCTACCTCCACATTTATTTCATGGCTTAATCTTTCCCTTTCCTCTCGCCTGTAATCTCTCATTCCTTTCCACGAGAATCAGTTCTATTTTGATCGTGCCTTGATTTTCAATTCCTTTTGCTTCCCATGTTCACAAACATGGAAACCCTAAAATCCAATTCTATTTGGACCAATACCCAAAAAAAACATAAATACTTGAGAATAAGTACTTCATGCCTTCAATAAAGAAGAAAAATTAAATAAATAATTAAATTCATAAAGACATTTTGCAAAAATACTTCATGCCTTCATAGAGACATTTTGCAAAATATCAAGTAATTAAATTCTTATAAAAAATAAAAAATGTAATTTTTTCCCCATAAAATTTTCGCTTCCCTTTCCTAAAAATATGTGCTCTTTAAAAAAAATTGAATGTTTAAAAAACATTACTTGATCGCACCAAAAAAAACTTTGCACCCTAAAAAAAATTGCTTCTTTAGTTCAAAATGGTGTGTGGAATATTGTGGATTTAATCTTTCGAACGAGAATATTTATGTAACTCTCGCTCGAAACATGGTAGCGATACGATGAATCTTCGCAAGATTTCGTCGGCCAGGTGGTAAAATGTTTCGATTAAACTTCTCACTCGAAATTTTAATAGACTCTCGAACGAGAGTTATATAACTCACCGAGATTACGCCTTCTTGTCAAACCAAAAAGCTGTCATGCGTCGGGTGTATTTCTCGTCGCAAACTCTCGGCCCGCGAGTTTGTAAAACTTTCGGGCGACGGTTTACCCGCACGATTAAATTTAACCTATGGCGGTTTAAAATCTCGATCGAGAGTTTAACATTTCTACTTTGAGAGTTTATTAAATGTCTGCTTGGAGTAGTTTACGGTCAACGAAAACCCGGAAAATTTGTAATTTCGAGGGGAACCTACAACTTTGGAGGGGCGGAACACCTACAAAAAACATAATGTTATATTTCGAACACAGTACCATTAGATTCATCTCTGAATCTAGTTTCTAATGATATAATATTTGTGGAGTTTCATTAAAAATTTCAAATTTTTATTAATTTTACACTAAATTGTTTCTTGTGGAATTTCATTGTTCTAAAGATTGCGGTGAATGAAAATTCAATAACTTTAAAGTGGCAACACCAAAAAAAATCAGAAAAAATCATATTTCAATTCCTCTCCTTTGTCTTCTTCAAAGGGTATTCTCATTTTTCTTATTGTTGATCACATTGAAAATAAAATGTAGGGCTCATAAAATGTCTTGAAACAACACCGTTTGTTTGTCTTCGTCCATTTCAAAAAATAATAAAAAAGAGTGATTTAATCCCGAAAATTACCGAAAAATAGTCATTGAAGTAGTGCGGTCTATGTAGATTACGATGTTATGGTTTATTTCCAAAAAATGAATAACCATCCCTAAAAAAATTTAGGGTGCAAAAGTGATTAATTATGTTTTTTTCGAAAATTTCAAGTATATGCGGTTAGTAAACAACAAATTTACCTCTCTCTCTCTCTCTCTCTCTCTCTCTCTCTTTATATATATATATATATATATATATATATATATATATATATATATATATATATATATATATATATATGAGTTGGAGGTAAGAATTTCTCTACAAATCTTGTTTTTATGTCAAAGCGTATTTTGCATTGAAAATATGAGTTTAGTGGAACGGAAATTGAAAAAAACATAGAAATTACAATTTTCAACATAAAAAGGAGCAAAAAAGTGTTTCCCAACTTCATGTTTTCACCGCCATTTTGTTCCACATCCATTGTTAGTGATCTCGATTATCGTTTTGTTGGGAATTTTTGGTCAAGTTTGTGGGGATTCAAGGACACCAAATTGAAAAATAGTATGACATTTCATCTGTAAACGGATGGTCAAACGGAGAGGTGGTGAACATGGGTATTGTACGTAATATTCCCAAGTTTCATATCATATTTGGAATATTAGAGTCCTTGATTTTCTTAATAAATTAAGTAAATAAAAGGGTGGAGGGACCCACAATCCTCAATATGAATAAATATCCACTTTTGTGTGTGTGAATTTGGATTAATTAAACCTAGATCTACATAAGAAGGTATTTAAACAACTACAAATATGAATGAAATTGGAGAATGCAGCTCTCGGGGTTGACACGGTCAACTAAGATCTTGAAGGATAAAATGAGAGGATGATTCGAGTCCAAATAAGATCTTGAAGATATCCAAACATCATGGGACATTCATGATAAAGTGATGGAGAACGTTGTGCCAACAAGGCACACTTGATGGGGTGTACATTGCACCTAGACATGATGGTTGATTTGGTCAAGCAATGCAATCCAACTTAGAGGATCTTGTCCACATGTGACAACACGGTCTAGATGAGGGCCAAGTCTTGGGAAGGCTCAAATGTTATTTAATACGAAGGCAGGATGAGGGCATGCGCTTTGATTAGTCTTGATGTAAGATCTTTCGGATGCGGAATTGTCATGTGACATTCTTTTGCTTTCTTGGTGCATTTCGCCCGAGAGATTAGAGGTCTTCGTTTAGCACGGAAGTGTTCACGATCGGGAATCCCACTTCTTTATTAGAGTAGCTCTAGAAAGAGTATTGTACTTCATATTACATCGGGCTTTACAGTGCCACATCCCTTTTCCTACTTCGCGGAACATTCATATTTAGAAATTGCGGTTACGAAGATCGATTTTAGAGGAAGTTGTCTTGATACTTCGGCTAGAGAATTGAGTGAAGGGTTATTCCTATCACCTTGGGCTTAAAAATCAGCTTTGAGCTTCATTGCGGATCTAGAATCATGCCAAAAGTTATTGACCTCCCACTTGTATTATTTCCCTTCGGGAATAACGTTGTTCATTTTGCGGATCTAAAAGGAGGAAGGAAGTTGCTAGTATTTCAGCTAGCAATCATGTGGGGTGTTACACCATTTTTTTGGTCATCTAACCTATTATCATTAGATGAACAAAGTACACCATGTAAGACCAATTTTACCCTTTAAGTAAAAATTGCTTTCACTATATTGAAATAACTTAGTAAAACATCTTTATTAAGTTGTTTATGGTCCTAAACAGAAACCTAAAAAAGAAATAATAAACAAATCTATATTTGTTTATATTTCCTGATCATATTTAACCCAAAAACAAGGAAATCAATTAAATAAATCCTTATTTATTTGATTATTTCCTAAGAATAAGTTATTTAAATCCTTATTTGAATATTCCTAGTTAAGTTTGACTAAATCATTTATAAATAATTAAATAAATCATTATTTATTTAATTATATTCCCACCATTTCCTTAAAATAATAAATAAATCATTTATTTATTTATTATTTATAAATAAAATTTGACCGTCAAAAATCCTTTTTCCTCAAAAAAATATAATAAAATATTCCTAAAGAGGTGGTTCTAGAATTTGATTAATAATATTTTATTCATGCACAAGTTCTAGACCGCCTAATATTTTGTTATAAATAGAAGGTTTCCCCATTCATTAGTCACCTTTCATTGCATTAGATCACTACGGATCTATACACTTGGTCACATTTTCCATTTTTGCCTTGTGAGCTCCCATTGAGTTCTATGTTTATGCAGGTTTTCTACACCAACAAGAGAGGAATTTTAGATGCAAATGTTGAGGACTTTCAAGAACCCATCCCATTGTTGAGGAGAATCGAAACACCTTTCTTTTTTTCCTCTCGGGTACCCCCTTTTAATATAAAGTGCTTTCAAATACATTGTTCTTGTCTTGTCTATTGGATGCATGGAGCCACATTTCATGTTTCTTGCTTAATGTCTTTTATGCTTATATTTGGATTTGTGCGACATTATTTGGATGTGCTTTGTACTTAAAGATATTGGCGACCATAATTGATGTTAGGGCTATTTGTTATCGTAGCTAAAGTGGTCTTTTTAAAATTTGAAAGATTCATACTAACAATTGACGACTCCACACGGGTTTCTTTGCAACCATTTGTCGTTTATATATTCATATCCCATTATTTCGAGACCTTAGGGTTTCCCTTCAATTTTCTATTCTTCCTATTTTTATGGTGCCTTTCACCTCTAAAACCATCAAACATTAAAATTTTTAACTTAGTGTGTTTACGGCCCTATTGCGCGGTGACGGACATCGGCCTTGTTGAGATGACAATTTTTTCTGAATCTTACCGGCAGAGACACGAATGCGGGTCGCACTTATGCGGCCCAAAAAGCGCGACACAGGCCGGAGGACGCACTTTTACGCCTAGCCTGACCTAGATTGAAAACGAGTCGGGGCCTCGACCTACACTTTTTTCTTCAATTTTCCGGTAATTTTTAAGGTTTTACGGCTCTGTCGGGGTTTTCCGGCTTAGTCTCTGTCGTTTCGACTTTGTTTCTGATCTGTTTCACTCAACTAAGTGGGAATCTTTCCCCTTAGGGCTTTAGTACCCTCCACTTTTTGTAGGCGAGTTTTAGCGGTTTTTCGGCCGTCGGAGTTTTCGAGTTTCAACCTTCTTTTTTTCGGATCTAATACCTCATTTTCGGATCCTCTAGAATCGGCTCTTATCACTTTCAAATCACCTCATATAGTTTTGTTTGGGTTTACCTCTAGGGTCACCTCCTTGTCCCTCCTACCTTTAGGTGATTTCCCCCTTTTTGTTACGACAGCCTTGCCTCTTGCCTCTTTGTTGTTTTCTGCACCTCTTTTCGGCGAGATTTCCCTTTAGATCTGCCCCTCTCGACCTTGCGATCTGTGGCCTCTTTTTGAGTGTGTTTTGATTTGATTTTTTTCCCTCTTTTTAGACTAGTTTTGAGAGACCCGCCTTCTTGGGTTAGATTGATGCATTGTTAGTTGTTCATTTTCTATTATTTCAGTCTTATATGTCTATAAAGTAGATTTATTTTCGATTCTTTGTGACACACTTTTTTCTTTTTACTCTCAAACGTCGGGGTTTAAAAATTAAAGTTATCACACGCCACACCTTGACCCTAAGTGAAGAAGAGCTTGGTTAACACCGCTAGCAAAGACTTTAAAATCAATTGACAACGCACCGCTACGCCCTTGTTTTGACATTGTAATCATAGGTCTGCCCCTCCCTTCCTTTGTCGATTATTCTTCTTCCCTTTGTGTGCCGTCATCAAGGCGTATCTCCCAAAGACTTCTTGGCCTTCACCCTCGGTTTCGGTTGGTCGACTTACTCCTTCCCGCCGTCGTCGAGTTAGTCTTCCCCGAGTCCGCACTCCGACTCCTCTTATGTTTCTTTGGGTTCTCCCCCTCCTTCTGGTTCTCCCTGTTACCTTCACCATGTCTAGTCTAGGGCCTAATGCTAGCGGCCTTCGAGGGCCCTAATCTTTGGGAGCCAGTTACTAGTGGAACCACCACGGGAACTACCTCGACTGTCCTTTGCTCCCTTATATGGCGAGGTCTCGGTCTCCCGATTTCAATCGGTTGACCAATAGTCCTATCCCACCACGATGTTAGTTGTCTTGCTATACCAGCAAAGCTCCCCTCAGGCAATTCCCAAGTTTGAAGGCCTTGCTAGTGAAGATCCCTCCAACCATATCGATCTTTCCACATGTGGTGTTCATCCAATTCCATTACCAATGATTCCATCCGTCTTCGGTTGTTCCAACGCACGCTTACGGGGAGAAGCTTCTCGTAGACGTGGCTGACCATCCCACCTCTTCCCATACCACCTTTGCGACCCTTGCTCGCACCTTCTTATCTTATTTCCGGCTTCCCCCTCGTTATGACAGAGTATCGGGGGTACGGCTATTTCGAGTCAATCGTCTGCCGACCCGCCTATTCGATCATGTTAAAGAATGACGAAGAAGAAAGAGCCTATGTCAAGCCCCTACCTTCGAAGACCATGTCTACATGGGTAGTTCCTTAGATCTCTCTTACCGCCATCGGCAAAGATGTCGTATCCCATTTTCCTCAAACCGGAAAACAGCCCTCCAAATAGCCTTGAAATATGACACGATGTTTATGCTCAAATGCGGTTATGTTTATGCCGTTCTTCACGACCTCCCTAGACCGGTGGCACTAATGCACGGGGGCACCTCATGCCCTTCAAGTATTGTTGGAGCTCTCTCATCCATCCGCTCAACCTCCCATGAGCCATGGTTTTCTTGGGGGAGGGGGCACCACCTCTGCCTTCTCCCCTCCCGGTAGCACGCATCTAGGATCCGACACATTCCTCCTCTTTACGCAACCTCCTACATTTTTACCACCTTGTTACCCAACCTCATTATCATCCATATCCATGATCTTAGTGCTCCAGCTCCTCCAACATTCGCACCCCCGCCTCCCTTTTCTTCTCAACCCACACGCGGCAATCACAGCCCCTTCAAGAGTAGGTGGATGCACAACGGGGGATTTGTGGCCGCAACCACTGACGGATGAGGCGGCCACTCAACCTTCCCCTTCTAGTTCCTTCGATTACCGAGATTCTCATGATGAACTTTGATCAACCTTTCCCTGGCGAACTTAAACTTCAAACTCGGTCTCATCGGTACCCCAAGCCTCCTGCTCGAGTCTGTCACCGAGTCCCCATGTCGGGTCCTACGAGCCTCTGTCGACACCTAATGGTCCCTTGCAAATCCCTCCGCCCCAAAGTTGTGGTTCATACCAAGATTCCTAAGGGCCCATTACACGATACGCCTCTAGTCGGGCTGCCCATTCATATAGCATAGTAGATGACCTGGCACAATCTCCTGCTTCCATTCAACACTAGAACTTCTCCGGTCGTGTCCTTCTCAAAAGAAGGCTCTACTATCTGCCATGGGTCTTGTAGATCTGTCGATGACCAATTGATTATTTTCAATGCCGTCAATCGAATTGTCCTCCCTTCTGTGCAGCCTTTCCAAATTCTAGTCCAATCCCGGAACGCTGCGTTTCCCGGTGTATTATTGATGAGGGGGCATCCACCTATGTGATGTACGCCGGTTTTGGAAACAAATCGTATCTCCCTAAGTGGCCCCTTCCACAATCACCCTTCGTGCATGGGACGGCCATGCCTCCTAGCCCATTGGCCTATTCCGTGGTGTCCTATCACTCTTGCGGGCAAGGCTTGTTTGCGTTGACGTTGAAGTCATCGACGCCCCTCTTGATTATAAAATTATTTTGGGGCGTAGCTACACCTATGCCATATGCCTTTGTCCCATCCATGAGTCCATCGCAAGATGTTTTTCCTCATAATGGAAAGATACTCACCATTTACCCGGTTGACATATCATAGGCAAAATCTGAGACCTCCCACAGTCGACCATGTCTTCTATAGCCGATAAGAAAATCGTTGATTCTTTGACCAATGTCTCCCAAAGGCGTCACAAATACTCCTCCTTGCTTGGAACTTTCCCTGGTATTCCTCCTCCTCCACGCTGTCTCTGATCCCGACAGCATTGTTTGCATGATGCAATCGTCTTGAGCCGACCTTAAATGGCACCGCCGGCTAGTCGGCAACCTCAACCTCAACCTCAACCTCGCCTAGCGCAACACACTCCCTAGCCCTTCACCTCGGCCGGCCAGACCTCTTCCTTACGACGCTTCTCCTACAAGCGGTACCCATGAGCCCCTCTATCCTCTGGGTCGGTTCCACCAGTCTCAACCATCTTGGTGTCGTCCCTCCTAGCCATTACCCCACTAGTCGAGATACATTTTCTTGCTCCTCCTCCGAGTCTATTCGGTTCCCATCATGGCCACCCTCTCCTCCCAATTTGACCTTGAGCTTACCGTTTGGTACCTTGACCCTCTAGTCACTACCTTGCCTGGTCAACCCAAACCTTATCTTGCTTTGACCCAGTTCAGCAGTCCCCCATGACTTCTCCCCGGCTGCAACGATTGCCTTAGTCACCTCAACGGGAACCACCTCACATTGCCGGCCTTCGAGTAAGAATGGCAGCTCGTAGGGGGGAATCAAAGGACAAGGCTGCCCCGAAAAAATCTACCCCTCCTCGGCCTCCAAAGCATACCATCAGTGTGCTTTGTGTGATGTTGGTGGTCCGCCACCCATGCACAATCACGAATTGCCTCATCTCAAGCCCATGGTTAATGTCGCATTCTGAGTCCTCGGTCTGGAAGCCTTTGTTCCTTCGCGGCCGCGGCAAGATCCCAAGACTATGCACACCAACCACCCCCGTGCTTTGTGTGATCTACATCAGCCATTACACCCACCTTTGTCACCGCCTCAAGGACTTCGCACCTCTCCTAGCAGCGGTCGCGTAATTCGAGGAGCCAAGCGTAAACGAGTCCACCCCACTCTCCCCTATTTGTGTGTTTTGTGAGAACTAATAGACATGACGGCTCCCCATTGACATTCCCCCCTCTTGATGTCAAGATGACGGAGCCTTCGTCCACCATATTCTACCTATCATCATCCATGAGACCCTCGGGGAACATTCCATGCGAATCCTCCTTTGTTATTTCGCTTGACCTTCCTTCAATGATCACCACAGGCTCAACATCGGTAGATCCTTTATCCGCCCTGCCTCTTCGTAAGCACGCGGCGATGCGCATGTGAACTTCTCTTCTCGTGATGATGAGTCGGGTAGCTTTGCCGCGTCGGAGTGGTCTTTCTTCCACCGATCCCACCCCCATATTCTATCACGATGACGACATTATGGAAAAAATCCCCACCCACGACTTTATCTATTCCCCCTTACATCGAACCCATGCGTTCGCACCACATACACCTTGTGGCCATTACATTGAAATCCCATGTTTGAGTGAGGGGGCACCCATATTTGCGAGACCGAGAGAAGCAATTCTCCACAACTCTCCTAGTGTATCTAGTCATGTCGACTTTAGTACCATTATTCTTTTACATTTAGCCGAACCTCTAGGTCATATCACTTCGGATCACTCTAGGGATGATACGCCATATCGTTCCTTCATCTTACATCGACAACTTGATCTCTTAGACATTGTTGTTGACCAACCTATGGGTTTTCTAGGAGAGCATCGGTTCATTATCTCCAAATCCTCTATTTGGGATAGTGACACCAAGTATGCCAACCCGAAAACTTAAAGTCCATTTGATTCATATATGCGGTACTAAAAGAGATTGGTAATCCTCCATTTCCTTTCTCATCTTGCATAACCATAACGAAAACAAATGGCACACCACATCATTAAAATGTGTTTAGATTCCCCTTTATATATTTTGGCATGACCACAACATGCTTGGGGGCACCTATGCCCCTCAACCATAACCCTCCTCAAAATTGAATTTCTTCACTTGCAACACTCATAATAGAGGGCACCACTTGGCCTCCATACTTTTCCATGCTCATGTTGATGTTCGTCATGAGTTACCATCTTGTACTCATGTTTTTATGGTCCCCTTTGGATCTTCCGCCATTTCATCATCATCATTAGTGTCCCAATACATTCGTCTCTCTGTGTTGTCGTGCCTTAGTTGGGGATCCCTTATTGCCTCACCTATGGCGGACCTCCTTGTCGACATCAACTCATTTACTCCGGAAGCCGGTCTGAAATGAGTGTACCTTGGTTCGAGCTCCTTTCGGCGTGATTGCAATGCATGTATACTTGATGGTCCGGTGATGTAGCAGCTATTGGTGATTCACAGGTGTGTGTGATATGTCTCAACCCTCATGAGGCGTGGCCCTCGAGGTATCCCCCATGCCGGATGACTTCTTCATTTCGACCTTTGATACGACTCCTTACGATTTTGATGATGTCGGCCTCGGCCGCTTGCGGCTCTTTCGATTGGCATGTATTAGTCGGATTTTGCGAGCCCTTCCCCGTGTATAGGGGGCATTTGAGTTGGATTTAGCATCTCATGTACTAAAATGTTATTGTATAAGTCACGAGTTTGTATGTTAGGATTCATCATTCTATTTTTTGGCTCGTATTTATGCCAACATGTACTTTATAGTTCGGTTCCTTGTTTACTAGACATACTATTCTTTTGTACTTTGAATGAGTATGCCTCCCTCGTCGCTTTTAGCACGGTACCACTTCATAAATTAGAGACTTGTTGCACCTTAAGTCTCATCTCCTCGAGTCTAGTCCTTTAGCATTAGACTACCTTACATTTCTCTCTCTAACTTCCCTCTTGATGTCGTGATTGACTTCTTACAACGTACTTCGGTCATACGATTTTACTTCTAACACTCGTACGTTGGGGGGAATGTTTGTTACACCATTTTTTGGTCATCTAACCTATTATCATTAGATGAACCCAAGTACACCATGTAAGCCCAATTTTACCCTAAGTAAAATTGCTTTCACTATGTGAAATAACTTAGTAAAACATCTTTATTAAGTTGTTTATGGTCTAATAAAGGAAACCCCAAAAGGAAATAATAAAAAAATCTATATTTGTTTATATTTCCTGGTCATATTTAACCCAAAACAAGGAAATCAATTAAATATATCTTATTTATTTGATTATTTCCTAAGAATAAGTTATTTAAATCATATTTGAATAATATTCCTAGTTAAATTTGACTAAATCATTTATAAATAATTAAATAAATCATTATTTATTTAATTATATTCCCACCATTTCCTTAAAATAATAAATAAATCATTTATTTATTTATTATTTATAAATAAAGGAATTGACCCAAGTCAAAAATCCTTTTCCTCCAACAAATATAATAAAATATTCCTAAAGGGTGGTTCTAGAATTTGATTAATAATATTTTATTCATGCACCAGTTCTAGACCGCCCTAATATTTTGTTATAAATAGAAAGGGTTTTCCCCATTCATTAGTCACCTTTCATTGCATTAGATTACTCTAGATCTATACACTTGGTCACATTTTCCATTTTTGCCTTGTGAGCTCCCATTGAGTTCTATGTTTATGCCGGGTTTCTACCAACAAGAGAGGAATTTTAGATCTGAAATGTTGAGGACTTTCCAGAACCCATCCCATTGAGGAGAATCGAAACACCTTTTGCTTGTTTTCCTCTCGGTGCCCCCTTTTAATATAACAAATTATTTCAAATACATTGTTCTTGTCTTGTATTGGATGCATAGATCACATTTCATGTTCTTGCTTAATGTCTTTTATGCTTAGATCTGGATTTGTGCGGCATTATTTGGATCAACTAGCTATGGAGACTTAAAGATGTTGGCGGCCATAATTGATGTTGGGGCTATTTGTTATGCGTAGCTAAAGTGGTCTTTTTCGGCGAAAGATTCATACTAACATGAGGGGATCATCCCCTCACATGCCATCAATATTTCCATCGGCACGGAGCTTATTGTAGCATTTTTCGGTAGGCGGAAAGGCCTCTCTCCCTCACGGCGAGGTTCTAGAAGCGGTTGTGTTATTTGCAACGGCCTACCAATCATCATTGGAGGATTGAGAAGCTGAATCTAGAGCTTCCTGGCTCTTAGATGCGAGGAAGGGATCAACCCTTCAAGCATAGATACGATCTGATATCATATTTCAACCATCTATTTGTCATATCTAGCTTGATTTGTATTTCCCATTGAGATCAAGGATCAAATCCTAGGGAGGAGTGATTTTCCAAAGTTGCGGATACGGAAAATCATACCGGGTTATCTTGGGAATCTATCACATTGGCCGGATCTTGAATCTTAGCATCATTTGAGCTCGAAATTTTAGTATATCTACATTTTCCTTTTTAGCACATAACGATATGCTCATAATCTGGGGGACTTAATGCAATATTTGTTTTGATTACCTCTCCGGTTACGTTGGCCCTTTGTTGTAGCTTGTTTTCTCGGTACTTCTAGACGATCTCGTTGGCTAGATACGCTCTTTCATATTTTGTACACGGTGTAGCTGATTCTTCTCCAATCTAATAAAATAGCTCGGCTTCTCTCTAAGTGTGATGTTGTCTTAGATTTATTGTTTATCTTCTTGTAAGTTCTTATATTGTGTAGTATTATTTCATTCTCCCCTTTTGAGATATTCACATTGTAACAAGCATCCTAAGTTTTGGGATGAACATTTTCACTATATTAAGCATTACTTTGTCGGGCTAACCACTCTTCAACTCAAGCATTGCCATTTTAGGCATGTTTTGGATACTTACCTAAATCTCCTTTGGATTTCATTTTTCGGAAAGATGTTGCTATTGATGGTCATAGTGACATAGCTAAAAAATCATTACAAATGATCCGGGTGGATATTGGTGACCACCTATTCACATGGACCCCCACCATTTTTTCTTTTAGTTTTTTAGTTTTAGCATAGTTTACTATTTTTAGTAGTTTTTTCGGGTCACGAACTTTTGGAGCGGTTTTGAGGCCCTAAACAACGTTTTTGGGAAAACCGTGAGCAACATGAAAGTTTTTTTGATGTTGCTCACATCCAAAATTGTAGTCCTGGGATATTTCTTTCTAACAAGGTATTATGTGCGTAAAGCGATTTTATGCCAAAGTTACATCCACAGAAGTTGATGTACCAATTTACCCAAAAACGAGAGACCTGGTTTTGGTGCTTCATCTCCTAGGGTTATATGTTTAGGGTTTTCCATTGTTTCTAAATAATAAGCCAGCCCTCGAATGATGCAGATTTATGCGGGAATGCAATAAAATACGAATATAACCATAAACACGGAGAGATACGGCCCGGAAAATAATGCTTCATTTTATTAATAAAATAATGAGGCGAAATTAGCTTACAAAACATAATGGAAGAAATATAGGGCAACGTGGCGTATCTGCGAGAAAGAGATGTGGCATACGCGGGCCTACGAGCGTATACATTGAGGCTCGAAGGCCTATTACGGACATAATGGAAATAAATGAGCTAGGGTGCGGCGCGTATCCCACGAGAAGAGATGTGACGGCTACTGACCTAATCTATGTTACAATGAGGCTCGAAGGCCTATTTATTGTTGAGAAAAAATGTAAAATCTGAAACGATCAAAAAACCTAACCCTAAGAGATGAAGCACCAAAAAATGTGGGGCTCGTTTGGGTAAATTGGTGTTTCAACTTCCGGGGACATAACTTTGGCATACGATCTCCATCGATGCACTCAATAGCTCGTTAGAAAGATCTATGCTAGGAGTAAAACTTTTGGTTGCTCTTGGTTTTCCCAACGTTGTTTAGGGCCTCAAAACAACTGCGGAAGTTCAGGATGCGAGAAAAGTTTGCTAAAAATAGTAAGTTGTGTTGAAACTTAAAAACGAAAAAAGAGGCGATGGCGGGGGTTCAAATGGAATAGGTGGGTGGCCACCAATATCCACTTGGATCATTAATGCCCCCAAAATGGCTCTGGGCATGTGACACAGAAAACCTGCTAAAAATTGTGAGTACATTTAGAAGTGAAAAGCTTCAAGAATTGATGTTGCGGGTCCAAATGGAATAGGTGGAGTGTACACGATATCCACTAGTTCATCAAGCCCTCCTTAGGAGGCAATGGTCTCCATTGTGTTAAAGTTCCTCCATTGGTATTGGATTTGTCCAGGGATGTCGCGAGACCTATTGGCGGATGTCTTTGGATGTAGATGTCTTTCCCGCCGGTGGCGGCCATTGAAGGATACGGGAAAAAGTTATCTTGTCATCGTGTTCCTCTATTTCTTGAGCCTCCTCGAACAATATTTTGATAGGATCTTGCTCCTCGTCTTTCTTTCATTCCACAATGGGGGGTCGTCGGGGGTTTGCGAGGCTGATCTTGAGGCAGGTCAACCGGTCCCGAGCACGAACTCCTTATACCACGGCCGTGTTGGGGACATGCAAATAAAAACACGCAGGAAAAGAGTAGACCCCCTCACGATACCATTGATCAAATTTATGCAAGAACGCAATATAATACATATATAACCATAAAAACGAGAGATGCAACGGAAATAATTCTTCATTTTATTAATAAAATAATGACTGAAATAAGCTTACAAACATAATGGAAGCAAGTTAGAGGGTCTTTGGTAGCATATGCTTTGAGAAGAGATGTAGGCGTACGCGGGCCTCTAAACCTTGCTACATTGAAGCTCAAAAGGCCTATTACAAACATAATCGAAATAGATGAGCTAGGGTACTAGGCGTATCCATGAGAAGAGATGTGACGGCTACCAGCCCACGAACTATGTTACAATGAGGCTCGAAGGCCTATTTATTGTTGAGAAACGATGTAAAAACCCGAAACGTCGAGAAACCTAACCTAGGAGATGAAGCGCCAAAAGCGTGGGGCCCCGTTTGGGTAAATTGGTGTTCCACTTCCCACGGACGTAACTTTGGCTTACGATCTCTGTTTTATGTGCTCAATAGCTCGTTGGAAAGATCTATTCGAGTACAACTTTTGGTTGCTCTCCCGGTTTTCCAAAAAAACATCGTTTAGGGCCTCAAAACGGCTTCGGAAGTTCGGGACCAAAAACTACTAAAAAAGTAAGTTGTCTTGAAACTTAAAAATGGAAAGAAATAATGGTGGTAGTTCAAATGGAATATGTGGGTGGCCACCAATATCTGAATCATTAATGCCCCAAAATGGCTCGAGCATGCATGACCAAAGCACTGCTAAAAATAGTAAGTTGTTGGAAGTGAAAATTTGCAAGAATTGATGTTGCGGGTCCAAATGGAATAGGTGGGTGGCCACTGGGCTCTCCACTGGATCATCGAGCCTCATTGTAACATAGTTCAAGGACACAGCTATCTTGCCACATATCTTCTCGGAAGATTAGCTACCAATGCCCTAGCCAGTTTATTTCCATTATGTCTATAAGCATATTTCGGTCATTTGATTTTTAATGAAATGAAGTTTTATTTATATTGCATATTTGTATTTATGGTTATATGTGTATTATTTTGCGTTCACATAAATTCGGATCGGTGTTATCGGAAGGGTCATCTCTTTCTCTTTTTTTCTTTGCATGTCCCCAACGAGGTTGGGGTATAAGGAGTTAGGGCTCGATACCGGTTGAACCCTTACAAGATCGAGGGGCGTCGCAAACCCTTATGACCTCCCATGGTGGAAGAAAAGAAAGACGAGTGAGTAGGAGATCCTATCAAATTATTGCTCGAGGAGGCTCTCGATAAACAAAGGAACGCGATTATGGATAAATTTGCACAGTTCCTTCAACAACTGCCCATCGACGGCGCATATGCATCCAATAGCCACTTTGGAGGTGCCACTCCTTTCAAGGTACGTGTAAAATTCTACATTCTTGTATTAGAAGGCCAGTTAGATGCAGACACCATATATAGATGATTGAATTTGCTGGAAGGGTACTTCTTGGTCCATGATTTATCTAACCGAGAAAATATTACTTTTGCACTCCTCAAAGCCGCCCCCCATGTCAACGACTGGTGGGAAACATACTGTGAGAAAAAGGACGAGAGGGAATCCTCTCTATTCTCAGTCACACCCACTTAAAATTCATTCTGAGATGACATCAAGGAAAAATATTACCTCATGGGGAGCTATGAGGACAAGTACATCCAATGAACCACATTGCGGTAGCAAAAGGATCAAGATGTGCACGAACTGACAAATTTGTTCCATACCCTGCGCACAAAGTTGGGTATTAAATATTCAAAGAGACATTTGGTGCTCAAGTACAACATTGTTTGCACAGATACATTCTGTAGGAAATGGATTTCCTCGAAATTACCTCGCTTGGAACGGCATATCACTATGCCTCCAAGATCGAGCAGAAGTTTAAGCAGAAGAAACGAGACTTTGGATCCGCAAATTCGAAGCTAGGGAAACGTGCCCCCGAACCGCAGAACAAGGGGCAAAGCCAAAGTGGGGTGACTTAGAACAACACCAAAAATCTAAAAAATGCACTAGTACATATGGTTGGTCAGAATTGCGACGCTCCGAAAGAGTGTGTCAGAATTGCGATGCTCCAAAAGAGTGTGTCAGAAGAGCAACATGTCAGGACAACATGTCGGTATTGCGACGTTTAGGAACAATGTGTTGGACGTGCGATTGGGTTTAGGGTTTAGGAACAATGTGTCGGGTTGTGTGAGGGATCCCAAGGAAATGTGTTCGGGCGGGTCGGGATTGGTCTGGTGGGTCGTGCCATGTGAGGTTGCCCAAGGAAATGAGTTCATCCGGGTCAAGTCGAGTCGTGTGATGGCACCCAAGGAAACACGTTTGGGTCAGGTCAGGTCAGGTCGTGCCATATTCTGACGGCACCCAAGGAAACATGTTTGGGCAGGTCGGGTTGGGTCAGGTCAGGTCGTGCTGTGTGAGGTCGCCCAAGAAAACACGTTTAGGTAGGTCGCGTTGGGTCGAGTTGTGTGAGGGTGGTCGTATAAAAAATGCTAAGTTGTGACCGCCCATTTTGTTTGTGCACGTTTGTGCGATCCGTTTTCCATTTTCTCCCTCATGCACCCTTTGTTTGGGCGGGTCGGGTCGTAGTGTGTGAGGGCGCCACAGGAAACACGTTCGGGTCAGATTGTGTGAGGGAGGCCGTATCAAAAATTCTAACTTGTGACTGCCCCTATGCCTTGTGCATGTTCGTGCGACCCATTTGTCATTTTATCCTTCGTGCCCTCGACGTTCGGGCGGGTCGGTTCGGGTCGGGTCATGTGATGGCGCCCAAGGAAACACGTTTGGGTCAGGTCCGGTTGGGTCGTGACGTACTATGAGGGTGCACAAGGAAACGCGTTCAGGCGGGTCGGGTCAAGTCGGGTCATGCGAGGGCACCCAAGGAACGTGTTCGGTCGGGTTGGGTCGTGTCGGGTTGTGTGAGGGCACCCAAGGAAACGTGTTCGGGCGGGTCAGATCGGGTCCAGTAGGGTCGTGTGAGGAAGCCCAGGGAAACACGTTTGGGCGGGTCAGGTGGGGTTTGGTCAGGTCGTGCTGTGTGAGGCTGACCAAGGAAATGTATTCGTACGAGTTGGGTCGAGTCATGTGATGGCACCCAAGGAAACGTGTTCGGGTCAGGTCAGGTCGGGTCGTGCCATATTATGAGGGCGCCCAAGGGAACACATTAGGGCAGGTCGGGTCTGGTCAGGTCGTTTTGTGTGAGGCCACCCAAGGAAACGCGTTTGGGCAGGTCGGGTTAGGTCGTGTGAGGGTGGTCATATAAAAAATGCTAAGTTGTGACCGTCTATGTTGCTTGTGCATGTTTGTGTGCTCCGTTTTCCGTTTTCTCCCTTGCGTGCCCTTCGTTCAGGCAGGTCGGGTCGTGTCGTGTGAGGGCGCCACAAGAAACGCGTTTGAGTCTGATCATGTGAGGGAGACTGTATCAAAAAGCTAAGTTGTGATTGCCCGTGTGCCTTGTGCATGTTCATGCGACCTGTTTGTCATTTTCTCCCTCGTGCTTTTGACGTTTGGGCGTGTCGGGTTAGGTCTGATCATGTGATGGCGCCCAAGGAGACACGTTTGGGTCGGGTCATGTCGTATTGTGAGGGCGCCCAAGGAAACGCATTCAGGCACGTCGGGTCATGTGAGGGCGCCCAAGGAACATGTCCGGCCGGGTCGGGTTGTGTTGGGTTGTGTGAGGGCGCCTAGGGAAACACATTCGGGTAGGTCGGGTCGAGTCGTGTGATGACGCCCAAGGAAACGCGTTGGGGTCAGGTCATGCCATATTGTGAGGGCACCCAAGGAAACACGTTTGAGTCAGGTCAGGTCGGGTCATGCCGTATTGTGAGGGCGCCCAAGGAAATGCGTTTGGGCGGGTCGAGTCAGGTCGGGTCCTGTCAAGTTGTGTTGTGTGAGGTCGCCCAAGGAAACGCATTCGGGTGGGTCGTCCGGTCGGGTAGTGTGAGGGTGATCGTATCAAAAATTATAAGTTGTCACTGCCCGTGTTGCTTGTGCACGTTTGTGCGATCCATTTTCTGTTTTCTCCCTCGTGCGTCCTTCATTCGGGCGAGTCGGGTCGTGTTGTGTGAGGGCACCACAGGAAACACGTTCCGATCGGATTGTGTGAGGGAGTTCGTATAAAAAATGACAAGTCGTGACCACGCGTGTGACTTGTGCACATTCGTGCGACCCATTTTTCATTTTCTCCCTCGTGCCTTCGATGTTCAGGCAGGTCAGGTTAGGTCGGATAATGTGATGGCGCCCAAGGAAACACGTTCGGGTCGGGTCGGGTCGGGTTGGGTCGTGTCGTATTGTGAGGGCGCCCAAGGAAACGCGTTCGGGTCGGGTCGGGTTGGGTTGTGCCATATTGTGAGGGCGCCCAAGGAAAAGCGTTCGGGCGGGTCGGGTCAGGTTGGTTCATGGTAGGCTACCCAAGGAACGTGTCCAGCCAGGTCGGGTTGTGTGAGGGTGCCCAAGGAAATGTGTTCGGGTGGGTTGGGTCGGGTCGGGTCATGTGAGGGCACCCAGGGAAACATGTTCGAGCAGGTCAGGTCAGGTTGGGTCGTGTGAGGGCACTCAGGGAAACACGTTCGAGCATGTCAGGTCAGGTCAGGTTGGGTCATGTGAGGCTGGCCGTATAATAATTGATAAGTTGTACTAACCGACCGTGTGCCTTGTAATGCACGTTCGTGAGATCCATTTTTCGTTTGCTCCCTCATCCCTTTGACTTTCGGGCGGGTGGGGTCGGGTCATGTGAGGGTGGTCGTATAAAAAATGCTAAATTGTGACCGTTCGTGTTGTATCAGGTCGGGTCCGATCGTGTCGTGTGAGGCTCCCCAATGAAACGCATTCGAGCGAGTCGGGTCGTGTCGTGTGAGGGTGCCCAACAAAATGCGTTCGGGCTGGTCGGGTGCGGTCGAGTCGTGTGAGGGCGCCCAAGGAAACGTGTTTGTGTAGGTCGGGTCAGGTCGCATTGTGTGAGGGAACCTAAGGAAATGCGTTCGGGCGGGTCAGGTCGGGTCGTGCTATGTGAGGGCGCCCAAGGAAACACGTTTGAGCGAGTCGGGGTGGGTCAGGTCGGGTCGTGTGAGGGCACCCCGGGAGAGGCATTCGGGCGAGTCAGTTCAGGTCAAGTCATGTGAGGGCACCTAGGGAAATGTGTTTGGGCAGGTCGGGTCGGGTCGAGTCGTGTGAGGGTGGCTGTATAAAAAATGCTAAGCTGTGACCACCTGTGTGCCTTGTACTGCACGTTTGTGCGACCTGTTTTCCGTTTGCTCCCTCATGCCTTCGATGTTTGGGCGGGTCGGGTCGGGTCGGGTCGGATCGTGCTGTACTATGAGGGCGCCCAAGGAAACACGTTCGGGTGAATCGGGTCAGGTCGGGTCGTGTGAGGGCGTCCAAGGAATGTGTCCTAGTCAGGTTGTGTCAGGTCGTGTGAGGGCACCCATGTTCCTTGTGCATGTTTATGCGATCCATTTTCCGTTTGCTTTCTCGTGCAACCTTCATTCATGTGGGTCAGGTCATGCCCGCGACCTTGTGTGACCCGTTTGCTATTTAGATTAGATTTTTGTTTATTTTTTAATTTATTTTGGCCTAGGATTTTTTTTTTAATTAATTAAGCCACTGTTTAAATAATAATAATAATAATAATAATAATATATATATATATATATATATATATATATAGAAAGGTAAGCAATTAGTTCACCTATTTTATTCAATACTTATTTTATATTATATTTATAATGTGACAAATTTTTTTATTTTTCAGTACTTATCAGACTTGTGACAAATGTGTCCAAACATTGGAAACGTTGGAATAGTGATGAAACCATGTGAGGGTCAGGTCGGGTCAGGTTAGGTCGGGTCGTGTGAGGTCGGGTTGGGTCAGGTTGGGTCATGTGAGGTCGGGTCGTGTGAGGGCGCCCAAGGAAATGCGTCCGGGCGGGTCGAGTCGGGTCGTGTGAGGGTGGCCATATAAAAATACTAAGTTGTGACTGCCTGTGTGCCTTATGCACATTTGTGCGATCTGTTTTCCGCTTGCTCCCTCGTGCCTTCATTTGGACGGGTTAGGTCGTGCCGTGTGAGGGTGCCACAGGAGACGTGTTCGGGTCGTATCATGTGAGGGAGGCCGTATCAAGGGATGGAGGCCTAGAGAGAATGCATCGAGATAAATTGATAGGGGAACCTGCAATAGTTTTGATAAGGTGATTAGGGGCCCCATTATTATAACCCATAATCCATTAACCCATAATCAGTAAATTCCCTATCCCCTTAACCCAAAGCCATAATCCCGTAACCCCTACAACCATAACTCACAACCCATTAACCCCTTGATCCCTTAAACCCTAAGACACTAACATAACCTAACCCTTAACTTAGAATCCTTGAAGCCCCTAAGCCCTAACCCCTTATCATCTTAAACCTCACCCTTAACCCTTTAGCCCTAACCCCTAACCCCTTAAACTTTTGACACCTATATCCCATAACCCTTAAGCACTTAAACACCTAAATCCCCTAACCCCTAAGCCCATGGTGCTTAACCCTTAACCATTGAAGCCCTTAACCCCTATCATTAGCCTCTAACCCCTACACCCTCTAGACCTCAACCCCTTAACCCATAAATCACTTATGCCCTAACCCTTTCCCCTTTACCATTAACCCCTGATGCTTAAACCCCTAAACCCCTTAACTCCTAGAACCCCTAAGCCTTTCTCCCAAAACATAGGTGCTCAAACACTAATATTTTTGGTAATATTAGGTTTGTGTCCACTAACCCCTCAAATGCAACCTCCAAGCACTACTTGGGTCCAAGGAAAAAAGCCACAAGGTCCCCAAATCCGATCTACATTTTATGGACAATCACATTTCCCCCAATTATCCACCACACATTTTCTTTCAAAGGGAAACAATATGGTCTTATAATGTACAAAAATGCATCTAGGTTTATAGGAATAAAGTAAGGTTCATCTCCATGCATGACCCAATGTAATTCATGTCCCCTCAAAAGAAAAAAGAGGATACGAGGATGTCTCATTACCTATCATTATCCTTTAACACTGGTCCATTCTCGTACCAAATGTAAGGGTAATAATCACATACATGTCTACAATATTTCTCAAAGGTTCTATCCACAACATGCTCAAAACAACATTCAAATTCCCTTAGTTTGCTCCAAGTATATTTGAAAACTACATAAGCATACCTCAACTACATGAATTCTGCAATCTCTAACCTATCCATATCTTAGTATAAAATAAAATAAAAAACTATAATTTATTAATTTATTTGAGTTACCTTTGCTCTGGGTTAAAAGTTGTTATGAATTAACAAATTTATGTTGAAATATTATATTATCATCATTTAAATGTCATGTACTTTTTATATTTCAAACATTATTTATTTAAACCCCATTTAAGGATATAAATTTTTAAATAATAATACATAAATATATTTTTTCAATTAATTTAATTTCCATATGTAACATCTATACACAAAAAAATTATTTCATGGTAAAAACATGTCATAACCTTCTATAACTTTAAATTTCATTGTATAATTGCATAATTACCATGGTGTAGACTCGTTAATTTACAAACTCAAGTTAATGTTTGATCATATGAATTTATTCTAAGTTCAACTCATATATCATTGGTATATTTGAATGATCTGTCATGATCTAGTGTGACGCCAGGTGTTAAACGATCGTGGGTTGTTTGTTAATGCTACCAACGTACTTTATTTAACATTCCTTTAATCTCCGAGGTACATTGGTCTGGAAAATTCTTAGATGTGAGGACATCTGGCCACCTAAGAGTCGATGGATCTCTCCTTTACGATCGAACGATCGAGGACTAAAGGAGTTCATTGAGGTACCGGAACCTATCCCCAGGGTTGCATCCCGAGATAATTTTGACAATTCTGATGAAGGTTTGATGGCTCTGCCTTCCCGTGAACTGGTTTAGGAGGCCAAGGTTTTGCGTCTGATGATAATTCTTCTTGCACAGGTATTGAACCGAGATGATATGCCATCAATAGTTTTGAGTATTTTTTCCCTCTAAGTTCTTTTACAGTTTGAACTACACTAACACAGATGTATCTATGTAGGTTATTTCTTTGTCACCCTGGGGTCTTTCGCTCCACAGCCTGGTGTGACCTTTTTGACCTATTGCCGGTGGTTACCTTGGTAATACTTTAGAATTTGACAACTCAAGGTGTATTAATTCGGGAGTAACAACCTTCACTAATACCACATGTATCAATTCAATTTCTTTCGTTTCCTAATATTTTCTAATGTGCATTAGTTGCATTAACCCTTATTTTCTTTGATGCGAGTATGAAATTTTTTCCAGTTTTCCTCTGTATAGGGTTTTGGCTTGCATCAACACTTATCTAAATTTTCACTTAGAACAGTCTTGGGAAGTTCTCTTTTGGAAAGTTGGGCTCGTCCTGGAGGGGTTCACTATAGGTATTCCCTATTCAATAAATACAAATGTTACAAAGTTTATTCACCTTTTTTCTCTATTCATTAATGGTTCTATTTTATTTTATTTTTCCGATGTTCCTTGCTCTCTAGTGGTTACGATGCCACTCAAAAATCCAGACGGTGAAGTCATTACAGATGTCGTCGATGTCGGTAAGTTTCTTGGCCTTGTGTTCTTAAATTCGCTTATGGTATATTCTTCTAGGGTTTACAGAGACCATTATATTCTATGCAGGTTCTCCCACGACCCTGGTGCATGATTATCTAAGTGGGACTTGGGTCATACCCTCAAGGGTTTCCCGACTCTTTTCCATGCTGATACATTCGGTTATGGCTCTAGTTATTTCCAGCATAAATTTCAATTTGTGGCTATGTAACCATCATGAAATTTGATAATAATATTTCTTTTGTAACTAAGAAATTCGGTTACTGACCTTTATTGACTTCCAAATGTTTTAATACTATTCAAGATGAAGAAGGAGGAATTTTGGTTAAATTTTCTTTGATTTTTTCAATGAATGCTCTATTGTTTATGTTTTGAAATTTACTTTAACTAGAAGGCTAGTTCCCCGTTTGTTGTAAATACCTCCCGGGACTTAAAATTTTCCCTCAAATTAATTATTACACATTGCAGGAATATAACTAATATCACTGTTTATCAGTTTTTCATTCATCTTTGTGTTCCTCAGGAAATTCGGACTACGGTTTCCTCTAACCCTCCCGATAGGGTTCAATTATCATTCATAACTGAATTTACTAGTCTATATTACTTGCCTACGTACTGGATGAATGTCAAGTTTTAGGTTATTAATTGAGGAGTTCCTACCCTCAAACCGCATATCCTTGCCCAGTATTGTCGAAGAGGAGTCTTTCCACTTTTCATTGGTCAGATTCAATTAAGTGTTGATTGAAAAATAGTTCCTGACACCCTCACTAAGGGTGTTGATACATAATTTTTATATTAACACAAAAATAATTGAGTAGATGTTAATAAAAGGCCAACCCGGTCTCAAACAAATAAATACACAAGTTCTTCAATAAATCAAAAGATTATTTTTCTTATGCTATTTGTAACAACTGAATATAAATATTATTCGATTTCTCAATTTATTCATCCATGTAGTCACTATCGATACTGTTAATGAAATTATCAATGGCTTCTCTGTAAGATTTCGTCATAGATATTGTTAATGCTTACTGTCATAAATAGGTTAGCCTATCTTCTCTGTAAGATTATAATACAAAACTCCACAATACTTTTCATCTTACTTAGGTTAGTATAAATTCTCCGCAAGAGTTCAATACATAAATATACAATGCTTTTAATCATAATGTAAATAGTAGATAGGATAATAACATATCATTCAACTTCCTTTTTCATTTAAACACATATACATATCTACTATGAAATGTAACACTGAAATACTTATCTCAATACCGAAAGACTAATATGGTCCACTCAACCAATGGGAAAAGGTGATGACGTCATCTTCCCATCCCTGAGCTCCTCACCGAGCATTAGACCATAGTCGTAGGAAAACATAGAGTTAGGCATCTGGATCACTTTCCAACCTATGCTCTTAAGCCTGTATTGCCTTCCATTGGCACCTGCCTAGCTCGAGATACTTCATATTTAGATGTTTGATGTTTTATGTCTAGTGGTACTTCCCTTATGCATGCAGAAGGTTTCGTGCCACTCCCTTGGTCTATCAGGATGAAAATTGCATTGGGTGCAACAAAAGGTTTGGCATTTCTTCATGGAGGGGCTGCAAGACCAGTGATTTATCGAGATTTTAAAACATCCAATATTCTGCTGGATTAGTTTGTACCTAAAAATTCAAAATTATGAGATGGCTTGGTGTTACACTCTGGATTCTCTTAAGTCTTTATGAAGCGATATTTACTTGGTGCAGGAACACAATGCCAAGTTTTTTGATTTTGGACTAGTAAAAGATGGACTTGAGGGAGACAACACCCATGTTTCAACTCGAGTTATGGGAACATATGGTTATGATGCTCTAGAATATGTAATGACTGGTGAGAATTTTAACAAGTTTAAAACCTGTGGAAATGATATATTGGTGAGGAAATTTAAATATTGATACATATCAACAAGATTTATAGCCTCTTTAAGGGTCCTGTCTAGTAAATGGGGCAAGCAACAAAACTGACAAGTTTGTTCTCGGAGAATTGTTCAGGTCTCGTCCTATTGGCCTAATGTTGAATGTAGACCAACCAATGTTCAGGACTCAAGACAATTTATATGAGGTTGAATTTTCCTTAATTTATGAAAAAATTATCTAAACATGCATAAGTCTCCTAAAAGAAACATGTGTTTGGTGATACCGATTTAAGTTGATCTCAATGTACTCTTCATTGGAATCTCTCTTATTCTTGACTTACATATTAGCACATGCATTGCCTTTTTTACATTGCCTATTACTGATGTGAATTTTAATAAAATTTAGCATAGAAATTTCATACATTTACAAAGATAAACAAGAGTAACGGAGTCAATGATTAAGGTTGGAAGTTAGGATAGTTTGCAAACTTCATTTTTGTTCAGTGTCTGAATGGATGCATCCAACAATAATCCTATTAAAACCTCTAGATGGAGAGGCTATTATAATACAAAATTTGGCTTTCTTCAGTTCATACTATCTAGGTTTTTATATTTACTAGTTCACACTCTAATGTTTTAGACATCTTCCAGGCTTCAAATTCACTCATATTTTTTTGAGAATTTATAGTCTGTAAAACATTGTTTCAGATGAATAAATACCCATACCAATAGAGAGTTAGTTGAGGCAGCTTAAATTTTATATCTCATTTCCCTTAAATAAAACTGTAGCCACCCTTTTAGACCCTATCTCTCTACAACCGCCCCATTTCAATCCTAGTAAACTTGACATGAACATGAGGTATTTACTCTCATTCCTCCTTACCCTACAAGGAAAAAAAATTATTCTAGTCTCTACTAATATTTAAATATAGATCAGATATCTTACTATCTGGGGGCAGCTATGCATACCTCTTTGTACTTACTGTTATTCAGTTGCTGGTGTGTTATAAGGCTATATATATCCGAAATGTCTGGGTTGGTATCTAGTTCCATGTTTGATGTAGTAACCCGTGTCTTGTATTTTCCTGATTTATTTGAATCTAGGAGCATTTTATTTCTTATTCATGGTTGGCTGCTTTTGGTATCCTTCAAATCTTTCAAGTGAATGTCTTCTCTAAATACATGAGCTTGGAAAAAGACCAGTAATGTTCTCATCCTGTGCATTATACCTCAACAATATAACAACAATTTTTTTTGTCCAAGTCTATAGTTCACCAGCAAGATGAAATATTCAATCTCTAGCTTATTTACATATTGGATTTAGGTTCCAACACTCTTCAACAATGTCTTGACAGGGCTTGATTTGGGAAACCTAATCTATGCTTCTGATATCATAACAGAACAATGCCATTGGGCCAATATAAGGGTGGTAAATATATGCATGAGCAATCCTTGAAATATAATTTTCTAGAATTTTTAGTGCTCTAGATCACTCTGTTTATTTGTATTCCATTAACAAATTACGGATTAGTGAATGTAGTGGCATCAAAGGTTATTTTACTAGTTTAATCTAATAGGAAATATATGATTGAGACAACTTACATAAGGGAACTTTATTAGACGTTCCTATATAAACTATGAATTATACTTTGGCATGGCCCATACTGAACCATGCTAGTACCTTAGAAAAACCAACCGTGGAGGAAAATTCTTATGTTGAAATGTGTTATCATCCACAGTCATTTTCATGGGCTATGTGTATAAAGAGATCTTGAATGAATAAATGTTGCATGATGGAAATGCCAGAATGCTTCATGTGATGGTTCATTTACAAGTGACAAGCAATAGAGATTTGATGACATTGACAACGTAGTAATATAAATAATGGTAATTAGATAAGTCACTCAAGGAAGTTACATTTGTGAAAAAGGGAATAGATACTTGTCATTTGATCCAACTTAACGATGTAAGCAACCTATACAATTTGAGCTTTCTTCCATATTCAATTGACAATTGCAATTCTCTTACTATTTAACTGAGTATTGATGTATTGGAATCCCTTGTAATTATAAATCCCAAAAAGGCGAGATAAGATTATAATAAATTATATAGGTTGGAACTTGTTTTTCTCGTTTTTGGCACATGCATCCAAATATTTATTAAAAGGATGCTGTGTTTCCTAATATTGTTGAAATAAAAGTGGCTCACAAAATAATTACTGTGTTCACAACAACAAATATTTGGAGAATATTACCTTTGGAGGCTATAGTATGAATCAAACCAACTGCTAAGTTAATTTTTCTGGAATTTATTGTGTTTCAGGACACTTGACATATTCTAAGAGCGATGTCTACAATTTTGGTGTTGTGTTGCTTGAATTTCTAACTGGTCAAATATCTATGGATAAAAACCGGCCAAGTTGGGGGATTGGGTGCTTTGAGACAGTAGTTGGGGGATATCTGTATGTCGAACATTGGGTTCAATGCTCCCTGTGTGTTTCGCAACATGGACTAACTGCCTCTCGTGGATCCTAACTTTGGCGATTGTAGTGGAGACTAATGCCTGCGGGTTTTGGTCTAACGAAAATTGTGATTCCAACAAGTGGTATCAGAGCGACAGGTCTCGAGTACGAAAGTCACTCGACTCGCGTTGGGGGGGAGATTGTTGGACATTGGGTTCAACGCTCCTCGTATGTTTCACGACATGGACTAACCGCCTCTCGTGGATCCTAACTATGGAAATTGTAGCAGAGGCTAATGTCTGCGGGTTTTGGTTTAACGAAAATCGTGATTCCAACACTGTACATTTATCAAATTTCAAAGTTTTTTCTGATTGAAGTTTCTTATATGTTATACTTTCATTGTTTCAAATTACTTTCCCCAGATCTTAATCATGGTTAATTTGGCCAAACTATATTACCAGGCTGGTTGGAGTTGTAGATAAAGGAATAATAATGGTCGTTATATTTAACTTTCCAACTAAGATAGGAAGATATCTAGCTTGCTCTTCAGCACAAACATACAATGCATACTCAACATTAAGTTGACTTAGCTTCAGTTGTAAACCCACTGGGACCAAAGGTTACCACCATATTAGGCTTAAGGATACCAATTTCAGCACGTCCCACCTGCACAATTCCAACACCACCAATATTGTATAGCTTGACAAGATCATAGTCCAAAAAAACTCAACAAAAGGAAGTTGTTCAATAGAGTTGGACCATCTCTTTGATATTCGAAAATGAGCTTAGTAATCCCATTGAAAAAGGGGACGTCTTGTAAGAGGCCGGTTTTTTTTCATTCTACCCCAGTGAAGCGTCGGTATAGCAATGCCATTAAGCGTTGGATATGGTAATGTCTATAGAGCGAAGCCCGTCTGGCTTTGTTGGATGAGAGACAAATCCCTACAAACGTCGATATAGCGACACCTCCCTGCAAACGTCGGTATAGCGACACAACCCTGCAAACATCAGTATAGCGACACATCCCTGCAAACGTCGGTATAGTGACACTTACTTGCGAACGACGATATAGAGACACCTACTTGAATCGTCGGAAGAGCGACATATGCTTGCTAGTGTCGGAATAACAATGTATATTTGGTGACGTCAGAAGAGCGACGACCATTTGGAAACGTCAGAAAAAGTGTCACTCTTTCGACAATTAACTCAAGTGTCAGAATTGTGACTTTATTATAAACGGAATTTTTCCCCGCCTCAAAGTGTCGCTCTTGGGATGCTTATGTGTCGCAAGAGCGACATTTTGGCCATCGGAAATTGGGCCAAATTTGCTAGTGATATTGATGATATTTTCAGTCATTTGAACGATCAGACTGGAATCTCCCACAATGTGGATCCCGTGCCACTGCTTCCGATGGGATAGAATGAGTCCTTTCTCAATCGCGGTCAATTTGAAAACATTGTTGGTGGTGAGTCTACAACAGCCCGAGTAAATACCCCATGAATTTCCCTTAGAATCCTAAAGGGCACTGCCATAGCCTGCTGGGTCTGGGTTGCCTTTAGAGGCACAATAAAATTTGATTTGGATGCACCCATCGGAGGGCTTGAGAAAAATTGATTGAGAGATTAGGGGGAGTCCCTTGTTGGGGACGGCCCCAGATGTACCATATCCTGTGTGAGATTCTGATAGAGGAGGATTTGGGACCCGTGAGGGTCAACCTTCCAGTATTCTGGATCCCATCTTTTAGATAGGATAGTTTAGTGCGTGTTTTTTTCACCTGAGTCCAAATTAGCAGACTCGAGGGAGTTTAATCCTGAAATATTTCCATGTTGCACCCTTTCCAAATGTTCCACAGGGTGAAGCCCAATGCCGGCCACCAGGCACGATTGATGATAATATCCTTAAACTGTTGCATCTGCCATCCCTCCAATGTTTCCTAAATATCCTCAGGGTGACGATCTATGGGCTCAAAGAGGCTGGAAAATAAATCCCATACTTTGTGAGCTATCAGACACACATCCATCAGGTGTTGCAACGTTTCTTCATTCTGTGCGCATAGAGAACATTGGGTAGGACCTACAAAGCCCTACTTTTGTAGTTTGTCCCAAGTGAGGACCATTTTGCGCCCCACTAACCATAGAAAGTGAGCCACTTTTGGCCAAAGTCTCCTGACCACTCCATAGTTATCTTCTGGGTTGGTCAAGGGCATTAGAATTAATGATATATGCCTCTTTGAGGGAGAAGTTACAAAAGGTGGAATATCCCCAGCGTAATTTATCATGGTTTTGCGAGTAGGGGACTCTATGTTTGGAAATATACAGGGCAAAATTCCCCCACTCATCAGTGGGTATTTCCCTTGGACAATATTTCTATGTTTTCCAACATCGCCATCCTTGATCATGATGCCCTTCCTCCCAGTAGTCCGCCACCTATCTTAATGAGAGAGCCTGAAGGAGATGACGAAGGTTATTCAGAGCCCGATCCTGATCGATCCCGGGGAGTTTCTGCCACGAATCCACCCAAAAAAGAGTGGATTAACCATTCTTAATTTCCCAGAATAAATGATCTCGAACTAGGTTGTTATTTTGGTTGGCCATATTCCATATCGTTAATCTTACTAGGAAGGTAGGGTCACAGAGAAGGTCCTCTTGCGACTTACCCTGCCCATACGTTTATGTCCAGATCACCTTCCAAAGCTCATCACCTCCTTGGAGCCAGCGCTACCAATATTTTTCTCCCAGGGCTGCATTAATATCTTCTGGGTCTCGCAAGTCTAGCCCACCAAGTGACTTAGGGAGACAAAGCCTGTGCCACGCAACTAGAGAACATTTCCTACCCAACGATACTCCACTGCATAAAATTTTTCGGAAAATAGCTGTCAAATAATTGTAAATACATTTCGGTGCAGGGAGGGATGATAGACGGTATAAAGGAATTACTTGCAGGATTGTCTTCAAGAGTGTATCTCTTCCTACCAAGTCCAACACACGAAAATTCCAATTTGATACGTTCTTTTATATGTTGGAGCATAATTCCTTCCAGGGAGTGATGCAGAGAGGATTGGTGAGAAAGGGAACCCAAAGGTATTTAGACGACCAGGACCCAAATATAAAGCCTAGGACACGAGCCATAAATGTTTGAACTGGGCGAGGGATATTAAAAAGAAATAGATACTTGAATTGTCTTTATTGAGAAGAATACCTGAGGCCGCTTGGAATTATGCGAGGATGTCATCGATCTAAAGAGACTCCCGGAGAGTGGCTTCACATATTACTGATGAGTCATGGAGATTTTGGTTATGGGAAATTGTAATCCTTGAAAAGTATTAATTTTTTTTGCAGAAGAGATAAATCTACCAAGACCCTCAGCTGCAATAATAAAGAGGAATGGCGAAAGTGGGTTTGCTTGATTGATGCCCCTGGAAGATATGAAAGTGGCAGAATGAGCTTAATTCACAAGGATGGAGAAGAAGGGGTTGGAGATTAAGGATTTGATCCAACGAATCTACTCTTCTACGAATCCAAAGGCGTGCATGATTTCTAAAAGGTAGGACTGATTAAGCCTGTCTTAGGCTTTTGATAGATTGAGCTTGAGCATCATCCCATGCTTCTTATGGTGCTTTAGGGAGTGAATATTTTCATGGTCAGTAACTATCCCATATAGAATCTCCCTCCCTTCAACAAAGCCCGATTGATCTCGACTTATAATGTGGTGGAGGATGGGCTTAAGGTGTAAAACCAAGATGAAAGAAAGGATCTTATAGATTACATTGTAGAGGGAAATGGGCCTATAACCACTTGGAGAGTTGGCCTCTTAATATTTCAAAATTAATGTAATTAAAGTGGTGTTCATATCAGACCATACCTATTTGAGTCGACGAGATTCTTCCACCAGCTCGATGATTTCTGGCCCAAGAAAGGGCCAAAAAACTTTGAAGAGTTATGTAGTAAATCCATCAGATTCTGGAGCTTTGTTTCAGGGCAGCGATTTAACCATCACTTCCATTTCTGCATAGGATATTTGGCTTATCAGGGCCTCATTATACGCTCAGGTTATCGGCTGTGGAATGTGACTATTACACAATATTTTGTCACATTATTCGGTCCTTATCCTAAGTGTTGTCTTTTTGTGCTCATGCCACAAACATAAAAAAGTGACAAAAGCTGTGAAAAATTATTCATCCTAGATAACGTGCTTAAAATATCCCTGAAGACCTAAAGAGAGATACCTTGAAGCCTTTTTGAATTTTTTTGTAAAAAGAAATAATTTGTGACCCCAACGCAGTTCTCCCCTAAACATCCTCGCGCTTATAACCCTGTCTCTAAGATATGAAAAGTGCTGGAAGCACAGGAATTCAACAGTAAAGTGGTGTTGGTCCCGTTCAGGCAGGTTCTCCAAAAATGGAATAGAAGCTTCGTCTTCTAGAACTCTTGAGAACATAAGTCTGGTACTTCTTGGTTGAGGATATGGTCAAATTCTCCAATTTTGAACCTTTGATATTATCTCCAAGGATTTTCTTCTTTGAGATAAGTACTTTCCCCCTCATTTGTGGATCCATAACCTCTCCAACACTTATATATAAGAGTGCCATGCCTTCCCCAAATGGTTAGTTTTGGTTGGTCATTGTTGGTTTCCATTCTTCTGCCTGATTGCGCCTATATGTTGTCAATTTGTGGAGAAAGGAGAAGATATTGAAGAGCTTGGCTTGGAATTGGATTTCCATTTCGAAGGAGGCCTCCAACATCAAGGCATCGGTTGTAAGCTTCCCCTTTTTTACTCCATAAAATAAAGTGTGTTTTTCTTTCTATGAAATTGTTAATATTAACTTGTTTAGTAAGATGCTCCTTGATCTGTCATATGGTTTACTTTGAAATATATATATATATATATATATATATATATATATATCTGTATATATATATATATATATATATATATATATCCGTATGTATATATATATATATATATATATATATATATATATATATATATACATACATGTATATATATACATGTATATATCTACATGTATATATGTAGATATATATATGTATATATATATATCTATATATACATATACATATATATATATATATATATATACATATACATATCTATATATATATATATATACATATACATATACATATACATATACATATACATATACATATACATATACATATACATATACATATACATATACATATATATATACATATACATATATATATATATATACATACACATATATATACACACACACACATATATATATATATATATATATATATATATATATATATATATATATATATATATATATATCTTTCATTTGTAATCGTATGATATTTCTTGCAGGTATTCAAATGCAGAAAGTATAGTGAGGAGCGAGCCTGGCTGCGCAAGGATCAACATCGACATCAAGAAATCGATTGCATAGGAGTGAGGTAGGCCATCTCCCTCTCTCATGTTTTTTCAATGTTAAAATAGGAATGCTTTCATTCTTTGTCATGGTTGTTACTATACCCAAGCTAGAGGGATCAATTCTTTCCAGAGAAGGGAATGCATGTGTAACAAATTGGCGACTCCACTGGGGAGATTATAACCTTTTTATCCCTCCTTGTGCATCTGGTCTTCTTGCTTAGTTTGGCCAACAAGTTAGTGATCTTTGATTCTGATTGATTTTGACTCTGTACTTTGAGTAGTTTATGATCTAGAGTGTCAGGTCTAGGTTTTTGCTTCAGTTTTGATTTCTTTTCTTAAGCATTTATGACTCAGCGCGTGTCTTTCCAGAGACAATCGCACTGCCAATGTGGATATTTCTAAGTATAATCACACTAGAAACCCTTTCTTTAATTGTATGCCCACACTGGTGCAGTTTCGAAGACCAGCACGATTTTTTCTGTGTAATGTAATGCTGCCAACACGAGTTTTTCTATGTAAAGTGGCACTGGAGACCCTGTCATCATGAGTTTTTCTATGTGAAGTAGTGTTGGTCCTTAAATTTGAGAATTTTTAGGGTTTCTGATAAAAGGCCTGGTATGTCCTCATCTCTGAAGTCATCCTCCCGCTTCGTGTGCATCAAATTTTATGTGTTTGGTGTTAGTTTCTTCGCGATGTGAAAAATTCCATCCCATATTTGAATTGGTAAATATGAAACTTTGGTTGGGTCTCTGATGTTTTGAGTCAATTAAAATTATTGTTTGTTGCTTGTATGTTTGGAAGGAATACCGATTTGTTGTTGATTTAGAAATATTGGTTGTTTTGAGACCAAAAGAAATCAATTTTTCATTCATTTAGTTTTCATCTCAAAATTTACTTTTCGTAAAGTGCATTAGATTATAATGCATCTGCAAAGTCATTTTTGTGATTATCATTAGACATTGTCGCATTGTTTAGTTATTTAAGAAACTAGAAGTGCATTGAGTGCATTCTTTTTCATTATAAAGTGCATTAAGTAGATTCTCATTTCATCAAAAAGTGTGCTAATGCATTCTCATTCATTGAAAATAAAAGAAAATTGTGCATAGATTGTATTTGCATAGTTTTCAAGGGAAACATGTATAGATTACATTGCATGGTTTGGAATATTTTAATGCTTTGAACTAAATTGGAAAGTGAAAGTGAAAAGATATACTTAGGAAATTTCTTGTTTGCTGCATTCTTGACTGTTGCATAATTGTTTGAATCTCTTCCCTCTACTAGATAACATTCATCAAAATAAAAAGAATAATTTTCTCCTGCTAGTTGCATCATAGGTGTTTAGGTGACATTGATTTTGAGCCTTGAAATTGAAACTTTAATCAAGATCAAATTAAAATTTACTTCGATTAACGTAAGGATAATTTGAAATTAACACAAAAAATTATAGGTCTAGGCTAGAGACGTGTTCCAACATCGTGAAATGTAGGATTTGTCGTTAAATTCCTGCATTGCATCCTAGGGGTGATATCTCGTTCCACGTATAGAAGTATATAGGAAAATTCTCTAGGACTCTCGGGTATATCGGAAGCACTCCCCATATGAAAGTATATAGGAATGCTCTCATTGAACTATTACACATCATAAAACAATACTATGAATTGCACTCCCACGTACCGTCACGTATATTTTCGGAGTCCCCACTAAGTTGCTATCATGCCATAGGTAACCGAGTCAACTGCCTTGTAAATGTGATACACTGAACAAAAAATTTGGGGAGATTAGCTGCCGTACTTCATGGTTCGCCAGGAGCTATTCTTCAGTTCACAGTTGCTTGGTAATCCTTTATGCCTATCTTACCCCTTTTTGATACCCCTCAGATGGTAATCCTATTCCTTTTCCTTCTTTTGGAAATATTGGTGTTCCTTATATGGAAATGTTGTCCCTTCCGGGATTTACCATTGGGTTTCCAGTTTGGTTATTTTCAACCCCCATGGTTCCAAATGTCCAAGATGCTTCTCAACTAAGTTCGCCTCCACCTGAACAATGTCAACCTCATGTTGATCCTAAAGTCGATCCCTCGCCTTCTTCGCCCGTTTCTTCACCCCGTTCTTCCTCCTTTCCTGGCGAAAATCTGGATTCTAATAACCAAGGAGCTTAGACTAAAAAGAAGAGGAAGAAGAAGAAGAAGAAAAATAAGCAAGCGAGTAACCAAGCAACCATTTCTACCCATGAAACTGATGTTGAAAAATATTCCATTTAGTCTCGCAAAGTCAAATTCCCTTGCAAGTTATGTAAGGATGACCACCTTCTTAGGGATTTCCATAGAACTCCCAGGATATTATAAGTATGGTCCACCGACTCAAATCAACCTTTTTCATCAAACTCTGGATATCATGTTGATGAAAAAACCTCAACTAATGATAATATGGCCCACTGGAAAAAGGGTAAAGTCAAATTTTTCTCTAATTTATGTGAAGGGAATCATCCCATTCACCTTTGTCCTTATATAGAGGAAGCCTTGAGAGTATTGGATAACCTTACAACTTCTCATCCCTGTCTTCTTGTTGGATATCGGAAGCTTTCCTTTGATCCTCCGCTAGTTGATCAAGTGATTGATCAAAATTCATCTCTCATCAATCCCACTCTCTCTGAAATTGAATCCATGAGTTCGTTCTCGACCTACCATTGGTTGAGAAAATGATCAACCTAATTCCATCTTCAGTTGATCGTACCTTTCCCAAAGAGTGAACCCCATACCACTCAGGTTATTTTTGTTTCTTCAAATTCCCATGAATTGGAGGGAAATCATCTCGTTCCCATGGTACAGGAGGGTGATCCTCCCATTCCCATAACACAAGTGGGCAGTTTTCCCATTCCCATGACACCCTCTCTAAGTAATCTGGTCACTTCCTTTGATTGGAGTCGATTGGCAGGATATTGTCTTCCTTCCTATGTTCCCTTTAAGATAAAAATACATGCCTATAATGTGTCCGTACCTAGCACGTTAATAGATGGAGGAACATCTGTTAGAATTCTATCTTAAACTACTTGGAAAGCTTTAGGTTCTTTGCAGCTTGTGCCTGTTACCTAAATATGTTATCTTTTAATAGAGGAGCTAGTCAACTGTTAGGGATGCTTCTAAAGTTTCCTATTACTTTCGAAGGAAAGATCACCTATATAGATGTGATGGTTGTATAAGTCCCTTTGGATTTTAATTTACTCCTTGGCCGTGACTATATTTATGTCATGGGAGCTCTTGCCTCTTCTCTCTTTTGTGTGATGTGTTTCCCGCATGAAAGAAGAATTGTGAACATTAATAAAATTTCATTCATTGGTCCTAATATGGCTCCCAATCAACCATAATCCCTATATGGTCCTTATATTTAAGTGGTATCTTCCTCGCCACATGTTAATTATGTGACATCTTGTTCCATGCCCGTGTCCACTGATGACCTAGTCAGTGATATAATATGTCATGTACTGGGGGAATTGGACCCTGATTTCGAGAGTGTTGTTATCCCATATGATGAGAACCTCTTGGAAACGATGACCTCTTATGGGCCATGACAAGGTTTCAAAGCAAAGTTCCTTTTCTTGTGTCGATCTTATTAAAAAATGAAACAAGGTGCCATAGCAGAGTTCCTTTTCTCATGTCAAGCTCGTTAAAAAATGAATCAAGGTTCTCATGAGGATAATTCTTTTAATATGTCAAGCTCGTTAAAAAATGAAATAACTCCCTATGATAATAGTTATTTTACTATGTCAAGCTCATTAAAAAATGAAAAAAATTCCCTTTCAATTCTAGTCTTTGATTATATCTCGTAAATTCCTAGTCAAGTCTTTCACTTGATCTCGTAAATAAACCTTCATTCCATCCACCTGTTAGTAACCAATAGTCTACTTAGTTGAATGAAATGACGCTTGGGGGGGGGGGGGGGGGCATGTATCTCGAATTGATTCATTTTTCTCAGGGCATGCAAACTTTCAAGCATCGTTTTTCTTTGTTTCAAGCTTGTGCAAAAATGAAACCAATTCCAAGCATATTTTTTTCTCATGTTTCAAGCTTGTGAAAAAATGAAACTATTCCTATACACCTCTTGTGATTTCCCTTTTATCTACCTCTTCTACTAGGTTGTTTAGCCGATCACACACTTTCACTTGGTTGTTTTACCATTACCTAGGGAACCATTACGATGAGTGGTCTTGTTAGCCATCCTCTTTACCTTTGCATTTTTTGATCAGTTCCATCATGAATGAAACCAATTGCTACCCTTTATACCACTTTTTTCTCCAGGAGGAGTCAACTTTAAGTTATTTTCTAACTCTCGAAAAATGAAAATATTTCCAAGAACTTGTCCTTTTGAGCTCGTTAAAATAAATTCATTGACATCGTCTCAGTGTACGATTACCCCTTTTTTGAGCCAAGGTTGACTAATTATGAAAAAGGAATACCTTAGTCGAACATGACTAAGTGGTTCTCTTGGATATTGTTTTATACCTTTTCGGGTTCAAGGGACTATATTCGAAAAGGGACCTTCTAGAGTTTTCTTTTCCGTCTCTTTTTCAAACTCCCTAAATACGAAAAATATACCAAGTTAACCCTCTGTCGGACTCGTAAAAATTAAATGATGAAGGACTTGTCGCCATGACAAGGTCGAGTTACTCCTTCCTAGGAATCTTTAAACTTACTATGATATATTTATATGAAGGGTGAACTTATACGCTAAGAATATGGTATCATCATCAAGATTTGTATTAAAAATAAATATGTACTTGCTAGTAATAATGGGGGAAAATGGAAGTAAAGCATAGAGAAGAATACCTGTCAGTTTGGGGATATCCTTGATTTGTCATTTGCCTTCCTGGGTTTGGGAAATCCATTTGCCTCTCTTTTGATCATCATCTGTTATCACTATGAACTTTGATCCCATTTTGAGTAAAATGCTGCCAAATTCTGGAGTTGTGTCACTGATATGTTTAAGTTTGAACTTCCCATGTACAATGGAGAGGTTAATGAAGTTAAGTTAGACAATTGGATTCATCAATTGGAAGTATATCGCAGAATTTAGAATCTACAAGAGGACGACATAAATATGCAGTTGTCTTCATTAAGGCTAGAAGGAGCGGCACTAATTTGGTGGGAAGAAAAGAATCAAAAGGAAATGCGAATCCATGGTAATATTTCCATTTCTTGGGTTGAATTCATTTCTTCCAATAAAATACATTTTTATCCATTAGCCTATATGAAAAAATAAATTATGTGTTGGAAAAACTTTACTCAGCTCAAAGGCCAAACTATTCAAGAGTACACTCAGGAGTTTAGAAAGAGGGCTTTGTTGTTAGGAGTAAACTTGAATTCACAAGATACACTCTTGAAATATATTGGAGGTTTATGTTCCTACTTGAAACATACCATCCTTATGTTTAGCCCAAACAACTTAGATGAAGTATGTGTGCAAGCCACACATCTTGAAGCAAGGGGAAAGAACATTCAAGAAGAGGGTAGTAAGAAGAATTCATTCAAGGGTAAGGGAAAAGATAAGGTAGAAAAATAGAAGGGCAAGAAGAATGAAAGTATCAAGAAAGAAGGGGAGAAAAATACATGCAAACATTGTTCCAAAGAGGAGCATGATGAAGCCCACTGTTGGAAACTACATCTCGAACTAAGGCCAAAGAAACCAAATAACAAAGGGAAACAAAAGATGACTTCCACCACACAACAAGACCTTGGATCCAATTCAGGAGATGAGACCAAGATAATCACCATGGTTAACAAAGGAAAGGAAGACATACCAAGTTCTATTTCCTCAAATAGTCACAATAACACTCCAAATGAAGATACAAGGATAGAATTGTTCCATGTTAGAGTGATTTCAAATCATACAAAGATTGATGCATTATTTGATACAGGGTCACAAGCAAACCTCATTTCAGAGTATTTATTCAAAAATCTTAACCCTGAAACTGTACCACATTATAAACCATACCCTTTGGGTTGGATAGTTAAGAATGCAAATTTATAGGCTACAAGGAAATGCATATTTAGATTTTATATTACTACAAACTTTGTTGATGAAGTCGAGTTAGATGTGGTTCCACTTGACATTTCCGGGATTATCTAGGGAAGTCCATATTTGTATTATAGGAAAGTGGTGTTTTGTTTCCATGAGAAAAAATATCATTTGCTTAAGGATGGGGTGGAGTATATTGTGAGATATCATCACAATAAACTTAATATTTCTTTAGTTAATGCAGGGCAAATGAAGAGGCTAGTTAATGCAAGTAAAAATTTTGTGCTTCTCATGATGAAGAAAAAGGATGATGTTGACTATGAATATTTTGAAGGATGTGATGACAAATTGAAATCTGATTTGTTTGATGTGGTAAGTCAGCATGACGAGATGTTTCAAGAACCAAAGGGGTTACCACCCAAGAGGGGAATTCAACATGAGATTCACCAACAACATGATGTTATACTTCCAATTATTGGTATGTATCGCATGTCAATTATGGAGAGTTTGGAAATAAAGAAGAAAATCCAAGAATTGTTGAACAAAGGTATCATACGCCCATCTACTTCGCAATGTGGTTCACCAATTGTTTTGATTCCAAAGAAGGACAGGACTTGGCACATGTGTATTGATTTCCGTGCACTGAATAAAATCACGGTAAAGAATCGCTACCCACTCCCACACATTGATGATTTGCTAGATCAGTTAAAGCATGCAAAGTATTTCACTAAGTTATACTTGCGAAGTGGTTATCATCAAGTTAGAATAGCTGAAGAGGACATTTGGAAAACTGCTTTCAAAACTAGACAAGGATTGTTTGAATGGTTAGTTATGCCATTTGGTTTAACAAATGCTCCAACTACTTTCATGAGTGTCATGAATGATGTACTTAGACCATTTATATACGACTTTGTGATTTTTTATTTAGATGACATACTCATATTTATCAAATCAAGAGAATAACATGTCATGCATGTGAACAAGGTACTTGATGTATTGAAAAAAGAGCAATTGTTTTTAAGCCTATTTTGTTTCATTCTGAAATTTTTAATGGAGCTATTACTAAATATCCCACCTATGATAAAGATTTATATGAATTGGTACAAACTGTAAATAAATGGAAGCACTAATTGATGGGGAAAGAGACTATTATCCATACCGACCATCAACCATTCCAGTACTTACAATCACAGTAAAAGTTGAAGCAATCAAGACATTTTAGATGGATGGGTTTTATACAACAATTTCATTTGGTTATCAGGTACAAAAAGTGAATCTACAATAAGGTAGTTGATATTCTCTCTAGGCCTATTGTAAATTCAGTTATTATACTCAAGCACAATTCCATTCTGCATGAAAGTTACATTGAACAATATGCAAATGATAATGATTTTCAAGATGTGTATGAGAGCTTGAGTCAAGGAAACCAAAATGAAGAGTTAGATTATCATGCGCATAATAGTTTTTTGTATCACTTGGGCAAGTTATGTATTCCATAGGGAGAAATAAATAATATCATAAGGGAGGCGCACACATCATTGATTACAGGACATTTCAGTGTAGGCAAGACAATAGAGAATCTCCAAAGGTACTGCTATTGGCCACACATGATTAATAGTGTATCTAGTTTTATTAGAGGATGTTATTTATGTGCAACAAGTAATCCTAGCAATAGGAAGCTTGGATTGTACACTCCACTTCCGGTTCCTTCACATCCTTGGGAGAGTATCTCAATGCATTTTGTAGGTGGTCTTCCTATGTCAAGGAAAGGTCATGAATACTTGTATGTTGTGGTAGATAGGTTCAAAAAAATGTGTATTTTGATGTCATGTAAGAAAACAATTACAGATGAAAAAATAACTCATCTTTTCTTTCAAAATGTTTGGGTTCATTTTGGTCTTCCTACTTCTATTGTAAGTGATCGAGATTCTCAGTTTGTTGGGAATTTTTGGGACATGATGGACACAAAGTTGAAGAGGAGTACATCATTTCATCCGCAAACAGATGGTCAAAATGAGGTGGTAAAAAAGACCATTATTCATCTTCTTAGAGGTTATTGCAGGCAAGCATCCCAAGTTGTGGGATGAACAGTTTCATTACATTCATCATGCATACAATAGGGCAAAACATTCTTCCACAAACACATCGCCATTTGAGGCATGTTATGGTTATTTTCCAAGATCACCATTGGAATTCATCTTTGAGAAATATGTCGGTATATATGGTCATAGTGACATAGATAAGACAAGAAAGTTCATTGAGCAAATTCAGTTGATACATCACACAGTTCAAGAACAAATTGAAAAGAGTCAAAGCAGCTACAATGCAAGGCATGAAAAACACCAGGTTGATAAAAAATTTCAAGTTGGTGATGAAGTTTGGTTGTACGTAAGCAAAGAAATAATGAAAGGGGAAGGTAAAAAGCTTAAACCAATTCGTTATGGTCCATTTAAAATTCTGGAAAATATTGGTACAAATGCATTCAAGCTAGATTTGCCTCCTTATATGAAAATATAATATGTCGTTAATGTCGATAATTTGAGATTGTTTGAGCCTCCTTTGATTGATGATCAAGGAGAACATGTTCAGCTGCCATCAATAGATGATTTCTCTCCAGAATATCTTGATGAACTTCAGCAAGATCTCATACTTGACAAGAGAATCAGAACTTCAAGAAGAGGGAATGTTGAATACCTTAGAGTGGGACTCATTGGAAAAAATCCTTACAAGGCCAAATGGATGGAGGTTTAAAGGGTGAGGGAGTTGTACCCTCACTTGCTGAACAATTGATAGTATCTTTTGGGGTCCAAAAGGCTTCTAGTGGGGAGGAATGATCTAAGGCTCAGTATTTAGCTCAAAATTGAAAGTGCTCATAAATACTTTAGACCTGCATGCCTAGATAGAGCTCATCTACAGGATTTCAACACTACTTGTTTCATCAAATTTCGAGTTCGTATGAGGGAGTTATGGTCCGTTGTCCGTTTTCCCAAACAAGAAAAGAATGAGTAGAACAGGTACAGGGATGATGTGGCAGTCCAGTCAGCTTCACTGTGCCAAGTGTCACAACCGGATTCATCGATGATGACTAGGAAGTGATTTTTTTTTATCCTAATCTAAGGGTGAATTTTGAATTTTAATGGTGCAGGTTATTATTTTAGTTATTGAATTTGGGCCAATGGGGAAAGGCCATGTGGCACAGCCAGGGGCTGCCACGTGCCCCCCACATGGAAAGTTGGATGGAATGTTTTATTTCCAAGGTTTAATTTCATTATGGAATGGGCACATTTAATGTTATTACAAGGTTGGAATTCATTATGAAATGGGAACATTTTATGTTATTACAAGGTTGGAGACATATTATATATATCACCAACATATATTATAACCTAAGGTTCATAACCTTAACACCGTGGTGGAGCTAACTATGGAGGAGGCTAACCAAACTATGGAGGAGCTCTAACTATGGTGGCGGGAATGGTTTATATGTTGGAACAAAATGTTATGGCGGGGGTCGAGGTCGAACCCCAGACCTACCCCACACTACCGTCGTGCCTTACCAACTCTTCTCTACCGTGGTTCTTAACCACTAAGGATCTGTGCTCATATTTAACGTTTATCACTACAAGTGTTGGGGGTTCGGAGGGGGCTAGTCCCTGCAGGCCAACCCCCTCCCATGTGATCGATAGCTCAGAACCAACGACCAATGCTTAAATCCGACGGGGTTTTAAAACCATTTTTAATTAATGTTAAAACATGGTTAAACCACATTAAAATGGCATTACCGCTAAAACACGCTTAAATTTAGGAGATTTCTTATCTTATTATTAAGATGTGCTTATCTTATAATTAATGCGTAGTTAAAGTGGTGGTTAACTTGGCGGAGTGTGCCAAATGTGGCAGATTTCTAATTTTAGCAGTGCTAACTCACAGAATTTCCAGATTTAGTGGATAAATACTAGGAAAACTTGTTTTTTCCATAATTGAGGCAATTTTCGACCAAAATGAGCTCAAAAAGAGTCATTCTTGGTAGATTTTGATGTTTTGGAGCCATTGGAGCAAGTTGCAGAGGCAACAAGAGACTGTAAACAAGCATTTTTCACAATTGAAGCTTATACAAAGGCCCACACTATGAAGCTGGGACAAGGAGATGTAGCCCATGAGGGGTGAACTCCTTCAACAAAAACTTGTGTATTGAGTTCTGTTATTTGTGCTTGCTATGCTATTATATGCTTCTTATCAACATTAAGTTTCTATGCTTTTGAGTTCATGAAAAACACTAAATTTCACCAAGTTTAATGAATTGTCAATCACATGCTCATGGATAAACTGTTGTTTGATAAGAAAATAAAATCACTTTCATTTTAAATCTGAAACTGATATTAGCACAACATTAACTAACAATCAATATCAGATCAAAAAATCTTGAATGAATCCTATCATCTTGAGAAATCCTTTGTTTCATGTTGATGAAGTGGGAATCATTATGACCCTCCTTTGATGGATCACTTCCTGTCGACTTCAGATCATTATCCAGGAAGGTGGTCTAGAAACTAATTCTAAGTACCTTGGAGCTTGCATGCCTCAATGAAAAGTTCTTCATGTGCGACGCTAGGTTCACATCATTGGCCTTCGATCGGATGATTATGCAAGTGTTTAACTTTAGCTCATTCATTCACACTTGTAGTTTGTGCTGCCGTACCTTAAGGGCCATCGTAATTATTTTTGGTTTCTCTTGCACTTGTTAACGATTTACCTTATTAATCGTTAATCAAGTGGTTTCTACCATGTTCGACATCAACACACCTATTCACATGGTTAGATTTGTACAATGGGTGGATTGATATTGAGATGAAGACCCTGGATCACATATGTTATTATCTAGACTGTGTGGAGTTATTGAGTATCCATGATTTCATACATGATCCTTTATATATGGATGAATGTGACCATACCATGGATCCATTCCATGGTCCCTTTCAGATGAATGACTGCGTCCATACTGTGGATTCATGTGTTATTTTATTTCTATTCAGAGATATGTTATTAGGCATGTTTATATCAGATATGTCATATATTATATTTTTTTTGATTGACAGGTTTCCTGATGGTGGTTTTCCAACGTCCTTGCCTTGGCTGATAAAGCGATGCAACCATCAATTCTCATTCTGATTTCATGCTTTAGGGGGCATTTGTTACACAATATTTTGTCACATTCCTCAGTCCTTATCCTAAGTGTCATATTTTGTGTCGATCATGTCGCAAACGTTGCAAAATGACAAAAGCAGTGAAAACTTATTAATCCTAGATAATGTGCTTAAAATATCCCTGAAGACCTAAAAGATAGATGCCTTGAAGCCTTTCTAAAAAAGTTTGTAAAAAACCCTAATTTGAAAGCCCATCACAGTTCTCCCATAAACAACCTCGCTATTGTAACCCTATCTCTAACATGTGAAAAAATCTGGAAGTGCGGGAATTCAGTAGTAAAGTCGCGCTGGTCCCCTTCAGGTAGGTTCTCCAAAAATGGAGCACAAGCTTCGTTCTCTAGACCTATCGAGAACAGAAGTCTGGTACTTGTTGGTTGAAGATATGGTCGAATTCTCCCATTTTGAACCTTTGATATTATCTCCAAGTATTTTCCTCTTTGACATAAGGACTTTCCTCCTCATTTGTGGATCCATAACCTCTCCAACTCTGCTATCTTAGAGTGTCATGCCTTCCCCAAAAGGTTAGTCTTGGTTGGTCATTGCTGGTTGTCATTCTTCTACTTGATTGCGCCTATATGCTGTCAATTTGTGGAGAAAGGAGAAGAGATTGAAGAGCTTGGATTGGACTTGGATTTCCATTCCGAAGGAGGCCTCCAACATCAAGGCACCAGTTGTAAGCTTCCCCTTTTTTATTCAATAATACAAAGTGTGGTTTGCTTTCTATGAACTTTTTAATATTAACTTGTTTAATATGATGCTCCTTGATCTGTCATATGGTTTACTTTGAACTATATATATGGTATGTCTCTTTCGTTTTTCATCGTATGATCTTTCTTGCAGGTATTCGAATGTATAAAGTATAGCGAGGAGCAAGCCTGGAAACGTAATGATCAACATCAACATCGAGAAAGTGATTGCACAAGAGTGAGGTTGGCCATCTCCCTCTCTCATGTTATTTCAATGTTAAACTAGGAAATCTTGCATTCTTTGTCACGGTTGTTACTAGACCCACTCATTGGGCTAGAGGGATCCCTTATTTCTGAATAAGGGATTTCCTCTGTAACAGTGACGGGTTATCTTCTCTATGCTTTTAGATCTTTCATGCCCTTCGTTTCTTAGAAGCAAGGAGTTAAAGGAAATCAACTCTCGCTCAATATATTCCCCGTGTTCCAAGCAGATGCCCTCTGAGGAAGATATCGAGTTGATGCGATTGTGATGTCGGTGATTAATCATGGAATGATGGAAGAACTTAGTGTTTGAATTTATTATTTTTAAATACAATGTTGGAGTGTTTGAATTGTTTTTTAATAATAAAAATGGATTCAACATCATAAAAAAAGTTAAGCACCCAAAATCCTGAAATTTAATAATTGTAATTTAGATTTTCAAAAGCTTCAATCAAATTTTATCATAATTTTACCAAATTTTATCATAATCTTACCAAATTTCCATTATTTCAAAGCTAATTTCTATTATTTCTAATTTTATCATAGTCTTACCAAATTTCCATTATTTCAAAGCTAATTTCCATTATTTCTAATTTGTAAGGAGCTTTTTTTAAAGAACACACGCTATTATTATTATGAAGGTGATGACGCGATCTAAGCTATATTAATTTAATTCAATCATTACAGTGATTATAATTCAAAATTTCTCTGTGAACACTACTTATGCTTGTGATGGCGCGATCTACGATGTATTAATTAATTCAATCATCAGATCGATTAGGATTCAAAATTTATGTCCCTTTCTTTTTTTTTCACCAGAGAAAAAACGCAGTTTTTATATAAATATGAAAAACAGTCCATCAGTAAAAGAATTCTCCTCTGATAGGAAGATACCCTATCCACAGGAGAATAGGGCAATCCATGACAGATAGGAGAAAATAAGCACAATTACCCCTACAGGAACTTGTAAAGAGCCCTTAGGAGATCCAAAACGATTCTGAGGAACAAAAACAGCCGATGTGCCATCAAGCATATGAGAGATACAATCCTGCCGATATCTCATTAGGCAGCAAAAGACCCAGGAAAAAAAGAAGGAAAATAATATGCAACAGAGAAAAGAACGACATATATATAGTCCAAAATGTCTCAGGAGTAAATAGAGCATCCTGTACCTGATCATCAAAATTGATCCGACCATATTATGCTGCCAGTCATGTCATGTTAGCATCGATATCATCCAGATACATACCAGCGTAAGTAGTGGAAGTTGTCAAGACATGTATTACCAGAATACCAAAGCTGTCGCTGATCAGTTGTCCAATTTGTGAACCAACCAAACGTTAGCGATCCCCTGTATAGAAGAAAGAGGTCTATACACCTGAATCCGATAAAGTGTATCTGCTGGATCCAATAGATACAGATACAACCTGCCACATAAGATCCCATGGAGATAATTCCAACTGATGTATACCATGTAGCATCTCCAGAAAATGAAAATGTATTATGAAGGCCCGCATATACAAATACAACAGGCTCGATCCTGTCTCATATACGAAAGCCCCCAGAGATGTAAACCACCAGAGGATGCCCCGGGATGAGAAAAAGGGCTAGTCATATGAACCAGGAGAAATGTCAACAGCAATAGGTCCAGGATGGAAAAGAACAGGTGCCAAAGGTAAGTACCATTGTGGCCAATACCTAAATACAGAGATCAGTGTGTGGAAATACAGCCGATCAAAGAAAAGATCCTACAGATTGAAACTGAAAGAGGCCCTTTCTCTGTTGTCCCTGATATGGATGACTGTAATGTGGCCAAAATTTTGTTCCAAACCCAACTTTGAGAGCCTATCCGCCCTCCAGTTTAATTCTATGTATACATGGTGGAGGGAGGCTCTCTGAAATTGAGAAAGAATATGGTGAATTCGATCAACCCACCCACTGAGGTTTGTAACCCTGAGATTTGTTCTGCCTGAAATGCCATCAATGACAAATTGGGAGTCCCCGTAAATATCTATGATAGGGATCGTCAAGTGATGGGCCACAAAGAGCCCTCTCCACAGGGCCATGATCTCGGCTTTATTGTTAGATCCCTGGCCCCCGTTCCAGATGATATGGAAGCGCTCCTCACCTTCCAATTTAAGCCAAGCACCGCAGCCGCATATACCTTCCTGTTGTGCTCCATCGAAGAATAGAGCCGGTATGCGGATACATTGTGGCCTAGCCCTGTTAGACAGATCCATATCTACCTGTTCCGGAATAGGATTAATTTGAAGCCAATCCAGAATGCGAGTATAAATCCTGTAGGTATCCCACAACCCCTCATTGAACAACATGTTATTCCTACTACACCATATTTCCCAGCATGTATAATATGGAAGGGCCTTTTTTCCAGCACCCTTTGATGCCCAAAAATCATATGCATGGTCCTGTGAAATCGGTCTCCACGCTGGGGTATCAGTCCAGTGAGAGAACATTTCCCAAAGTCCAATAGCCACCCTGCATTCAAAGAAAATGTGAGAGACAGACTCCTGCTCCTCTTTACATAATGTGCATCGTCCCGTGCCATGTTTCCCTCTTTTTTGCAGATTGTCCCAAGTGAGTATCTTTCCTTTCCTGAGTAGCCAATTGAAAAGTGTAATCTTGTGGGGAATCTTCCACTTCCATACGTTAGTGAAGCCAGGGATACCAGGGGTAGTGTGTCCATCCGCTTTGATGTGCAAATACAGATCCTTGACACAGATGTTTGGGCCCTTGTACGCTCCGCCCCAAACAATCCGGTCTCCTGATGGATCAAAAAAGAAGCCAGCCCTTCGATAAGAGCTGATGAGGCTTAGCCAGCTCTCCCTGTCATCTACCTGCATACCCAGTGCCTCAAAATCCATCCAAACGGGAGCACCAACTTCCCAATGTGTAATGACATCAGATAAGAAAATGATACCTCTATGTGTCAACCTGTGGATGAAAACCGGATCAATGTAAGGATCAGTCGAAACACCCATAATGTTGGTGCATGGGATGGGTATCCGCCTCCCATTTCCAAACTTCCACACCACTTTTGATTTGATAATCTCCCGGCATTTTGATAGGCTTCTCCATATCATTGAGGCCCGCTTTTGTGAGGCAATAGGCCCCTGAATGTAAAGCTCCATCGATCTAGTGCCCAGATACTTGTCCACAATGATGCTCGACTAAATGCTGCTCCCAGTCAGCGCCCTCCACAATGATTTAGACAATAAAGCGAAAGTGAAAGACCGCAGGTCCAACAAACCCCACCCGCCCATCTCCTTAGGAAGGGAGATCTCCGATAATTTGCAGAGGTGGAATTTTTTATGTGCGCCCACTCCTGACCATAAAAAATGGGCCACTACTGCGTTTATCTTCATGCAGATGTGCATAGGAATAAGGTACAAATGGCCCCAATAGATCGTGAGCTGTGATAGAACAACTTGGATAAGGATGAATCTGCCTCCCAAAGTCAGCCATCGGTTTGTCCACTTTGTAATTTTGTTTCTGTACTTTTCAACAATCCATTCCCAGTCATTATTCACGTATGCATAGGGCTTTATTCGGAACCCCAAATAGGTGATACCTTCTGATATCTTTGCGGCACTTACCCCCAGAATCTCTGCAATGTGGTGAATATCCGCCACCTCTCCATGTGCATATAGAAGTTTAGACTTGAGTTTGTTGATGATGAGCCCCGTAGCAGAACGGACAGTGTTCTGTATTCTGTTCACATTTTGGATGATTCTGTTTCAAATTAAAGGGAAAAGCAAAATGATGGTGGATTGGCATGAATGTCAATGCAGCATCAATGAAGGGAGCCCTTGTCCCAGGTGCAACCGAAAACGATTGGATGAAATTATGTGGCCGTGCAAGTGGTCATTGTTAGCCAGAAGCCTCAGAATGAACATAAATGGAGTTAGCGTTGGCTGTAGCAGAATATGCTTGATGAAGAAAGAAAATGAAGATATTGAAACCCAATTTTGTAGTTTCTTCCTCTCTGCTACTGTTCCTGCTGCTACTGATTTTCCATTCTTTTGTAGTCTTATGCATCATTTCTTTAATTAAGGTACTTCAAAGAAGGAATTAGGGAGAAGGTGCTCTTCTCCACCTCCCCTTCCATAACATTTTATTATCTATTATTTCCCATAGTCTTTTTGATCATGGCTTTCTTTTGCATTATTTCCCGTAGTCATTTTGATCATGGCTCTCTTTTGCAGTTCATCGATGAGGAATGCATTTTCAGTAATTTCAGAGTCCCATCATTCATTACCATGACACTGTAATTGGCAATTCTTGAAAATTTTAATAATAATTTAGGATAACACGGGGCAGTGCAGTGCACAAAGTTTGTGTAACAAAAACATTCAAGAATTGTCACCTCGAGGCGGCAGAAAACATTTGGAATTTGATATGAGTGTTCTGCTTTAAAGAGATTGAAACTTGGGATTGTCGAGAAAAGTAAATCGAGATGTTAATGTAGTTTGTGAATTCCAATGCTAGTTTGTACTATTTTATCCATTAGATGAAAATATTGAACTCAGAACTTTATCTCCATTACTTTCAGATTGAACTCAGAACTTTATCTCCATACTTTCAGATTGAACTCAGAACTTTATCTCCATCTCTTGATATTAGATTTTTCAATTCTGAATTGCAGAGAAGATTAAATGAAGATATCACGATGATGACATATTACCTATATTTATTTAACAGGGAAGGTGATTGGTAGGTGAATTTGTGTTTTTCATGTCTTTTCTTCACCGTGAATCTCTATAATTTTTACCAACTCTTTAATCAAATAAACAGGTACTTTATTGACATACAACCAAAAAGAACATTACTATTCAACAAAGAAATAAATAATGATCCTGACTGTTTTACAAACCTTGAAAAAATATTACTTTGTTGTTGACATACTCAACCAGAACAAATTGAGGACTGAAAAAAAAAAGACCTTACAGATGTATATGCTTGTTAAAGATCTTTCATTAAAGGTGGATTTGATAAGGTCAATATTAAAGAGGTTTTCCAAAGAAACTTTGCTGTAATGGTAAGGTTATAAAGTTTATAAATCTTCATTAAATGTGGTGGATTCGATAAGGTTATATATTGAGATGGGTTGTAAAATTTCATTTCTCAATTTAAACGATAAATTATAAATAAAATTTATATTTAATTTTAAAAATATAAAAATAAATTTTTTAATGGTATTTTTTTTGTTTTTTTTTAAATTATAAATAATTATAATGAGAGTAGAGTTGGTAATGTTCGAAACAAATTTATTATTGGGATGTCATTCATTTATAATATCATATAAAAAATTATTGTAATCACTCAATATGATGTTGATAGGTTAAGAAAAATATTGTTATATTGAAGTTGTCTAATTTTATAATATATTTATTTGAGTTAGAGGAATTCAACAACAAAATGTTAGAGTTTTTATTGATTTGAAATTTTGATGATTTTAGTTGATTTAAAATTCTGAAAAACTTTTAAGTACATTGTTTCGCTATGTATGGACCTTAAATAATGATAGTAATGATAGAGTTGTGCTCATGCATGATTTTTTTGTCACATTTTAATTAATTTTTTCATAAAAAGAGACTTTTTGTTACAAAATTAACCGGCTTCTTACCATCTCAACCCAAAGGCGTGTCCCAGAGTTACTTCAAGATTATTAAAATCAATGATAGAAAATATTAAAATGGGCAAAGTGGTCCCATAAGAATCATTTTTTTTTTAATTGAGAGAAACAAAAATACAATTCTATTATTGAGATGGGACATTGTACTAATAGCTAGAGATATGTCGTTGTATTAATAGTTTCTAATTGTAATTTTAAATATCTCATAATGTATTAAGGAGTATAATATGAGGTACCAGAGAGGGATAATGATAGGTGGGTAGTTACATAATGTTAACGAAATAATTGTAAAATGGCTTACAGGAAGGTTCCACCTACTAGAAGGATTCTTCACTAGAAATTTCTTGGGAGGTTATATAGAATTATATAAAGAACTAGAAAAAATGTAATGAGACATGTTATTAGGTATATTTGATTCATATTGGATCATTATGTTGTTTTTCATCCATTTCTATGCATTCAAGGTGAAAAAAATTAGAGAAATAAACTTATAGGATCAATTTTAGTGGGGGGATCTAGTTTGGAGAATTAGGGTTAGAAACCCTCTACTGCCATTTTGAGGCCTTAAGGGATGTTTTTTGGGGGTAAAAATTTTCCGCTTAAGTGAGTGTCCTTTGGTTCTATTCTACACTAGAATACCTTTCTAATGGTGTAAGAATCACATCAATCAAAGTTTAGATGCAAAAGTTATGCTTCCAAGAAGTTGACCTATCATGATTTACCACCATAATTTGAGAGGACGCCATGTTAGCCTTCATTATTCATGGTAAATGGTTAGCAACATGACCACTATGAAGAAGAATATAGAAGGATATAGTTGTAACTCATGTTGAGGGTTGAATGGGTCAAATTTAACCACTAGTTGTGTCAATGAGCCATGTTATAATTGTGACACTAGGAGGTAACTCCACAAAATAAATCGTGAGATTTGATTGAGGGTGATCATGAATATATACATGGAGGTGATACTGTTGGGATTCATTTTCCAATGTCTCTTAGACTTCCTTATTTCCTATTTTACACTAATGTACACTTTCATCCAATCCCTTAGGATTAGGTGTCAACATTCCCCCCCTTAATCTGAAGGGATGTTGGTGAGTCGAAGCATCGTTATGATTTTTTCAAACTTTTCTCTTCCAAGCGCTTTGGTGAATATGTCTGCAGTTTTCTCATATGTGGAACAATGACGTAGATGGATAGTTTTTGCCTCAACATGATGTCGAATTAGATGGTATTTTGTATTAATGTGCTTCGTTCGATCATGAAACTTTGGGTTCTTGGCCAAATTTATTGCAGAAGTGTTGTTGATCATGAGTGGAGTTGAATACATTTGTTTCATCTGCAAATATTCTAGGATTTTCCTGAGCCACACAATTTCCTTTGTCGCTTCATCTGCTGCCACATATTCTGCCTAAGTTGTGGAATTTTTTGGAACTGACTGTTTGCGTGATCTCGAAGAGACAACTCCTGATCCAAGACTCATAGTATAACCTGAAGTATATACCCCATTTCCTTTGTCTCCATCAAAGTCTGAATCAAAGTATCCAATCACGCTGAAGTCACCCACCTATGTATATTTGAGTCCAAAGTCTTGAGTCCCTTTCAAGTACTTTAGAACTCTTTTTGTATTAGACCAATGTCCTTCACAAGGTTTTTGCATAAACCTGGAGAGGATTCCAACAAAAAATGAGATGTTTGGTTTGGTAGTAGTCAAGTAGATGAGACTTCCTATACAAGTTGTCTATACTTCGTTGCATTCTCAAATTCCTTCCCTTCAATGGATGTGGGTTTCATGTTTTGTTCCATTGGAGTGGTCAAATGATTGCATTCAGCCATGCCAAACTTGTTCAAGAGATCTCCAATGTACTTCTTCTAAGAAAGGAATATAAATTTAGGATGTTGAATTAATTCAATATAAAGATAGTAGTGAACATAGCCCAAATCAGTCATTTCAAAACCTTTCTTCAATTCCTTCTTTATGGATGCAATATAGCTCTCATTGTTCCCTATCATCAAAATATCATCTACATACACCACAAGATATACAATCTTTTTTTCAAATTTCTTAACAAACAAAGTTGCATCATCAAGATCAAAATGTTTGAAGTTAAGTTTCAGAAGACACTCAGTTAATTTCTCATAGCAGGCTCATGGTGCATGCTTGAGGCAAGGATTTTATAAGCTTGCATACTTTGTGTTCTTGCCCCTTCACAACAAATCCTTCTGGCTGGGACATAAAATCCTTCTCCTTTAGATATCCATTCAAAAAGGCGGTTTTTACATCCATCTGATGGAGTTTCCAACCATTCTGAGCTACTAAGGCAAAGAGTGTCCAGATGGTGGCCCATTCTGTCGTGTGGGCAAATCTTTCCTCATAATCGGCCCCTTCTTTCTGTGAAAAACCTTTTTCCACAAGCTTGGCTTTGTGCTTGTCAAGTGGGCCATCCACTCTGTACTTGTTCTTGTAGACCCACTTAAAGCCAATTGGTTTGGTTCCCAATGGAGGATCAACCAACTTCCAAGTTCCATTCTTTATCAAGGCATCATACTCCTTTTGCATCGCTTCATTCCATTCATCATGAGAAGCGGTTCATTCTTTGAAGGAAGTTGGTTCAATATCTGTAGACAAATTCAATTGACAATTATAAGCAACATCCATATCAATAGGTGAATCAAAATCATCTACATCACCTCCATTTTTCCTGGTGGAACTTCTTGTTCCTGTCTTTCCAACCTCATCGGGATGAACATTTTCCAGTGCCTTTGTCATCCATTTTGGGGGACCTTTCTGAGATGGCCGACAATGCTCATTTGACTGAGTTGAGATTGAATCAATATTCAGTCTCCCAATTCTATCAATCACATCATTCAAGGTGTCATTTGTGGTTGGTTCTTCATGTGGGGGAGAGAGTGCCTCAAAAGACGATTCCACATATTGATTCAACATAGGAATCCCCCCTTCAAGAAATGGAATTTGATTATCAAATTATTGAAATGAATTTGGATGTGTGAATCTATCCAAGCGATCAAGCTGCCGCTCAACAACATCGTCAGTATTAGAAGATTCAAGGAATGTGACATCTCTAGATACTACAAACTTCTTATTTACTTCATCATAGAGACGATATATTTTAGAGGTATTGGAATAACCCAAGAAGATACATTTTCGACTTCTAGCACCAAGTTTATTTCTTTGTACCTTAGGTATAAAAGCATAACAGGTGGAACCAAGGACCCTGAAATGATTTACCGTAGGATTGTGGCTATGCCACATTTCATAAGGAGTTTTATTTCTAATTTTATTAGAAGGACACCTATTCTTTATGTACACAACACATAGAACTACATCAGCCCAAAACATCAATTTTACATTCTTGAAAAACATCATGGAACTAACCATATTTAAAATTGTCCTGTTCATTCTTTCAGCTACACAGTTTTGTTGGGGATTATAGGGCATAGTTGTTTGATGTTTGATCCCATGTTGGCGATTTTTTTAGAAATTATACAAACATATGTATATCAATAGATTCAATCTGATCAAGAAATGTACTAAATCTAGATACTGAATCTTTCTACAAATCAATTGCGGAAAATAAACACGATCGCCAATAACAACAAGTAAAGAAAGAAGAAAATCAGACCACAACATAGATATTTTCCCGGGGAAAACTTGATGCTCAAAACCCCTCTATATTCTATTGTATATTCACCATGGAATCATGAAACAATTACAATGCACTCTTCTCAAAATATTCTCGCACTCTCACAACTGTCTCACACAGACCCGGACAAAATCGACCAACACTTAGCTAATTTCCTGCCTCTAATAAGCCTGTCTTTCTTGCGCAATTCATGTGGAATGCAATCCCTATTATTTAGGAATTTCAACCTTCCAAAACTACGCAAGTGTCATGGGAAATCTAATGGATGTTTGACTGCATGCGGGAAACCTACTAATGATACAACTGATAGCTAACATCCCTTTAACCTTTGTCTCAACTGGGTCTCCACTATAACTGACATGCATGCAACTATTAATATTAAATCATCATTTTCATGGCAGATCACTAATTGTGAATTAAATCTGATTTAATTCACTTGATCTCTCACTAGTGCAATAAAAAGTTACAACTAGTTCAATTGAATTTAACCCACCTAACTAAGTTAACTGATTACTCATGCATTAAACTAATGCACTAAATACAACTCGAACTCCATAACTAATATAATCACTCTGTATGCCTCACCAACCACCCTCAACTCGAAATTCATGAGCTAACTGATTTTATCACACTCAGTTAACTATTACAAGTGATTATGAGATAAGATTACTTTTTATTGTCCAATTTAATTAAGGGATAATTAAATTAGACACTGCACCAATTTATTAAATAAATTTTCTTTCACACTAATATATATCTAGGACCCATGATCCCACGATCTCACACTAGTGTGTGTGTTGCATATTCTTGTTGACTTTACCCACTCCCTCTCAACAAGAAATGGATTATCTGCCACCCCCATCTTGCCTCTATGGTATTCAAATTTTCTCCTAGCGAGCGCCTTCATTAGAATATCTGCATCTTGATCCTCTGTGGGAATGTACTGAAGTAACATAATGCGACTCTGAACACAATCTCTGAGATGGTGGTACCAGATGTCTATGTGCTTGGACCTATTATGGAATATCGGATTAAATGAGATTTTAATGCAACTCTGGTTATCACAATGTATCACCGTCGGATCCATCTGAGTACCAAACAAACTAACCAGAATCTTCCTCATCCAAATGGCCTCACATGCAGCCTGACTTGCTGCCATCTACTATACCTCAAATGAACTGAGTGCCACAGATCGTTGCTTCCTGCTGTAGCAAGAAACTAATTTCAATCATATGTTGAAGATCCCTCCTAATGTGCTCTTTTTTTCTGGTGGACTACCTGACCAATCTGCATCCGTGAAGCCTTGAAGCTTCACTCCCTCTATCTGTATGTACCATAATCCATACTCTATATTTCCTCTGCTATATCTCAAGACAAGCTTCCCCGCCTTCCAAAAGATCTTGGTCGGCTTAACCATAGCTTAACTCAGTTGGTTAACTGCGTAGAAAATGTCTGGTCTGTTGTTCACCAAGTACATCAGTGAAGCCACTAGCTGCTTGTAAACAATAACATCCACCACTTCTCCTGAAGTAGCATCCTCTTTCCTCCAATTTTCTGGAAGAGGAGTCTCCATGGGTTTACATCTCTCCATGTGAAACTTACTAAGAATCTCTTTGGCATACTTTTCTTGAGAAAAAAATAGCTCACCATCTTGCTGCCATATTTCCAAACCAAGGAAACAGTGAAGGAGTCCCATTTCCTTCATTTCAAACTCCCTTGCAAGATCCTCTTTGCAAGAAGTTATCAACTGCTCATCACCTGTCAAAATTAGATAATCAACATAAAGTATGATAATCAAGAGCTTACCATCAGCCACAATCTGGTACAGGTTCACATCTGCTTCACTTTTGGTGAAGCCCAACCTAGTGAAATAGCTGTCAATCTGAGTGTACCAAGCACGAGGTGCTTGCTCTCTTGAGTTGGCACACATGCGACTCACTGTCAAAGATCTAAAAACCTTCTGGCTACTCTATGTACACTTCTTCCTCAATAAATCCATTGAGAAACGAAGTTTTCACATCCATCTAATGTATCTGCCACCCCAACTGCACTGAGAGTGAAAGCTAGTTGATGAGTATCTTGCAACCGGTGCAAAATTTTCCTCATAGTCAATCAATTCAACTTGTGAGAATCCCCGGGCTACAAATCTAGCCTTTTACTTCTCCACACTCCCATCTATCACTTGCTTCACCTTATAGATCCATCTAGATCGAACCACTGATTTTCCGACTGGTCTTGGGAATACTTCCCATGCACTTTTCTTGACGATGGAGTCATACTCCTCAACCATAGCGTCAACCCAAATTAGTTGTTTCACTGCTTCCTCAAAGGAGGTTGGTTTTGTCACAATACACTTGCTCATAAGAGCCATGTATCCAGTAAACATGTATGGAGACTGTCTCTATTTATGCAGTGAAGTAGGTTCTCCTACATGCTCTGCCGCATCAAGTCTCAATCTATCAGCTTCCTTGGTGTGCCTTCTACCATTTCTGGTGGATGGCTCTGCATGAGTGTTTTCTGCCACTCCATGATCCTCCGCATGTGGCTGCACCACATATTGAGGTTCATTCTTTGGAACCAATAGTTCCTCATCTGCATGCAAATCTAACTCCCTCTCAAGGGACAATCACATGGCTTTATCCTCATCAAATTTTATATCCCATCTCACAACAGTCATCTTGTTGTTTGTAAAATACACCCGATAGTTGTGGGGAGTATCAGTGTACCCCACAAATATACAATATTAGCTGTTGGTTCGAGCTTCTTCCTGGAATATTTGGTCACATGCACATATACAAATGAGCCAAAAATTTTAAAATATGAAACATCACATTTCTTACCAGAAAAATCCTCCTCTGGTGTACTCATGCTAAGTATCCGATGAGGACTACGGTTTTGTACAAATACCGTTGTGTTTCATGCCTCTGCCCACAGATGCAATGGTATGCCCTGATCATGCAAAATCGCTCGTGCCACACCCACAATTGTTCTGTTCTTTCTTTCTGTGACCCCATTCTGTTGTGGGTTATGAGGCGCAATCAACTCTCTTTGAATTCCTTCTTTGCTGTAGAAGTTCTTGAATTCATTGATATTTAATCACCACCATTGTCACTCCTAACAGCCTTCACATGCTTCCCCATATCTTTCTCCACCAATTATTTGAACTCAAGAAATTTTGAGAATGTCTGATATTTCTTCTGAATGAAGTAGATCCAACACTTTCTAGAAAAATCATCAACAAAGATCACATAGTACCTATTCTTTGTTATCGAAGCAATAGTGAATGGTCCACACACGTCTGAGTGAACTCTCTCAAGGATTTCTGAAGCTCGGTTCTCCTTCTCGTGAAAAGTGTCCTTTGCATACTTCCCCATAGTACATCCCTCAATGCATGTGTATAACTACACAAGAGTACCCTTGGGAGGACTCGTAGAAATCTGCTCCATGAACTTCAAGGCTCCGTGGTGTAGATGGTCCAATATCTTGTGCCATAACTCACCCTCATACCGGCTCACCACTTTTTTCACCTTACCCATTAATGCTGTGTAGCTATCTACATCAAGTTTATAGATATTCTTCACACGAATCCCAATATTCTTGGCTTTTCCTATGGCTTTCTGTCAAAGGAAGGATTTTCCTTCACTGAAAACTACATCATAGCCTCTATCCTCCAACATTGCGACTGAAACTAAATTTTTCTTCAAGCCTGGTACATGAATTACATAATTTAATAAGAATGGTTTACCTAACTGTCTCTGGAAGGTAACCGTACCAATCCTGGTAACACTATACCGTCTGTCATCACCCATTTCGATATGCATCTAGAGGTCCTTCTCCTCTAAGCTACCGAGAAGTTCTTTGTCTCCTATCATGTGGAAAGATGCACCACTATCTAAGTACCACACCGATCCCATTGCACTTGACACCATGCATGCAATGAGTGAGAAGTCAAGCTCAAATTGCGAGGCCAAATCCTCACCAGATGCAGATCCCGAAGCCTTTTTGTTCTTCTTCTTTTGTGGAAAATTAGTGGCATAATGTCCATGCTTGTGATAGTGAAAAAAATTCACTCTGGACATGTCACGCTTCTTGCAATATTTTCTAGTCTCTGATTTGGAATAGGATTTCTTTCCTTTCCCCTTCTTCGCCTTACCAGTCAAAGAAAATTTTTCTTCAACATCATTCTTAGATGAAGATCCATCCCTGGTATTTCGCCTGAATTCTTCTTGAACCAAATTCGACCAAAGTCGTTCCAAATCTGGAAGCTTCTCCCTCCCATTGACAAAGTCCTGATAACTATACCAACTCTTGGGAAGACCTAGAAGAGCTAGGCTCACAAAATCATCATCTGTGATAGTAATTCCGACTCTCCCAAGCTCATCCCGTCATTGGAAAAACTTTGTTAAATATTTCAGAATAGTGCCGCCTTTCTCCATTTTGATTTTCCTGATATTGTCCTTCAATCCCAATTTTCTATGATCACTGCAGCTCTGAAACAGATCTGTCAAATATTTCCACATTACATCTGGTGTCACTTTTCCATGGAGACTTGAGACAATGTTGTCTTGTACTCCCTACAGTAAGATCCTCATGACCTTTGCAACCTTGTTTTGCCAAGCATCAAGATTTGCGGCATATTTTGTAGTGGGTTTGCGAATGTCATTATCAATGAATTATTTCAACCCATTGTCCTCCAATATTGCCTCCATCATGTCTTTCCATGTAATATAATTGGAACTTCCCTCGAGTGCATACTCCAATCTCAAGCCATTGAAAGCCATCTCGATCCTGATCCGCCTGTCGCACCAAGAATACTTTTTCAAATTCAAATTCTATTAAGTCACAAACTCAATTTCTTCTCCACTATAGTGATTTCCTGTGCTCTGATACCACATAGAAATTATACAAAAATATTTTTATCAATAGATTCAACCCGATCAAGCAATGTACTAAATCTAGATACTGAATCCTTCTAAACATAAATTGCGGAAAATAAACATGATTTCCAATCACAACAAGTAAAGAAAGAAACAAATCAAACCACAACACAGATATTTTCACGAGGAAAGCTTGCTGCTCAAAACCCCTCTATCTTCTATTGTATATTCACCATGGAATCATGAAAAAATTACAATGCACTCTTCTCACAAGAGTCTCCTGCACTCTCACAACTGTCTCACACTGACCCAGAAAAAATTGACCAACACTTAGCTAGTTTCCTATCTCTAATCAGCTTGCCTTGCATGCATAATTCATGTGAAATGCAATCCCTGTTCTTTAGGAATTTCAACCTTCCAAAACTGTGCAAGCATCATGGGAAATCCAATGGATGTCTCGCTGCATGCGAGAAACCTACTAATGATACAACTGATAGTTAACATCCCTTTAACCTTTGTCTCAACTGGGTCTCCACTGGAACTGACATGCATGTAGCTATTAATAGTAAATCATCAGTTGCATGGCATATTATTGATTGTGAATTAAATATAATTTAATTCACTTGATCTCTCACTGATTGTGAATTAAATCTGATTTAATTCACAAGATCTCTCACTAGTGCAAAAAATAGTTACAACTAGTTCAACTAACTTTAACTCACCTAAATGAGTTAATTGATTACTCGTGCATTAAAATAATGCACTAACCGAAACTTGAAATCCATAACTAATAGAATCACTCCACATGCCTCACCAACCACCCTGAACTCAAAATTCATGAGCTAATCGAGTTTATCACACTCAGTTAAATATTACAAGTGACTATGAGATAAGATTACATTTTATTGTCCAATTTAATTAAGGGATAATTAAATTAGACACTTCACTATTTTATTAAATAAATTAGCTTTCACACTAATGTATCACTAGGACCCATGATCCCACGATCCCACACTAGTGTGTGTGTGTGTTGCATTTTCTTATTGACTTTCAACAAAGATAGTTTTCAAATTCGTTTGAAGTGTATTCTTTTCCTTTATGAGTGCGCAAAGAGCCAATATGAGTTTGTGCATGATTTTCAATCCATGTATGAAAATTATTGAATGTTTTAAAAGCATCAAATTTTTTATTCAATAAGTAAACCCAAAAAATTCTGGTGTAAGCATCAATAAATGCCATCATATATTTATTTCCATTTGTGGAAGCAACAAGCATGAGGCCACATAAATCTGAATGAATAAGCTCAAGTTTTCTATGTGCTTTGAAATATGAATCATGAAAGGATTGTTTTCTATTATTTCCTAGAATACAAGCATCACATTGCTTAAGTTTCCTAGGAATTGTAGGCAGTCCAGTAACACCATTTTTATTCAACAATCGAAGGCTGTCATAGTTGAAGTGTTCAAATCTATCATGCCATAAAAGACTTGATGGGATTGCACCTTCATCATAGTGAGAACTAAATTCAAAGTTTTCTGCATGAGTATAGGCACCTTGTAGCTTTAGGAGTCTTCCTTCTTCTATTCCTCTCATGACAAGTGAACGATATGATGCTTTTCTGACCTCAACCTTGCCATCAAACATGTGAATGGAATTTACTTGCTGGCGGATGTGGACCAAGGACAACAAGTTTCTCCTCAACATGGGGAGTTATATAATCTCATGTATAATATGGTCTGGAAGACGCAACAACTTAATCCTGATTGTGCCAAGCCTTGATGGCTTGAGCTTATATTTGTCTGCAAAGTATACTTCTCCATCAACCTTGTTAGTAAATTATTCAAAAAATATTTTCTAAAAGTCATGTGACATGTTGCTCCTAAATCTAGCAACCAATCATTTCTCCAAGAAGTAATTGAAACATTAAACAAGTCTTCAGTTACTCCAATGTTACAATGTACTACAAAATAATGAGCAGATTTAGGTGGTTTACCTTTGTATCTATCATGAGTTTTACCTTTTTCTTGATTTATTTTCTTCTCAATTTTGTCCCAAGGAACCTTACATGTAGATGCATCATGCCAATATTTACTGTAGTGTATGCAATGAAGATCATATTTTTCACTTTGAGCTTGTCTCCCCCCCCTTCCTCTGAAATTTCTTCTTCCTCTTCCTCTTCAGCCACCTCTTCCTCTGGAAGAATCTTGAGCATGATTCTTCTCTCTAGGGGTTTTCTTCTTTCCAAAAGCCTTCTCTCTTTCTGCAAAAATTTTCTCAAGGGAATCAAAAGTGATCTCCATGAGGTTTCCACTTTCTTGCAATGATTCAAGGTAGTGTGAGTAATTGGGATACAATGCCTTAACATAAGCTACTTAGAGGTATGTTAACTTCTACACCATTATTTTTAACGTCATGCATGATAGATCTTACTTCTGGTGCTAAAGAAAGAGGGTCATTATTTTTCAATTCAAGGCTGAATAGATTAATCATTAATTGAACAATTTCAATTTTTGAATGTGTGTCATAGAGTTCTTTTAATTTCCTCAAGGCTTCATAGAAATTTGAAAACGGTGTAATATGGCGACTCACCTCTTCATTTACAGAAGTTTCAATCAAAGCATAGGCCTTGTAATTCTTGTTTTACCAATTGGTGATCTCCTTGTCTGAGGTGGGATTTCTCGGTGCATTGTCTCCTTCCCCTTCACAAGTTCCTCTCCACAACTCATTAAAAATGAGAGTGTGATTGATTTTATGAGACCACTTAGGATAGTTCTCCTTTATAGAGAGAACTACTCCCACAATAGATATGAGAGAATGCATTGTAAATATGTACAGTAAAAAATGTAGTCTGCAGGAAAAAGACTCAATTCCGTAGAGGGGAGGTCATACCTGGCAGAGGTCGTACTTGGGGGAGGTCATACCTAGGAGAGGTCATACTTGGGGGAGGTCATACCTGGGGAAGGTGGGACCTTGAGAAGGTCAGACCTGGGGAGGTCGAATAGGGGGAGGTGAGGGCGGAGGGAGGGTGGAGTTGAGCGTGAAGGAGAAGGGAGAAGTGACGGGAGGGAAGCCCGTAGGTGTTGCAGAGGTGTGGGAGAGAGCAGTGACGGTGGGAGAGGGTGTCGTGGAAAGTGCCGTGGGAGGGAGCTATAGCAGCGAGAAGAGGTACTCACGCATGTGGAGAGGAGCGTTGTGGGAGTTGCGATGGGAGGATTAGAGGAGGAGATGACAGATGCAGCCAAAGGTAAGCGTGCTGCGGGCTTGCTCCAAAGAGGATTTTATAGGAATATGACAGAGGTGTCAGTTTGCAAAATGAGCAGAGACAATTTTGTAGAATGGAGGGAGTTACAAGGGCATGTAAGCCAAAAAAAGAGCTGGCTATGATACCATGTCAGGCCAAGAGGTAACTCCATAAAATGAACCGTGAGATTTGATTAAGGGTGCTCATGAATATATACATGGAGGTGATATTGTTGGGATTCATTTCCTAATGTCTCTTAGACTTCCTTATTTCCTATTTTAGACTAATGTACAATTTCTCCCAATCCCTTAGGATTAGGTGTCAACAATAATCATACCACTAAAAGGAAATGGGGTTCCATTATATTCAAGTGCATTTTGTTCCATACTACAACAAAGTCATTGGGAGTGGATAGATAGAGGGTAGAATAGAGAGAGTTTATGCTATATAGTAGCCCATAGGCCACAAGTATCACTCCTTTACATTTTCATCAGTTCAATTTAGAGAAAGAGAGAGCAGGACAACCTCACATTCTAGTTGTTGTTGGAAATACTCAGAGGGGGGGGTGAATCAATATTTATTTGAAATTGGTATCAGAGCCAGTACCTTCACTCAACGCCTAACAACTTGAAGGTTTATCCTTATAAAAAAAATGGAAAAGCCTCTAATCCTTCTAAATATGTCTCTTCCTCAACCATAAAAACTAAAGAAAATAAGATCAGAAAGCTCCATTTTTCAATGGAAACTTTGAAATATGGAAGGCATGAATGGAGGATTTTTTAATGGCTCAAGGGTTTGAAGTATGGGAATAACAGAATAATGAGTTCTATTATTGTTTCAAGAACATTGTAAGCTTAAAGTAGCAAGGTGACCCAAATTTGTGATTCTTTCATAGGCTGTAAAATGAAAATCATATAGAAAGAGTCATGGAATTCCAAGGAATCCATCACCATAGGATTGGAACAATGGGATAAAGGGATCTATGAGATGTACTAGTCAAATGTGATGGAGCTAGAGAAAACTAATGCACATGTTGAAGTTTTCATTTAGGAGTTGCAAACTTTGGCTGACCAAGTAATGACTTGGGAACAACCTAATTTGGAACTATTCAGGAGGAATGATTCCAAAGATGAGGAAATATGCAACAAGGAAGTAGTTGGATTACCTAAGTCTAGACGAAAAAATATTGCTTGTTTTCGTTGTTACCAGAATCATTTTTCTATATATTTTCCTTCAAATAAGGAGTTTAAAGACTTGGAAGAAGTCCAAGTGAAACCAACTTGAAGATGAAGCTAGAAATGGCAGTAGTTCATTTAACATCTCTGAATGTAGAAGAATTAATTGATAATTTGGACTTTATTGTGACTCCATTTGATGATCATATAGTCATCTCGGGGTAGAAATTTCTTAAGCTTGTCAAAATAGTCCCCATACTCCATGAGAGCTATTTGATGTTCTTAAGGATCCCAAGAGTTCCATCCATGATTTTGGTTGAGGTTTGATCTGAATGGAAATATTAGTCTTGTTGTGCTAAGATCTAATTCATAATAAAAAAAAAGTGCTTGAGGATTATGAGGTTAATTGCAAGTTTAACATGAATTTTTATGTGTTCTTATGTGAATTTCATGACCAAATTAACATAAAAAAAACATTGAACAAAAACATCTAACAAACATGAACATCACCATAAACAGTAACACAATAGCGCATGATGAAGGAGTTCACCCTGCCTGGGCTACGTCTCCTTGGTCCAGCTTCCAATTTCTTGGCCCTCTTCTATTATGCTCAAACAGCTCTGAAACCTATTCCATCAGCTACAAAATGCTCAAAAATCCTTGTCTAGCCTCCAATTTGGTCAAAAAATCATCAAGTTCTGATCTCCCCTATTCTCCCAAAAATCCAGCACCGAACCCACAATTTCTCCCCCAAAAGCACTAACAGAGTGCGAATTCCGTCAAAAACAGGGTGAAATTGTTGGGTTATTAGTTTTCCCTCTAACGCCTCAAATATGGTTTTAAAACCATATTGTTTATTGGTGAATTTTATTTTTTTTACAAAAAAAACTCGTCTAGTTAACTAGCCGTCAGCTTCCCACGGGTTGGGTGGTCACATGCCCCTGCATTTTTTGTGATGATTAGATGTCAATGGAGGGGCGATTAGCAATCTGACAGTCCTGGTGGTCTCGTGGTGTTCACATCTGCCGGAGGATGACATATGTTGTTGCATGATTAATGGGGGGGGGGGCACTAGCCTCCTGCCCATGGTCACCGCACCCCACGTGGTAACCAGGGCTAGGGATAGACCCTGACCCCATCCCTCCCAATGCACATTAAACATTATGTTGAAACAAAAGGCCATTCATAGTATGGTAAGGAACACAATGCGTGGCATAATGGCAAAGACTCTCTGTTGTGTACTTGGAGGTCTCGGGTTCGACCCCCGCCAGCTCTGCTCAACCTCAACCCAAATTTTAGGTGCCCCTTGGGCTGCCACGTGGTGGCCCCTGGCCAGGCCACATGGAAGCCTGTGGTTGGCCACCATCCCAAACAATGCAAACATGCCATGTCAGCACCTCCAACCACCAATACAAGGATGCCAAGTGTCATCACCTCATTCATCGGAGGACCAATCCATTTGACTAGTCAAACTACCACGTAGGCATGCCAGTCAGCGGTATGGACTGCTGACTGGGTTGTCTTTCATTTTTTTTTTTAAATTTCCTGTTTGACAAAGTGGATAGAGCACGTTTCTGGGAGCATACAGTGTCGGGTTTCCGCGAAACGAGTTGCGACGGATTCAGAATGACGAGATATACACGGTCGTTCAGGTTCCACACCATTCCAAAAAATTTGTTTTTTTAGCATAATTTTGAGCACCTGATCAAGGTTGCAATTAAATATATAAATAGACCTTATGTCATCACATAGTAGTAAGAAGTGATGGTTTTAGGTAAAGAAATAGTGTAGGTTTTAACCATGTCCAACAATTTCCTGCAAATGAATTCTTAAAACAAAAAATAAACAATGACATGAACATAAAACAAATATATGTAGATATTTTTCCTTGGATCCCAAAACCGGGACTATAGGTAGGTCTGCCCACCTATTATAGGGTCCAAATTTTTTTTCCCGTGGCGCTTACTCGGAATCTGTGTGGGGGGGATATTTCCCCCTTAAAAACCCCCCGACAGGGGGGGCGCAACCCTTCTTGTGACCCCCCCATGCGTGCGACTAGTCATGGAAATAATATAACAAACACTTAGCAAATATTAAGTGCATAAGTTAATGAAGACCATAGAAGGAGCAAGTGGGTTTCATTAGAGAATTATATGGTAATTGTTAACAAATATTAAATTATTGTGCACTTTTAGGAGCCAAAAGAAAGACTTTGGAGATAAGGATGAACTTGCACTATGAGTGGTTATGGAGGTGAGTAAAAATGGAACTCACATGGAGCTCATTAGAAAATAAAATCACGAATAATCAACTTGTTGCACACAAATTTTTTCACAAGAAGAGGTGGGCAAGAAAAATGTCTCATTTTTATGAAAAATACATAAATATTGGGTTTGGGTAGTGTACATAGATAGTTACCCAACAAGAATTTCAGTTGTAAGACAATGAAATGGTTGAAGAGAAGGTTTGTGCAACCGAGAATGAGTTAAGTGTACTTCAACTTCATGAAGACCAATAAGTTGAGGGTGTTATATATATTATTTTAAAGGATTTATAGAGCCTAGAAGAGGTCGTCGAGGAGGCTCAACCACTAATTAAGGGGCTAAGTCTACTAAGAGGTAAGAAAAGAAGAGAGAAAACAGGGAAAATGTGATAGAGGAACCTTTGTTCATAACACACATCATTTAACACTCTTAGTTGGTTTCCAAGGTAGAAGATGATGTTTTATCTGATTGTGATGCAATTGAGATTGTCGATTTTTAAAATTATCCAGGGGGATCTATGATTTCTAGTTAGAAAAAAACTGGTTATAAAAATTGGACTACGGATCATCAGAGAAGGAGGAGATTCTAAGATACTTGAGCATGAAGCATAAGTCAAACATTCTGGTTGGAAATGTCTTTCCATATTCTTTTATCTAATGATTTACAAGGTGGCTCATTTCCTAGGAGTAGGTAGTGGAGCCTAGAGCACCTATGGAAAATTTGCACTAGGAAATTATGTTTTGGAGATGATTTAATAATATGAAAGTGAAGGTGGCAACTTTGCCTTAATTAAAAGTAGTAGTGCATGATGATTGAAGTGTAGATATAACTCATTTTTTGGGAATTTTTTTGGTCATGAAGAAGTGAATTTCATGGGTTCAAATTGATAGTTGGATTGATCACTCAACTAGTTCAAAAATTGAGAGGATCCAATGTATAAATGCGTCAAAGTATTGATGCCAGAATATTTTTAGAGAGGTGAAACACTTGGATAGTTTTATGATATTTTTTATGAAGGTTGAGTTGAAATAATGAAAGGAAAGCATAATAATATTGGATAGTTGAGTTGTTGTAGTAGTAGTAGCTAGCTTGCATAGTGTTGATTTAGATTGTAGTTGCAATAGAAGGCAATAACAAAAACAAAGAGATCCAATAGGCATATTTTGTAAAATTTGGAAAAGACACTTTGTTCAAAAGAAGAATTGGATAATGGATAGTTGCAACACATTTATGGTAGTGATAATAAGAATTAATTGAAGTCAAATGTGGATGTATGAATGGGTATAGGTAGTAGACTTGGAGGAAAATTTGGTTCTTCAGGATGCTTCTTGGGATGATTTTCTTTTTTAATGGAGTAGGATGTAAGGTCCTAGCCTTGAATGGTTTCAACACATTCACTATATGATCACCTTGGTGGGAATTTACCAACATATATGGACATGACTAAAGGTTGATTGCTAGAAGAGTTAGCTTTGGGAACCTTTATACAATGGTAAGACACACCATATACATGTCAGACTATTTATCCCTAAACAAGCCCCATGTTAACCCTAAAACCCCTTATTAAATCCTAAATATTGAGTTATTACATTTATATTATTAATTGTTAACCTTTCATCGTAATTGTACCATTTGTCTCTCTCACACACTCACACACACGAAGAAGATCTAGTTTCAAGGTTATAAAATATTGTCTTATACATTTCATTAATTTTCAAAAGGAGGTTTACCACTTGAAGTGATCTCTAATTATTGATTTCTTATCATTTTTAAGGTGCATGCTTCATAGCGTAAATACCCTTTCTTAGACCAAGTGCATTACCGAGCTTGGTAACTTGCATTAGGAAGACACACCAAGAGAAGCTTGGAAGGGAAATTAATGAGGGAATTGCAAGAAGGTTATCATTAATGGCTTCATTTATAGCCATGCATTAATCATTATGGACAAAATGGACAAGAATAAGTGATTGGATTATAGATGAATTTGGTACACTTGGATGGGTGCACTTGAATGAGTGCATGTTGGCTAGGTGTACTTAATTGTTAACACTATTATGAATGCATATTGGCTAGACCCACTTGTACACATCTTATAAAGAACAATTAGTCAGGCCTTTTTATGTGTACTTAGATGTGGATGCACCTTCTGATAATTGAATATTATGGCACTTGCAATGCAAACCATGGGATGTGAATTTTAGCGACCAAGTCATGTGGGAAAAAATGAGTTGATAAATTGGGCACATGGGTCCACCTTAACATTGAAAGAGCTTGCATGTGAAAGAAAAGTTTCATATAAAAAGAAACATGCCTCAAAACTACTAAGGCATTTTCAAGAAGAAATTCACAATGTGGAAAAGAGCTCTACAATAGTGCTAAGTTTTAGAGTTGGAATGGTATGGTGAATTGTACTTATTGAGTGAAAAGAATAAATAGAAGTTAGAATTTGTAGGTTGTAGGTCTATGGTTTCTTTAGGGGTCAAATTGTCAATTATTATAGGAAATTGCGACTTTCATAATTTTAGTTTGTAAATAATCCTCGTGAAGTTGGCTATATTTCTTTGACATATATTGTAATATTTATCATTTGAGTAAAGTTAAGGTATCCACCTTGGGTGTCTCTCATACATGTGTGTTGTAGATTCCGTGTGTTGGATGTCACTTTTTCTTTCTTTGCTTTATGTTCGCTAAGTGTTCGAGTATTGTTGGGTTGTTTTATAGAACATAGTTGGATATATTCCTACTATTAAATGAACTTAGTTGAATGAGACTTAGTTGCATTTGATAGATTATAGGTTATGTCAACGTTATAGATAGACCCTTAAGTAAAGAAGAATAGTCTAGTTATAGAATAGAACCTTGCTACCAAGCAAAGGAGTGCTTTATGACCTTAGGCGCCAAAATAAAATTAAGGAGAAACTTAAATTTGTAAAAATATACTTCGAAAAAATATAAATTCATGACAACAATATTCTTAATGAAACTTGGTTCTTTAGGTATCGGGTTGATTTTTAATATTACTACAAATTTACATCTATCAAAAACCAAATTTATATAAAGTCTCCATACATATTTGGAAATGCTAATACATTAAAGTGCCACTTGAAATATATATATATATATATATATATTAATTAACTGAATATTACATTTTTTAAAGCTTTTATGAAAATTAATATGCATATTCTAAAATAATAAATTGAATATAAATATATGGATGTAAAAGCATTTACATGAACGTTTCACCAACATCTGTGACAAACCTACCCTCCTAATTTTTTTCAAACGTGGCATGGACTATTTTGCACAATGCTACTTTTTGAATTTATTTTTGCACACGGAGGCACAATCTATTTCCATTCCAAGTTATTGGAGTGGGTATATGGGGTTTCAAACTGGAAAATAATCTAACTTTTTATAAAATTTATATATGCCGGAATGAGTAACTTGAAAGTTTTGATTGTAATTATTATCATTGGTTAATGTGAGGTATAATTTGTCTTTACATGAGAAGTTTGTATCTAAGTTTTAGGAGGTTGTTATACCTAATTGGATATAAGATATTTTTTTCAACTAGTTGACTGCTATTTCGATGTGTTTTTGAGATATTATTTCAACAATTTGATAATGCGCTAAGATAGTGTGCTTATTTTGAGGTGTCTCTACATGAGAAGTATGTATCTAAGTTTTGGGAGGTTGGTATATCTAGTTGGATATAAGATATTTTCTTCAACTAGTTAAATTCTATTTTGATGTGTTCTTGAGATATTTTTCCAAAAATTTGATAATGTGCTAAGATAGCATGTCTATCTTGAGGCATAACATTATGCATTTATATGTATACAATTAGGTATTAAATAGAACACTCAACACAGTTTTTTTGGTGTTTAGAAACAATGTCCACTCTCCTATTTCCCTACATAGTATAAGAGTAGGATTGAACTTGACTCCCTAGTAGGACGGCTTAGAGAAATGCGATCTTATGACTATCATATTTAGTGTAGGTGAGAGTAGACTATTTCATAAGCGTTTCTATGTTTTTTGTTTAACATTATAATATGAATTTTTGGTTACATTATGATCTTGGGTGTCCTTGTTTTATTCATGGGAGTACACTTCTTATCCATCATTTCATGATAACCCATGGAAACTCCACCCATCCATTTCATTTGAAGACTTTGTAGTGAATTGAATTACAGTAAGATAAGTTATCCAATGCCCTTTATTAGTCATAAAGGAATTGGTTTACAACAATATCAACGTCGACTGTACTTCCATCAATGTTCGCATCAAGGATGAAGGTATCATGATCATTCATGTCTTTGATAATGGTTGTGGTATTTAACATGAAGATTTTCCTGTATTATGTGAGAGGCACATGACATCAATTTTGATCTCATATGAATATTTACAAACAGTAAATTATATTTGCTTTTGAGGAAAATATTTAGCTAATGTGACTTTTGTGTCACATGTGAGTACTATTACAACAATAATGGAAGGTCAAAAACATGGATGCACAATATCTTATATAGAGGGAGTGATGGAGCAAGAGCCTTGCCCGTATGTAGTAGTGAAAGGAACTTACAGAGTGGTTGAAAATGTTTTTTTTTTTATAACGAGGTTGCATAGGTTATATGTAGAAAACCATTCAATAATTTAAGTGATGAATATGTGTGCATTTTAGATGTTATTAATAAATGTATAGTTCACAAAGTAAATATGTGGTTTTATTGAAAAAAGCATGGAAAATAGAGAAAATATCCACACTTTAGGTTTGGCTTCAAGAACAAATGTGATCAAGTTTATTTGGGTTCTAATCGTTTCCTGTTAGCTTGTTGAATTAATAACTTTATAGAATGAGCCCTCCCACTCAATTTTTAATATGAAAATGTTTATTTCAAGAACAAATGTACTAAGAAAATGACAATGGTGTTGTTTATAAATGATGTGTTGGTAGAGTTCACTACATTAAAAAGAAATTGAAGTTGTGTACGCTACCATCTTACCAAATTCATCAAAACCTTTTATCTTTAAGTCTATATTTTTACCACCTCATGTGAATGTGAATTCTCATCCTTAAAAAAAATAACCATTTGAATTATGAGGTTCTTCATTTTCCACTGTTATTGGTAAGTGTGATGGTTGTTGAAATTATACTTATATCATTGAATCAAATATTTCTTTCTATTCACGTTCTTGTGTATTTGTGATGGTGATTGTAAGAAGAATTTGGATTTAGTAAAGTATAATATACATATTGAGACATACTAATATCAATATGGTAATGAAGTTATTTTTTTTAGAATATGTAACTCTAATAAATTACTAAGGAAATATGGAGATCGAAGACAAATATTGAGCAATGATTTGGAAGATACGAACAAAGAAAACAAGTATGTGATATCGTAGAGGATGAAGAAAGTGTTCCAATATTATGTGTCATAATCTCATGCTAACTTTTTTAGCCCCATGTGATAATACTATGTATTGTAAAAATAATTCCTAAGTATCCTTGGTAATGTTTGTTATAGTTGGAAGATAAATTTTTCTATATGTTTTGTCCCCTTTAATTGTTATTTGATGAAATTTTGTTTCATGAATGTCACACCATGAGTCCCAAAATTGGTAGGTGCAAAGAATGTAAAATTGAATTGGATACATCTTGTATCTATAATTTTTACTTAAAGCATAGGTGATCACCATGGTTGAGTACCTAGGTGTCATGGTAGATGGAAATATATCCATAGGATGGCCAATTTCTTAATATTCATATTTGGAATGATGTTAGGCCCTAGATTACAATAGGTTTCAGATGAATCTATGTTGTACCAATCTTCAACCAAAAGTTATAGTTGGTTCCCAAGTGGTATGATTGTTTGAGATGAATTTTCTACAAGTGAACATAGGAGAATGGAAACTTTGGTTTTGAGATGAAATCGAGTTGTTTGGGTGAATAATCATTGGCTATTTATCATGGTAATTAAAAATACAATGAAATTGCATTGTCTCATTGGATAAGACGAGTGTCAAATTATAGAATTAATTTTAAAGTGGAATGATGAGTTTGTAGTAGGAAGTGATAGAGATGTTGTTCAACATGTAAAAAAGAGCTTTTTTTTTGGGTGCTTGGTCCAAGGGATTTTGACAATATTTTTTGTGGTCACACATTGGATATTGTCCCTTATGGCAAACAAACAAGGTATAATTTGTGTGTTGTGATCAATAAAATTAATGACTATATGGTAATGAGAATTACAACTTGTATACATATCAAGTCTATGATGAAATGGAATTTCTATAACATTTTGTGTTTTCTACAGAAGAAAGGGATATATTACATTATTTAGATTTCAAAGGGCGTTGATCCATTTGGTAATTGTACAAGTTGGATGTCAGCTATTGATTTTGGTTTTAGTGGATTTGAGGCAGACATCTATAACTGTTTCATACATAACCTCTTACCAACCAGGGTGAGATTTAATCATGAAGAGGACCCTATACAATGGAATGGATCAACTGTTGGTGTATTGGTCACTTTCAAAGAGGCATATACAAGTATTCCGGATCAAAGCGTGAGACTAGATCATAAATGGTAGTAAAATATTTTGTGGCATTGGAATTTATTGTATAAACTTAAGGTATTTGGATGGTCATGCTTGAATAACAACATATTAACTTGGGAATATCTGGAAAAGGGGGTTTTGTGGGCCAGGTAGATGTTCACTGTGTATGGTAGATTATGAATATTTAAACCATTTATTTCTTAAGTGTACTTTTGCAGTGGTTGTTTGGTAGTAAGTCTTACTTCTTCTTAATATATTCTCTAGTTGGAATCGTCAAATTTTTGATTAATTCTTATGGGAGTAGAAGTCTAGAAGCTTTGAATATGGCTTGGGGAATTTGGAAAAGTCAGAATAAGATTATTTTTGAAGGATGCTCTCTAAATTTTATGAAGATATCTTGCAATATTGTTGGATAATCTATGGAGATTGGGCCCATGATGAAATTGATGAAGCATAGAGGGATTAATCCCCCTGCAAATTTGTCACAATATACCATTAGGTTTTTTTATGGTGAGACTGAATCTGATTCACGTGGTTGCAGAGGAGTTCTTCATCTGAGTGGAAATCACTATTACACATTGTTCTGGAATTTTCTTAGGGGATCATCCATGAAGGCATAAATAGTTGCACTTTGGGTTATCTTAGTTATCACTAGAATCTATTGGTTGTGATATTTTGAATGTTTTCAGAGATTCTACGATTTTTTTGGACTGGGAAAAGGGTAGCTATAATGTGGAGGCATATAATCTTATACACTGGAGATATGCCATCTAAAATTAGCATATTCGATCTAAGTGGTGTCTCGATGAGATGGAATATACTAATTTTATATACTTGCATCTATGTATATAACATGTAAAGGGAATATCACTATAATACCTAGGTAGGAATGCATACACCTTTGCAATATAGTCGTGATGACTTAGATGATTTGTTCAATATACTGAAACATATGTTATGGAGTTTTTAAACGCTTGGAGGAGTGGGCCATATATTGGCTAGATGCTTTGTGAGTGGACCATGTTGATTGTAGACTTTGGGAGGTGCATAAGGCCTAAAAATTGAAAGTTTAGATTCAAGAGTAGTTCAATAAGAAGTTGAATGTACTATATGCATGAAGGACATCATATTAGACTGATGGTTGTAGCAGTTAGGTATCCATGTATTTTGTTGGATGGTTGTAAATTTATATGGAATTTCATAGTATGAGGTATAGGATGTAAGTTCCAAGTTGGACCTAATATAGAATTTTTAGCAATGTCTTTGATTCATGGTGGAGTTTTTCTCCCAGAGGACTAGATGATGATGAAGAATTGAGTTGGAAGAGATTGAGACAACAACTTGTTGAGGAGTGTTGGAATGAATAACTCTCATTTTTTAGAATCTATGACTCTAACAAATGAAAGGGGAAGTATGGAGATCCAAGAAAAAGATTAAGAAAAGATTTGGAAGATTCAAATAAAGATACCATGTATATGTGATATTGTAGAGGAAGAAGAAGGTATTCCAATCTTACATGTCATAAACTCATGTTAATGTTTTGTAGTCCCATGTGACAATACTATGTAATGCAAAAATAATTCCTAAGTATGTCTGGTATAGTGTGTTGTAGTTGGAAGGGAAATTTTGCTATATGTTTTGTTTCCTTTAATTTTTCCTTGATGAAAATATGTTTAATGAATGTTGCACCATGAGTCCTAAAATTGGAAGGTGCAAAGAATGTAATATTGACTTGGATACATATTGTATCCAAAATTTTAACTTAGTGCACCGACGAGCACCATGATAGTGTACCTAGGAGTAATGGTAGATTGAAATGTGTCCATAGGATGGGAAATTACTCAATATTCATAGTTTGAATGATGTTAGGCCCTAGAGGACAATAGGTTTCGAATGAATCTATGTTGTACCGATCTTAAATTCAAGGGTATAATTGGTTCCCAGGTGGTACAATTGTTTGAGATGACAATGCTACAAGTGAATGAAGGAGAATGAACATGTTGGTTCTGAGATAGAAGTGAGTTGTTTGGGTGAATAACCATTGGTTGTTTAGCTTGGCAATTAAAAATATAATGAAATTGCATTGTCTCAGTAGAGAAGACAAGTGTTAAATTATAGAATTAATTTGAAAGTGTAATGATGAGTTTGCAATATGCAATGATAGAGCTGTTGTTCAATATGCAACAAAGAGGTTTTTTTTGGAGCTTGTTCCAAGGGATGTTGATAATATTTCTTGTGGTAACAATGGAAATTGCATTGCAGTAAACTAACAAGGTACAATTCGTGTGTTATGATAAATAAAATTCACGACCATATGGTAATGAGAATCACACCTTGTATTTAAGTAGCATGTCTATGATGTTATGTACAAATCCTTTATATTGGTCCTTGAAAATTTTGACTTCATATCTTTCCTAGAGTTGGCACTTGGGAAAAGTATTATATGATACTTAGGAGATACTACAAATGCTTGTACTTGGTGTCTCCATGAGATGGAATATTCTAATTTGATATACTTGTATATATGTATATAACATGTGAAGGGAATATCATTATAAGACCTAGATAGGAACACATACACCATTTCCATATATCCCTGATGACTTAGATGATTTGTTCAGTATGGTGAAACATATGTTATGGAGGAGTGGGCCATGTATTGGCTAGATGCTCTGTGAGTGGACCATGTTGATTGTAGACTTTGGAAGGTGCATTAGGCCTAAAAATTGAACGTTTACATTCCATAGGAGTTTATCAAGAAGTTGAATGTACCATATACATGAAGGACATCCTATTAAACCGATGGTTGTAGTGGTTTGGTATCCATGTATTTTGTTGGATGATTATACCTTTACATGGACTTTGATAGTATGAGATACAAGATGCAAGTTGGACCTAATATAGTCTTTTGAGCAATGTCTTTGATTCATGGTAGAGTATTTCTTGGAGAGGACTAACTAATGATGAAGAATTGAGTTGGTAGAGATTGAGACAAAACTTTGTTGAGGATTTTTGGAATGAATAACTCTTATAAAGTTTTAATTATTATAATTATTCTAATTATTCTAAATTGGTGAAATATATATATATATATATATATATATATATATATATATATATATATATATATATATATATATATATATATATATATATATATTTGATTCTAAAGTTAAGAACGTTTATGAGAAATTTTCTCTACCTCACTAACTCCCATTTTAATATATGATTGAGATATTTTCTCAACAATTTAATAATATATTAAAATAATATATCTATTTTAAAACATAAGTTTTTATATTTTTATTTTTAATTATTTATTAAATAAAAAATAGACTCATTTTTTTCTAAATATGTATAAAACCAATTTCTATTTTCCTCTTTCTTTTACCCATTTGTATAAAAACAATTTCTATACTCCCATTTCTTTATGATATTTTCAATCTACGTTTATGATGAACAATATCAACGCTGAAAGGTTAAAGGTTATAGTCCATCGATGAGGAATGCATTTTCAGAACTTTCCGAGTCCCATCATTCATTACCATGAAATTGTAATTGACAATTCTTGAAAATTTTAGTAATAATTCACGATAACATGGGGCAGTGCAGTGCACAAAGTTTGGGTAACAAAAACATTCAAGAATTGTCACCTCTAGGCGGCAGAAAACATTAGGAATTTGATGAATTCTGGTTTGAGGAATTCGATGCTGCTGTTCATGGAGATTCGTGAAAATTGCAAATCGTGTATTTCTTTCTGATCTTATCGAAAATTGCCTCTGCTTTTATAGAACGGATGGGTTTTTGTTACCGATTCTGGTGCCAGAGCTATGGGAATTCACAGTTTCTTTAAACAATTTTATCTTCCTCTGATAAATTATTTAAAGAGATTGAAACTTGGGATTGTCGAGAAAATTAAATCGAGAAGTTAATAGTTTGAACTATTTTATCCATTACAGGAAAAGATTGAACTCAGAACTTTATCTCCATTTCTTGACATTGGATTTTTGAATTTTTTTGAATTGTAGAGAAGATTAAATCAAGACATCAAAATGATGACATATTAGCTGAATTTATTTAACAGGGAAGGTGATTGGTAAGTGAATTTGTGTTTTTCACAAGTCTTTTCTTCACTTACCAACTCTTTAATCAAATAAACAGGTACTTTATTGACATACAACCAAAAAGAACTTTCCTGTTCAAAAAAGAAATAAATAATGACCCTGACTGTTTTACAAACCCAATTCCCCAAAATGGATGACTACCCTGAAAAAATATTACTTTCTTGTTGACATACTCAACTAGAACAAATTGACGACTGAAAAAAAAAATGAACTTACAGATGTATATGCTTAAAAAAACGTTAACTTTTATTTTATTGTTAAAGAGGTTTTGTAAAGAAACCTTGGTGCAATGATAAGGTTATAAAGTAAAGAGTTTTCATTAAAGGTGGATTTGATAAGGTCAATATTAAAGAGATTTTTTAAAGAAACATTGGTGTAATGGTAAGGTTATAAAGTTAAAAAGTTTTCATTAAAGGTGGATTCGATAACGTTATATATTGGGATGGGTTATAAAATTTAATTTCTCCATTTCAACGATATATTATAAATAAAAAATATATTTAATTATTAAAAAAATAAAAATATATATATTTTTAGTTGATTTGTTTATTTATTTTTCAAATTATAAATAATTAGAATTAGAATTATTTATATCTGGAATGAGAGTAGAGTTGTAATGTGGAATATAATTTAGAGACAAATTTATTATTGGGATGTTATTCATTTGTAATATTATATAAGTAATTATTGTAATCATTAAACATGATGTTTAAATTTCTCAATAATATTTTTATTAGATTAAGAAAAATATTGTTATATTGAAGTTGTCTAATTTTATAATAATTTATTTGAGTTGAGTTTTTATTGATTTGGAATTTTGATGATTTTGAATTCTCAAAATTTTTTAAGGATATTATTTCACTATTTATCGACCTTATATAATGATAAAGCCTCACTCATGCATGGATTTTTTTGTCACATTCTTAATAAGTTTGTCATAAAAATAAGACTCTATTTGTTACAAAATTAGTTTGCTTCTTATGATTTCAACACCCAAAGATAAGTTTCACAAAGTTAATCAAGGATTACTAAAATTATTGATAAAAAATATTAAAATGGGTAAAGTGGTCCCATAAGAATATATATATATATATATATATATATATATATATATATATATATATATATATATATATATATATATATATATATATATATATATATATATATATATATATATATATATATATTTAATTGAGAAAAACGTGAATAAAATTCTATTATAGAGATGGGACATTGTACTAATAGCTTGAGACATGTCATTGTTTTAATAATTTCTAGTTGTAATTTTAAATATCTCATAATTAATGGAAAAAAATAAAAGGGGATGTAATGTATCGGGGGATAATATGGGGTGCCAAATATTGATAGGTGGATATTTCAATAGTGTTAAAGCAATACTTATAAAAAGGCTTATTGAAGGTTCCACCTATTGAAAGGTGAAAGTTCTTGGTAGGTTAGACAGAATTATATAAAGAACTAGAAACAATATAATGAGACATGTTATTAAGTACATTTGATTCATATTGGATCATTATGTTATTTTTCACCCATATGAATGCATTCAAGATGAAAAAATTAGAGGAATCAACTTATAGGATCAATTTAAATGACAAAATCTAGTTTGAAGAATTAGGGTTAGAAACCCTCTAGTGACATTTTGAGGTCTTGAAGGATGTTTTTTGGGGTAAAAATTTGCTGCTTAAGTGGGGTCCTTCGATGCTATTCTACACTCAAATACCTTTCAAATGGTGCAAAAATCACATCAATCATAGTTCAGACACAAAATTTATTCTTCCAGGAAATTGTCCTAGCATAATTAACAAACATAATTTGAGAGGATGCCATGTCAGCCTCCATTATTCATGGTAAATGACTAGCGACCTCAACACTATGAAGAAGAATCTAGAAGGATCTAGTTGTAGCTCATGTTGAGGGTTGAATGGGTTAAATTTAACCACTAGTTGTCTGAGTAAGCCATGTTATATTCAAACCACTAAAAAGAAAAGGGGTTCCATTATATTTAAGTGCATTTTGTTCCATAGTAGAGAAATGTAGTTGACGGTGGATAGAGAGAGGGTAGAATAGAGAGGGGTTATGTTCTTTAGTACCCCATATGCCACATGTCTCACTCTTTTACATTTTTATAATTTCAATTAAGAGAAAGAGAGAGTAGAGCAACCCCACCTTCTATTTGGGATTCTATCTTGAAATGGTTTTATAAGCTATATCTAGTGTTCACCGTGACTGATGTGTACTTTGACTTCATTATTATCTATTTTTCATATTTTATTTATTGCACGCATAAGCAGAGAACCAATACATTAATAAATCTATAAATCTAAGGAAAATTAACCTTCATTGTATAGATTTTAGATTTTAGTCCATTTTTTCATCAGATCCATTGTTACGAATTTTTCACTGGAATATTCGTGACAATTTATTGATCATATTAGTACAAGAGCGGTTGTCTTTGGGTACTTTGAAGGAAGTTATAGGGGATCCATATTGGTTTAAGTAGAAAGTGATATAATCTCAACCATGGCTGATGAAATCTACTTTTAATAATCTATGAGATATGACAAAGGAGAGATTCTAAAAGATGGAAGAGAATTTCATAGATATCAACTGTCCTTAGGACCTCCTTATGGTTACTCTAGAAAATAAGGTCAGGATCGAAGAAGACAAAGTTCCAAATCATAGGTTAGATCAAAGGGAAAATTTAAGGATCGAGAAGGACCATATAAGGATTCTAAGAAATAATTCAAAAAATAATAACCCAATTCGAGTGTCGTGAACCATTCATAGTCCTTTTTCAAGATGGAAGTGAAGGTCACCATCAAGCCGTATTGAGGTGATATTGGTAATTTGAACTTAAATCACCGGTTGTAATAGTTAGAGGTTTATTTTAGTGTTCACCACATAGAGGAGGAACACAAATTTTTGCTTTCTCATTTGAAACTAGAAGGCCATGGCTTGACCTCATGGGAAATCCACATATAAATCATGAGGTTAGAGGGGGATCCTCCCATGACTAAGTGGGAGGATTTTAAAATTCTCATAAATTCCTAATTCTACCATATCATTTATGTAGAGGACGCGTTAATCTGGTGTCATTATTTTAGAGATATGCAAGGTAGAGTGCATAGGAGTACACCATTGAATTCAAGAAGATATAAATAATATTGAGTATCTCTCCCAAGAAACCATACATATTTCACAAGTATATATGGTGTTTAAAAATCGATTTAGGGATGGATGAGGCTTGTGTATAGACTTAGTACCTATGAAATAGAGACTAGAAGAAAGGGAATTCAAGTGGCTTAAAGTACAAAGAACACTAAGAAGCTTCCAAGGAGGCGAAGAAGAATTGAAAAGGGGGGAAGGACATGAAAATAAAAACCAAAAAATACTATTCCAAACATGTTAGAAACCACTAAGACGACTACAATATTCATTGTGACATAGAGGTGAAGTTATAGAGATTACAAACATAGATAAATCCAAAGATTTGAAAAAAAAACGTGAAAAAGAAAATTCTAATAGTAAAAAAATTGAGTAGCCAGGTGGAAGGTAGGTGAGACAAAGATGAGAATATTATCTATATATCAATGAAAAATGGGTGAATTTTATTATCCTTCAACAACGTGAAGAGAAGGAGATGAACAAACTCTTCAATATAAAGATGTAGGTCAAGAAGACAAAACAAGATTCTTTGTTTGACTTAGGATCATAGGAAAATATCATAGTAGTAGATTTGGTCAACAAACTTGGACTAGAGATTCATGACCATCCTATCCCATATATATTTCGATGGGTCAACATGGAGGAAAAGATAAATGTAACCAAATAGTGCAAAATCGAAATTTGTTATTAGTGCTGATTTTATTGATGAAGCAGAATTCGATATAGTTCCACTTGATGTATGTGGAGACATGTTTGGAAGTCCATATATGTACATGAATAGATCAACTGATACTTCCTCATCAAGGATGAAGATCCTTCACCATCAATGTGCACAATGAATAATCTAAAATTTCAGTCGCAAGTGCCAACCAAGCGAAGAAACTTGCATTCTAGCAAGAATAATGTTTTACTATTTTTGAGAGAAACTTAGTGTCTAAAGGTGTCAATGACAACAAAGGCATCCCTTGAGGGGTGTAATGCCTTTAATTCAAAAATTTAGGAAATTACTTCTAGTAATACAAACAACGAAATTACATAATTTACGAATTAAATTCACAGTGCTTACTTGGTTTTCAAGTTTGTCGTCGATCTTGCATTGTTGTGTCTCCTAATTTTCTCCCATTACCAAAAGTACCAAAACTTCGAGCTAAACTGGGCAGAAACCTCGATACCCAGCTCCAGAGTACTTCAGAATTTCAGTACTCTGGCCCTCGTGCCCAAAAGCATCAAGAACAATCAGAGCTCAATAACCCTCAGTCTGTCTGTGTCTCATTGTTTAGAAATCCTTTCTTCATTTTTCCGGAAAATTCCTCTCTCCCCAAAATTTCCTTTCAACCCCCTTCGTAGTCCCTTTGGTAACTGTATATCTACTCCTTCACGGTCACCGCTCTCTCCACTAGCGGATCCACCGCTCTTTAACATGGTGACACCTTCAATCTTCTTATAGCGTGTAAGCATATTTAGTTAAGGAACTGGTGTATTGACATGTGTGTTGAGTTTACTTTTAAAATTTAGAATTCATTTTTTTTTTATATTAATACCTTTGGTCCATAATGTGAACTATAATTTGATTTAATTTATCATCTAAAAATTTATTAATATCATTTATTATTTCTTTTATATATTCAAGGATATATAAATATATAACTATATTTATAATTGAATTTAAATTTTGTATTTATTTTTATAACAATAATTTCCTTTATACTTTAAATATATATCATTGAAATTACTTAGGGTATTGCTTATTAATTATGGCACGTTGAACAATATTTGTGGTGACGGTAAGGATGTAACTTCTATTTGAAGAAGTGTCATAATATTCAACAATTATAGTTAATTTAGAATATATATTACTGCAGTGCATGCGATACATTCATATGTAGCTATCATATGCATGTTAATATTCTTGTACTCCCTATATTATAGGTGGGTCATTACATGCACCCTTTCTTCAGAAAACTGTCTTGAAGTTAGGGTTTGTATCGTATATCAATAATCAATACTGATAGATTTATAATTTTAATGGTTATGTTGTACTTCAACCGGGTTCTCAAGCTATTCTAAAATCATCCTATCCTTCATAATCTCTTCCGCTCCAATCCTATCCATCCTCTACTGGAATATGTTGTGGTGTCAGCTATACTAATCTAACCATTCATAGACTTTAAGGATGACAATGTCGACTATATCGATCTGTTTTCCTAGTAGGCATCCGACATTCATCATGACACGCTTAGGGGAGCATGACTTCCACAGTTCTCCCATGACTCCATATTTTCGAGGATAAACGGTGGGAAACACCTCCACCCCTCCTAGTAGAATCAGGGTCAATACCCTATGAAATCTCATTGATCTTAAATTGTCCTTGGAGCTTTTGGAATCTTAGGAACAAAATCCTCCAAGGAAGTGGGTGAATTCGGTCCCAAGCTTAAAGAAAACCTCCCTCGACATAACCCAAGAACAGAGAACTAAATGGTTTAAGGATAGCTTTTCCAGTTTCAGGGTCCTCCACTCGGATTCGATGTCGGGTCAATTCTTGGCAAAGGTCAAGTATTGTTCAAGCCCTGCATGTTTCGCTTCTTCATGACCTCGATATCTCGAATGGAATTCTTCGGCTTTCAGGAGCGACTATCCATAAAAAGCGTGTTCAAGTTGAATCCATCGAGCTGCCTGCTCATCATCTCGAGGAAAATGGACTCTGAGGTTGGAGAGCAAATGTTGCTACCTTTTAGAAGCCAAGGGTTTCGTGTTATGCAATCCATTTGTAGAACCAGGAAAACAGAGGGCTAAGGTAACACTATGCATCGTTTCTTTAATTAACAGTGCATTTTCTGCAATTCTGTTCTTCTAAGGCACTTCAAAGAAGAAATTAGGGAGAAGGTGCTCTTCTCCACCTCCCTTTCCAGAACATTTTATTATCTATTATTTCCCATAGTCATTTTGATCATGGCTCTCTTTTGCAGTCCAGAAATTTCAGAGTCCCATCATTCATTACCATTACCATGACACTGTAATTGGCGAATCTTGAAAATTTAATAATAATTTACGATAACATAGGGCAGTGCAGTGCACAAAGTTTGTGTAACAAAAACATTCAAGAATTGTCACCTCGAGGCGGCAGCAAACTTTTGGAATTTGATACGAGTGTTCTGCTTTAAAGAGATTGAAACTTGGGATTGTCCAGAAAAGTAAATCGAGATGTTAATATGGTTTGTGAATTCCAATGCTAGTTTGTACTATTTTATCCATTAGTTGAAAATATTGAACTCAGAATCTCCATTACCTGAAAAGATTGAACTCAGAACTTTATCTCCATCTCTTGATATTAGATTTTTGAATTTTGAATTGCAGAGAAGATTAAATCAAGATATCACGATGATGACAAATTAGCTGAATTTATTTAACAGGGAAGGTGATTGGTAGGTGAATTTGTGTTTTTCATAAGTCGTTTCTTCACCGTTGAATCTCTATAATTTTTACCAACTCTTTAATCAAATAAACTGGTATTTTGTTGACATACAACCAAAAAGTAATTTACTGTTCAACAAAGAGATAAATAATGACCCTGACTGTTTTACAAACCCAATTCCCCAAAATGGACGACTACCCTGAAAAAATATTAGTTTGTTGTTGACATACTCAACCAGAACAAATTGACTACTGAAAAAAAATGGCCTTACAGATGTCTATGCGTGAAAAAACGTTAAATTTTAATTTATTGTTAAGGAGGTTTTGTAAAGAAACCTTGGTGCAATAATAAAGTTCATTAAAGGCGGATTTGATAAGGTCAATATTAAAGAGGTTTTCTAAAAACTTTGTTGTAATGTTAAGGTTATAAAGTTAAAAAGTTTCCATTAAAGGTGGATTCGATAAGGTTATATATTGAGATGGGATATAAAATTTCATTTCTCCATTTAAACGATATATTATAAATAAAAAATATATTTGATTATTAGAAAAATAAAAATATATATTTTTAATTGATTTTGTTTATTTATTTTTTCAAATTATAAATAGTTAGAATTAGAATTATTTATAATTAAAATGAGAGTAGAATTGTGATGTGGAATTTAATTTGGAGATATATTGTTATTGGGATGTCATTTACTTGTAATATGATATAAGAAATTATTGTAATCATTAAATATGATGTTTAAATTTTTCAATAATGTTTTTATTAAACTAAGAAAAATAATTCCTTATATTGAAGTTGTCTAATTTTATAATAAATTTATTTGAGTTGAAAGAATTCAACAATGCATAAGGTTAGGGTTTTATTTGAGTTAAAAGAATTCAACAATACAAAAGGTTAGAGTTTTTATTGATTTGGAATTTTGATGATTTTGAATTCTCAAAAACTTTTAAGGATATTGTTTCACTATGTATTGACCTTAGATAATGATAGAGCCTCACTCATGCATGGATTCTTTTGTCACATTCTTAATAATTTTTTTATAAAAATGAGACTCTATTTGTTACAAAATTAGCTTGCTTCTTATTATTTCAACACCCAAAGATAAGTATCCGAAAGTTACTTGAGGATTACTAAAATCAATGATAGAAAATATCAAAATGGGTAAAGTGGTCCCATAAGAACCTTTTTTTTTTTTATTGAGAAAAACACAAATAACATTCTACTATAGAGATGGGACATTGTAGTAATAGCTTGAGACATGTCATTGTGTTAATAGTTTCTAATTGTAATTTTAAATATCTCACTATTAATGGAAAAAATTAAAAGGGGATGTAATGTATCAGGGGGGATAATATGGGGTGCAAAATACTGATAGGTGGATATTTCAATAGTGTTAAAGCAATACTTATAAAAAAGCTTATTGGAAGGTTCCACCTATTGAAAGGTGAAAGTTCTTTGTAGGTTAGATCGAATTATATAAAGAACTAGAAACAATGTAATGAGACATGTTATTAAGTACATTTGATTTATATTGGATAATTATGTTATTTTTCACCCATCTGAATGCAGTCAAGGTGAAAAAATTAGAGAAATCAACTTATAGGACCAATTTACACGACAAAATATAGTTTGAAGAATTAGGGTTAGAAACCCTCTAGTGCAATTTTGAGGTCTTAAAGGATGTATTTTAGGGTAAAAATTTGTCGCTTAAGTGGGGTCCTTCGATGCCATTCTACACTCAAATACCTTTCCAATGTTGCAATAATCACATCAATCAGAGTTCAGGCTCAAAAGTTATGCTTCCAGGAAATTGACCTATCATGATTAACAAACATATTTTGAAAGGATGCCATGTCAGCCCCCATTATTCATGGTAAATGACTAGCGACCTGAACACTATGAGGAATAATATAGAAGGATCTAGTTGTAGCTGATGTTGAGGGTTGCATGGGTTAAATTTAACCACTAGTTGTCTCAGTAAATCGTGTTATAATCAAACCACTAAGAGGAAAAGGGGTTCCATTATATTTAAGTGCATTTTGTTACATAGTAGAGCAAATTAGTTGAGGGTGGATAGAGAGAAGGTAGAGTAGAGAGGGGTTATGTTCTTTAGTATCCCATATGCCACATGTCTCACTCCTTTACATTTTCATAATTTCAATTCAGAGAAAGGGAGAGTAGAGAAACCTCACCTTCTAGTTGGGGTTCTATCTTGAAAAGGTTTTATACATTATATCTAGTGTTCACCGTGACTGATGTATGTTTTGACTTCATTATTCTCTATTTTTCATATTTTATTTATTGCACGCATAAGAAGAGAACCAATAAATTAATAAATCTAGAAATCTAATGAAAATTAACCCTCATAGTATAGATTTTAGATTTTAGTCCAGTTTTTCATCAGATCCATTGTTACGATTTTCCACTAGAATATCCATGACACTTTATTGATCGTATTAGTACAAGAGTGGTTGTCTTTGGGTATTTTGAAGGAAGTTATAGGGGATCCATATTGGTTTAAGTAGAAATTCATATAATCTCAACCATGGCTGATGAAATCTACTTTTAATAATCCTCGAGATATGACAGAGGAGAGATTCTCAAGGATGGAAGAGAATTTCTTAGATATCAACTGTCTTTAGGACCTCCTTATGGTAACCCTAGCAAATAAGGTTGGGATAGAAGAAGATAGAGTTCCAACTCATAGGTCAGATCAAAGGGAAAATTTAAGGATCAAGAAGGACCATATAAGGATTCTAAGAAAGAACCCAAAAGATAATAACCCAGTTTGAGTGTCGTGAACCATTCACAATCCTTTTTCAAGATGGAAGTGATGGTCACCAACAAGCCGTCTTAAGGTGATATTGGTACTTTGAACTTAAATCATTGGTTGTAGTAGTTAGAGGTTTATTTTAGCGTTCACCACATAGAGGAGGAACAAAAAAATTCATTTTATCATTTCAAACTAGAAGGCCATGGCTTGACCTCATGGGAAATCCACATATAAATCATAGGTTGGAGGGGGATCCTCCCATGAATAAGTGGGATGATTTTAAAAATCTCATAAATTCCTAATTCTACCATATCGGTTATGTAGAGGATGAGTTGATCTGGTGTCATTATTTTATATAGATACAAGGTAGAGTGCGTAGGAGTACACCATTGAATTCAAGAAGATAGAAATAATATTGAGCATCTCTCCCAAGAAACCATACGTATTTAAAAAGTATCTATGGGGTTTAAAAATACATTTAGGGATGGATGAGGCTTCTGTATAGACTTAGTACCTAGGAAACAGAGACCAGAAGAAAGGGAAGTCAAGTGGCTTAAAGTAAAAATAATACTAAGAAGCTTTGAAGGAGGGGAAGAAGAAGTGAAAAGGGGGAAGGACATGAAGTAACAACCAAATAATACTATTGAAAATATATTAGAATCCAATAAAACCACTACAATATTAATTTTCACATAGAGGTGAAGTTATAGAGATTACATACATAGAAATTCCAAAGAACCGAAAAAAACATGTGAAGAAGAAAATTCTCATAGTAAAAATTTTGAGTAATCAAGTGGAAGTTAGCTCAGACGGAGATGAGAATATTATCTTTATATCAATGAAAAAGGGGTGAATTTTATTATCCTTCAATAACGTGAAGAGCAGGAGATGAACAAACTCTTCCATATAAAGATGTAGGTCAAGAAGACAAAACTTAATTCTTTGTTTGACTTAGGATCATAGGAAAATATCATAGTAGCATATTTGGTCAACAAAATTGGACTAGAGATTCATGACCATCCTATCCCATATATATTTCGATGGGTCAACAAGGAGGAAAAGATAAATGTAACCAAATAGTGCAAAACAGAAATTTGTTATTAGTGCCGATTTTATTGATGAAGCGGAATTTGATATAGTTCCACTTGATGTATGTGGAGATATGTTTGGAAGTCCCTATATGTACATGAATATATCAACCAATAATTCTGTATCAAGGATGAAAATCCTTCACCATCAATGTGTACAATGAATAATCTAAAATTTCACTCGCAAGAGCCAACCAAGCGAAGAAACTTGTGGTCTAGCAAGAATTTTTTTTTAATATTTTTGAGAGAAACTTAGTGTCTAAAGGTGTCAATGAAAACAAAGGCATCCATTGAGGGGTGTAAGGCCTTTAATTCAAAAATTTAGGAAATTACTTCTAATAATACAAACATCGAAATTTCATAATTTACCAATTATATTCACAATACTTACCTGGTTTTCAAGTTTGATGTCAATCTTGCATTTTTGTATCTCCAAATTTTCTCCCATTACCAAAAGGACCAAACCTCCAAGCCAAACTGGGCCCAACCTCAGTACCTAGTGCCAGAGTACTTCAGAATTTCAGTACTCTAGCCTCTGTGCCCAAAAGCATCAAGAACAATTAGAGCTCAATAACCCTGAGTCTATCCGTGTCTCACTGTATAGAAATTCTTTCTTTATTGTTCTGGAAAACTCCTCTCTCCCAAAAATTTCCTTTCTCCCCCCTTTGTACTCCCTTTGGTGACTTTATATCTACTCCTTAGCGGTCACCGCTTTCTCCACCAGCAGATATACCTCTCTTTTACATGGTGACACCTTCAATCTAAGCATATTTACTTAAGGAACTGGTGTATTGAAATGTGTGCTAAGTTTACTTCTAAAATTTAGAATTCATTTTTTATATTAATACCTTTGGTCCATAATTTTGTTTTTTCCAAAAAATAAAAATAAAAATTTCTATTATGATCATAAGAATTTACATAGTATATGTCCATTGGCATTCCGAGAAACTGTATGTTTTCCCCTCATCCAGAGATGAAAGAACATAGAGTTTGCATCTATAAGGAAAGAAATGCCACTATTTCCTCTAGCCTTAACAAGATTTTAAATATATAGTGCCTGTGTTGACCCCCAGGCTTCCCATGAAAAGGAAAAATAGCCCTAAATAGGAGTCAAAACCATGCCTTTTGTTGATTTTTACACAAAAAAATTCTGAGTAGTAAACACTATTTCAGATGTACAGGGTTTTGAAAATTTAAAAACCCCCTTTTAATCTCTTGGATCTCCTCATACAAGGAAAAAAATTTGAAAAAACAAAAATGTGTAGTATAAGCAAGTCTGAATTACAATGAAAGAAGAGTTTGTATAACTGAGCGAACCAAAAATAAATTGACAGATTTATCATTTAGAGAGAAAAAGGAGTCTGATCCAGAACTTAGATCAATTTTCCTTCAAATTATTTGATTACCCAAGACCCCATTGCTTGTTGTACGCCCTCCTTAGATAGGAGGTCTGCGTCCATGTTTCATTCCTTGTAAATATGACATGCAAATATTTGATTAAAATAAGCTTTCAAGTTCAAAACCTCTTTTAATAATGGAAGCAGAATATAGTTTTGGCATCTTCGAATTCCATTAAACCATTTAATAATAATCGTGGAGTCTCCAAGTATCTGGGCTTCTCTCAGCCCAAGTTGAGTAAGCCAACATAGAAGCATTTTAGGTGATTGGAGCTCGGAAAAGTTATTCTTTCCAGTTCCCAACCCCACAGAGGCTTTTAAGGTCTTTCCCAAAGGGAAATGGATAGTGAGACCTACCCCACACCTGTTCAAAGGGTCTGAAGCCCCATCAAAATAGGCCCACGGAATGTCACCCTTGATTTCTTCCTCTTTAATGACTCTGAACGGCTGGGATTCCTTGTGGATAGGAATATGTTCGTAGATGGAAGCTCTTTCTGATGCAAGAAGAGCTACAAGAATCATAGAGTACCTAAAGATAAGCTGGTTCCTAGCAATCCAAGTTCCCCATGAGAAAATTAATGGGACATTTCTCACCCGGTCATTAGGGGCTTCATTCCACCATTTTTTCCGAGCCTCCGGGATGGAGGGACCTTCCCATTGTTGGGAGAGGTTTAGAAGCCTCAAAGATTCTGAACATAAACAAATGTTAAAGGGGTACGATAGGAAAAGGTGTTGAATGGATTCCTCATTCTTTTTGCACAGTGAGCACAAAACCAACCCAATCTTGCTTCTTTTTTGTATATTATCCCAGAAAGGTACTTTGTTCTTTAAAATACACTAGAAGAAGAGCCTTGATTTTGCTGGGCACTTGAGTTCCCACAATTAATTATACCACCACTCCGCCTCAGCCCAACGTTTCTGAGCCATTAGCCACTTGTATCCAAATTTTGGAGCATACTCACTTGTGGGGGAATGTACCCATCTCAAGGCATCTGACCTCTCTTGAATGCAGACATATGTTCTTTGCATCTCACTTATATATCCATGCCATTCTTCCTTCCACCTTACTTTAAGTTGAATGTCCTCCCCTGACTTCCATGCTTGTCCCCAAATGGTTGAATGGCCTAATTGATCAATATGACTAAGATAGCAGATCCCTCTGCTAGCAAGATGTTCAAGAAAATCTCTAGAGAGTGAAAATCCCCCGTTGCACCCTACCCAAGGGTCCTACCCAAGTATGACCTGTTTTCCATATCCTACATGCCAAGCCAAGCCTTGTACAATGATCATGATAGAGGCAAGAGTGGCTTTCTAAAAAATTGAGGCGTTTTGCACCTTTTTATCAGGTAAGCGTACCCAGTCCCCTATCGGCATAGGGTCAATGTATTTTCTCTTAACCACAGATGTCCATAAATTCTCCAAGGTGATTAGTCTCCGTCCCAAATTTTTCACCAAAGAAGGGGTAAAAGACAAGAGCTCCTTAATTCCCCATCCCCCCCAAGCCTTTGGTCTCACCACTTTCTCCCATGCCACCCAGGGCAGAAGAGGTTATACCTTTGATCCTACCCACAAGAAGCTGCTACATATCTTCCTTGTTTTTGAGAGTATACCTTTCAGGACCCAAGTTAAAGCAGCCCAATACACCGAAATTTCCAATGCAACTTATTTTATCAGCAGAAGCCTTCTTGCCCTAGAGAGCCATTTGAAGCTCCAGTGCTTCATTCTAGACTCGATTTTTGCCACTAACCAGTGCCAATCCTAATTTCTATAGGAGTCAGGATTTAAATAGAACCCCAGGTACTTAAATATGTCATTGAAATATTTAACTTCAAAGGGGAGAACCTCAGAAATTCTTTCCGCTTCTGCCCTTGAAAACCCTTCCATGGTTATAGAGGATTTTTTTCTGTTTATGCTCAACCCCATTACCTTGAGAAAAATATCTAGCACTGATTTTATTCGTCTGATGTATTCACTGCTTCCATTTTTGAATAGAAGGATATCATCTATAAAAAACAAAAGAGTGATGGATAGGTTGATTGTCACTTCAAATCCTTTGAATTCTCCTCTCCTTGTTGCATCATGGATCATCTGACTTAGGCCTTCTAATCCAGGGAGGAAGAGGAGGGGCGATAGAGGGAAACCTTGATGAAGACCCATATGAACTTGAAAGAAAGGAGTTGCAGCCCCATTGATTAGAATGGAAATACTAGTGGTTTTGATCATAACATCATCCAATTTATGAAATCGTTCCGGAACCCTAGATGGGTCAGGAGTAGCCGAAGGTACATCCAACTTATCTAGTCGTATTCTTTAGATAGGTTGATTTTCACTATCACTCCATTATTCCTGCTTCTCTTCAGACTGTGCAGAGATTCCTGAGTCACCCCTATTGCCTCATGAATTTTCCTTCCATCCAAAAACCCAAATTGTTCCTTAGAATTATTTTTTGAGAGGAAAGTATTTATGCGAGTGGCTATCACCTTTGCAATAACTTTTTAGATGCAGGTGCAAAGAGAGATAGGCCTAAAGTCCTCAAAGGATTTGGGATCCTCATTTTTGGGGATGAGAGCGAGGAAGGTGGAATTGAAGGGTTGGTGGATGGTGTCGTTGACCCTTGACTCTTCTACCACCCCAAGCAAGTCCTCCCCCAAATATTTGAAATTTTTTTGGAAGAATTCCACCGTCCAGCCATCTGGGCCAGGGCTTTTATCCTTCTTCATTGACTTAAGAATCCCTTCCACCTCCTCTTTTGTCACTGTATCCATTATGCTATCATTTCCCTCCTTTTCAATATATCTAGGGAAGAACTATGCGAATCTGATCACTTCTGCTATGGAGGGCTCTATTGGAGCTTTAAATAGTAATCTGAAGTGGTTGCATCCCATACTAGATAGTTCCTCGAAGGATTGTGCAATTCTCCCTTCCTCCATTTGCATCCCCCAAACAGATTTTATGTTTTTGTGCCCTTTTGCGTAACTCTGGAAAAAATGGTATTTTAGTCCCCTGATCACAGCCAAATTGCCCTACTTTTTAGGCGCCACCTTTCTTCATTTTGAAGTAAATTTTTCTTTCGGGTCGATTATAGGATCTTAATTCTATCCCTCATTTAATTTGTTTCATAGCCCACACCCTTTGGCTTTTCCAAATGATCCAGTTCCTCATTGATCAACTGACAGGTTTCCTCCTCCCTGGATTTTTTCACTTTTTCCCACTCTAATGTGGCCTTTTTCATTTGTTTTAGGTTATCCATGAAATTGATGCTCTTTCTACCAGGCTGAACCTGCTCCCCCTTCCTCCAGGTGTCTTTAAACAATTGATTGAATGAATCATCCTTGAGCCATGAAGAGTTGAACTTGAAAGGGGCCTCAAGTTTCTTGTGGGGTCCCATGATTTCTAGGAGAATAGGCAGATGGTCTGAGATGCATCCTTCCCCTACCCAGTTTCGAAAGACCGAGGATCGAGTTACCAGCTCCTTTTTTAGAAGAAAACGATACATATTTTTTGCCACCCTATCCTTTCCATCTCTTCTATTCCACCAGGTGGGTCTTGGATTAATTAAATTGGCATCCACCAGATGAAAATAACCTATCTTGTTCAGAAAAAGTCTGTGAGAGGGCCTGATCAAGCAGAAGGACCCCAAGCTTATGAGAGCCCCAGAGAAAAATTCAGATCCCCTCCCAGAATGAGGTTTGAATCTTTCAGACATGATTTGGAAAAAAACTTATTCTAGTAGGAGACCTTGTCAAAGCATGGACCATAATGATCCAGGTGGATATCGGTGGCCACCCACCTATTCCATTTGGACCAGCACCATCAATTCTTGCAGCTTTTCACATTTAGCACAACTTACTATTTTTAGCAGGTTTTCGGGTCCTCCACTCTCGGAGCCGTTTTGGGGGTTTAATGATCCAGGTGGATATTGGTGGCCACCCACCTATTCCATTTGAACCCACATCTTCAGTTCTTTCAATTTTCAAGTTGCAACAAAACTTACTATTTTTAGCAGTTTTTCGGGTCCTGAACTTCCGGAGTTGTTTTGAGGCCCTAAACGACATTTTTTGGGAAAACGGAGAGCAACATGGGTCCATGGACCGATTTGGCTTGTTCAAAAATTAAATTCCTCGGATAGATATTTCTAACGAGCTATTGAGCGCGTCAAACGGAGATCGGGTGCCAAAGTTATGCCCCCGGGAAGTTGAACCACCAATTTACCCAAACGGGCGCCCACAGTTTTGGCGCCTCATCTCCTACGGTTAGGTTTTGGACGTTTCAGATTCTACATTGTTTCTCAACAATAAATAGGCCCTCGAGCCTCATTGTAACACAGTTCAGAGGTCTGTAGCCATCACATCTCTTCTCAGAGATTCGCTACCAGCACCCTAGCTATTTTATTTCCATTATGCTTGTAAGCATATTTATGTTATTTGATATTAATGAAATGAAGCATTATTTCCGCTGCATCTCTATGTTCATGGTTATTTCTATATTTTGTTGCGTTCCTGCATAAATCCGGATCAGTGGTATCAGAGGGGGTCTGCTCTTTCTTTGTTTTTCTTTGCATGTCCCCAACGCGGTCAGGGTATAAGGAGTTAGGGCTCGATCTAGTTGAACCCTTGCAAGATCAGCCTCGCAAACCCCAACGACCTCCCATGGCGGAAGAAAAGAAAGACGAGGGAGCAGGATATCCTATCAAAATACTGCTCGAGGAGGCCCTCGAGAAACAAAGGAACGTGATGATGGATAACTTTGCTCAAATCCTTCAACGACTGCCCACATATGGCGCATCTGCATCCAACGGCCACTCTGGAGGCGCCACTCCCTTCAAGGTACAGGTAAACTTTGACATTCCTATATTTGAAGGAAAAATAGATGCAGACGCTGTAGACAAATGGTTAAATTTGTTGGAAGGGTATTTCTCGGTCCATGACTTCTCTGACCGAGAAAAGATTATTTTTGCACTCCTCAAAGCTGCCCCCCATGTCAAAGACTGGTGGGAAACCTACCGTGAGCAAGAGGGCGAAGGGGAACCCTCTCTGTTCTCGACCACACCCACTTGGAATTTGTTCCGAGACGGCATCAAGGAACAATATTACCCTATGGGGAGCTATGAGGAAAAATACATCCAATGGACCACGCTGCGGCAACAAAAGGATCAAGATGTGCACGAACTGACGAATCTGTTCCATACCCTGCGCACAAAGTTGGGTATTAAAGATTCAGAGAGACATTTGGTGCTTAAGTACACTTGTTGTGCGCACAAACACATTCGGGGAGGAAATGGAGTTCCTCGACATTACATCGCTTGGCACGGCATATCGCTATGCCGCCAAGATCGAGCAGAAATTTAAGCAAAATAAGCGAGACTTTGGATCTACGAATCCGAAAGGTGCCCCCGAATCGAAGAACAAGGGACAAGGCCAAAGCAATGCGACTCAGAACAACACCACAAATCCAAAGAAGGACACAGGGAAGTGGTGTGAATTTCATAACAGCCCCACTCACAGCACAAACGAGTGTCGGGCCAAACAGTCTTTGGTGGCCGAACTAAAGGCACCCGAATCAGATGCATTTTCTGATCCTGAGTTAGAACCAGATAAAGGCAATGACAAAGGGAAGCAGATCATTGATGCGGATCCCAGTGCCATTGTGGCCACCACCAAGATCCAGAAGGAGGGTCCAGAGGATCTAGAGGAGGGGGAGCGCCTCTTCCAGTCGCAGATGTGGGTAAAGGGTTCTCCGCCGCAGTTTCTCGTCGATAGCGGAAGCCAAAAGAACCTCATTTCAGCAGACGTCGTGAAGCGGCTCGGCCTACCAACCATAGCACACCCGCAACCGTATACCATTGGGTGGCTCCACCCAGGGAGAGATCTCCACATCCGCCAGCAGTGCCGACTTCCATACAGTATCAAGCCATTCATGGATGAGGTATTGTGTGATGTTGCTCCTCTTGATGTAGCTGATGTATTATTGGGCCAACCATACTTATGGAGACGACATGCTGTGTATGAGTCTAGGCCTCGTGCTGTTATTATTACTTTGGGAAATAACTTGTACAAGATACCGGAGGTAGTACCGCCTCCTGCCATCTCTTTGACTACTGCAAAACAACGCAGTAAGATTGTTTCCCAGACCAGGAAATTCATTTTCCTTACGACTCACTCATAGGGAAAGAAGAATATTGTGGCCACAACCTCGAAACAGGGCTCCCTTTCACGGCTGCAGCAGATGGACAAAGTCATGGAGGAATACGATGACAATTTCTCCTCACCCATAGAGGTTCCTCTACACTGTCAGGACAAGCACTCCATTGATCTGACTCCCAATGCACCACCACCTGATGTTGCCATACATCCTGCAACTACACATACAGAATCCAAACATGTACTGTATGAGGCTGATAAAGAAACCAAATTTACTAAACGCATCCAACATGTCCACCCGCAGGTCCATGACATGTTCAACACATCTAATACTCAGTTCAACAGAATTTGCCTCATCTCATGGAGGATCTCAACGCAATGGGGACCATTGCTTCCTAAGGAGGGAGGAATGATCCAGGTGGATATCGGTGGCCACCCACCTATTCCATTTGGACCAGCACCATCAATTCTTGCAGCTTTTCACATTTAGCACAACTTACTATTTTTAGCAGGTTTTCGGGTCCTCCACTCTCGGAGCCGTTTTGGGGGCTTAATGATCCATGTGGATATCGGTGGCCACCCACCTATTCCATTTGAACCCCCATCTTCAGTTCTTTCAATTTTCAAGTTGCAACAAAACTTACTATTTTTAGCAGTTTTTCGGGTCCTAAACTTCCGGAGCCGTTTTGAGGCCCTAAACGACATTTTTGGGAAAATGGAGAGCAACATGGGTCCATGGACCGATGTTGCTCGTTCAAAAAATTGAAGTCCTTAGATAGATCTTTCTAACGAGCTATTGAACGCGTCAAACGGAGATTGGGTGCCAAAGTTATGCCCCCGGGAAGTTGAACCACCAATTTACCCAAACGGGCGCCCACAGTTTTGGCGCCTCATCTCCTACGGTTAGGTTTTTGGACGTTTCAGATTCTACATTGTTTCTCAACAACAAATAGGCCCTCGAGCCTCATTGTAACACAGTTCAGAGGTCTGTAGCCATCACATCTCTTCTCAGAGATTCGCTACCAGCACCCTAGCTATTTTATTTCCATTATGCCTGTAAGCATATTTCTGTTATTTGATATTAATGAAATGAAGCATTATTTCCGCTGCATCTCTATGTTCATGGTTATTTCTGTATTCTGTTGCGTTCCTGCATAAAATTCGGATCACATAAACATCTAGTAACAAGAGGGGATGACATAGTTTGATGGAATAGACTTCCATTAGTAAGACATTTTCCATTCCTCGGGAGTTAATCTCCTTCAATCTTCTAGAATTAATGCCCAACGCCAGACCCCCGGACCCCCCTAAAGCATACAAAGCCTGAAAGGACCAACCTGGGAACATCTTGGAAAAATCTCCGACAATTTCCTCCCTTGCCCCTAAGGACTCTTGAAGCATAAGGAAATTAGGCTCATAGGACTTCACTAAAGACCTAAGTGCTAGTTTTTAAGTTTTACTAGAAAAACCCCCACAGTTGAAGGATAGAATGATAATCGATAACCCAGGGAGGGGGTCTGCCCTACTCTCAGCACCCCTGAAAGACAAAGTTGTTTCCCATAAAAAATGTCAATTTTTTCCCTTACCTGGGCTCTGTACAGATTTGATTTTTGGCCCCTAGTATTCCTCAGACCGACCGAGAGAGGTTGAGGTCCAAGACCTCCCACCACATTCTGAGGCATAAGCTTCTTGTCACTAGGCCTAAGGTTATAAGTAGGTTTCTCCGGTGGGCAGGACGAGGAGGGGGGAAGTTCAGGGCCCGGGAGGATAGGAGGATCAGTGAGGAGTTCAGGAATAGAAGTGATGATACTGTCTAAAGTATTCAAAACTGAATTCATATGAACAAATTCCATTATGACAGGTTTAGAGGGACCAGGCCTTTGAAGAGAAAAAATAGAATTAAACAAAGAGGATCATTGAGAGATGACAGGGTCTAGGATTGTACCCTCCTGCTGAGGTGTCGAGGCTGCAACATCTAAAGAACCAATGGGAATCAGGGGCTACTCCTCCTGCTGATTAAGTGAAATGGGACTTCTTGACTCTGTCTCCAAATATAGAGGGCCCTATTCTAGTTTCTGTCCACTTTCTCCTTCCAAGCCTTCCATCAACTCCCCTTCAACTTCTCTGATTTCCTCTTCTTCCTGAATCCTGGCTGGCATTCGGGTCTCCTTCTTCTGCTTCCTTCTTCTTTGGTGGCATAAGGGGCAATAATTAGCCAGATGACCGTATTTTTGGAATTAGTGGCATCGAAAGGGAATATGTTCATAGTTGAGAACCTGGGTAAAAGAAAGGCCCTTGTTCTTTAGATGTATCTCCTTAGCTAGTCCTTATTTTGGGTTAAGACTGACTAAAATTCTTGCTACACTCTTGTCCATGATTTGATGGTAAGACATATTCACCTCTAGGAGCTGCCCAAGAGTGTTCCCAATTGATCTAAAAGTCGATTCCATCTAGAAAGGGACAGGAAGTCCTAGAAGTTTTACCCACATCAGGGTTTCCTCAAATTTCTCCCATTGTGCATCAAACAATAGTGTCAATTTCCTAAAAAGAAAAGGTCGTTTCCAAAATTTCCATTTATGCCACAGTACCCATTCCAATGATTCATTCTTTGCAAATTTGATCATAAACCACCCTCTAGCTAAGTTTTGGACTTTGAATTGTCTCTCCAGAGCCTCTGACCATGATTTTAAGGTCCATTCCGATATGTATTTTGCCGTGAATTTTCTCCCCTTGACTCGACCCACTAGAATTTTTTCAGTGGCTTCCATTACCTCATCTATTTGAATGTCAACCCCATGCACACAGCATAGGATTTCTTCCTTTCTCCTGATCAAGTTAATTTTATTTCTCTTATTTCCCCCAACCCCGATCCTTCCTCCTTCCTCACACCCCTGCGGGGTTTCGAGAACATTTGGCTCTTCTGGATCAAGCATCCCAGGTTTCCCTTCCACCTAAAATTAGGGATTATCCCGAGGGGTTCTGCCTCATACTTGACCACTTACGGCCCCAGAGCCTGCATGCACCGCCACTTCTCTTTAAACACCCGACCACCTCTCCTGTTCCTCAGCTTGTCTTGTGGGTAGGATCCCACCTACAGATCCAATCTCTAGCTCTCTGCTAAAAATAGGGTTTTTAAAAAGACCTTTTCCAACCTCCGACCAAGTTCCCACCACCTCAAAGTCATGTAATGGGTCGAAATCCTCATACTTCTGGGTCTCTTTCCATTGAAAGGGACTTTTACGAGCAAAGGAGGCGTCCAAATAGACTCCTCTGACCAAATATTGCTGACAATGGGCTTCTTCCAAGAAAGCCTTCAAACCCACATTCCCTTGTATCCCAGAACTAGAAACAACGTCCTCTAACCTTCCCGAAAATAACTGATTTTTAAGACCACCGGGAGTAGGAGTACTTACATGAGCTAGCACGTCGTCCGCTTCTGCCGCCATCTTGTGATTTGAAATATGCTGATGCATATCAGTTCTGCTATCCGCATTCTAGTCACTATTGAAGGTACTAAGCAGGCTTTCCTCCAAAAGGCCTACTATTCTATTCCTTGTGCCGTAGACCTCCCCCAAACCTATGGGCTTTGACCCAGCTCCTCTGACTACCGGAATATACTTCTTGAGGTTTTTCTATGATACTTTGTAACCCCAAACCACAAGACGATCTCCAGTCGCAAGATCAAGGTCTACAGAGTCCTGTTCTCTAACCATGGTTTCTATTCCTGTTAGTAGCTAAAAAACCCTTTCGACAACGATGGAATGCCTTCAATCTCATGAGTGTGTGCTTTCTCCATAGGATGGCAGTGAAGTTAAGGGCATAAACTACAGGGTCTTCCATCCATTAACCCTAAACACCCATTCATTGGCTCCCTTTCCGATGCGCGGTGTGGGTTATTGCGGTGTGCCCAAGTGTCCACCATACCCTGATAGCCCGAGATGAATGTCTCCACCCTACACCTCCTTCTGTCGCCTGCACCGAAATCGAGAGAGACAGGGTTTGCCTCCCACTGCCATGATTAGGGTTTTTAGCTCCACTGTTTCCCTCCATCCTTTGCTATTTTCCAAGAACTTTACACCAAACTTTGGTCTACAATGTGTACTATAATTTGATTTAATTTATCATCTGACAATTTATTAATATCATTTATTATTTCTTTTATATATTTAGGGATATATAAATATATAATTATATTTATAATTGAATTTTAAATTTTACATTTATTTTTATAACCATATTTAATTTATACTTTAAATACATATTATTGAAATTACTTAGGGTATTGCTTATTAATTATGACGCACTGAGAAATATTTGTGGTGATGGTAAGGGTGTAACTTCTATTTGAAGGAGTGTCATCATATTCAAAATTTATAGTTAATTTAGAATATATATTAGTGTAGTGAATGCGATACATGCATATGTAGCTATCATATGCATGTTAATATTCTTGTAGTCCTTATATTAGAGGTGGGTCATTACATACACCCCTTCTTCATAAAGCTTCATCTTGAAGTTAGGGTTTGTATTGTGTATCAGTAATCATTTTAACGCTTTGTATATTCATGTTAGGATTGTGTATTGAATTTAAATCCTTATTTAATGTGAGGTATCTTCAAAATTGGTGTTTCGAATACTTATAGATTTATAATTTTAATGGTCATGTTGTACTTCAACCAGATTCCCAAGCTATTATAGAATCATCCTATCCTTCCTAATCTCTTCCTCTCCCATCCTATCCTTCCTCTACTAGAATATTCCATGGTGTCAGCTACATTGATCTAACCATTCATATACTCTAAGGATGAAAATGTCGACTATATCAACGTGATTTCCCAGTAGGCATCCGTCAATCATCATCACACGTCTAGGGGAGCGTGACTCGCACAACTCTCCCATGACTCCAAGTTTTGGAGGATAAAGGGTGGGCAACACCTCCACCCCTCCGAGTAGGACCAGGGTCAAAAATCTATCTTTAAATATCATTGAGCTTAAATTTTTCTTGGAGCTTTTGTCATCACGTGGTCATTTTGGTAATGATGTTATCTGCAATGTAAACACTTGTCCATACATTGTAACATATGCATCAATATATTCAAATTAAATTATATTATACATTTTTTGTGTATTTTAAATATGTGTCTATTTACGATATTGATCTTTGTGTTCACATAATGTACGTGGCCATGTCCAATCCATATATCTGCAAGTTAGTTTTCATATTAAAATGTAGTCATTGTTTTATTTCTACCTCATCAATCATGTCGATATGCAGAAATGAGATAAATTTATAGATATCTTCATCCATAACACAATTCACGATTCATATTTAATAGAAAGGTTAATCAAATACTGAATTTCATATTGGTATCCATATTCGAACAATGTTATATTTCAGATTGTTACCCACATAACAACATAGTTAAGCAAATATCATATACCGTGTACCAACAAAATAAAATTCAATTTTTTTTACATGTGATAATCCAAATGATAGTCTTAAGTATCCAAATCAAATATAAGGTAAATGTATAGAAAGAAGGTTTCAAGTTCCTCAAAATTAACACATGTTGGGGTATTTTTGATGCATGATCTCTGTATCTCCCTAGGTAGCCAATCTAGGTTTATACTTGTCCCACTGTACCTTAACTTGGTCTACTAGGCGATTCTTCATTTGTCGAACCCTGCGTTCCAGTATAAGTAATGGTTTTAGTGAAATTTTTCCCTCATAGTAGTGGTATTAATTTCATGGAGGGATGTTAAGGGAGCTAGGAAGAGTCAATCTGCTAGACATAATGAGTTGTATCCATATAACCATAACAATGAATAAGAGAGAAGTAACTATAACCAAACAATATGCAAAAGAGAATGCAACAGAGAATGTGCCCTTAGGAAAATAATTTCTGAAAAGAAATCCACTTGAGAGAAGAGTACAAATGAAAATTGTGTATTTATACATCATTCAAGAAGTAGGACAGTAGCCCAAGAAGCCTTGACTAAGTCATATTGCATCTAAAATAGCCAAAGTGATTATTGTTACAACAATGTAATTAATGCTACGACAAGGTTTCCTAATGGATTATGTGAAGATTAAACCCATATGTTTAACAAGAACAAACTGGAAAAGCTAACTCCAAAAAAAGGTGACTACTATCTAGATAGGTTAAGTAGGAAATTGTAGATAAGTAGAGAAAATTTTGTGATTTTTCGGAAAAAGTTCTTACTATTATGGAGTGATTGATATGGGAAAAGGTGGATTTCTTCACACTAAAATCCCTCGATGAACAAGTTGATGAGCTCCATCATTAGACATATTTGGAGGGGTTAATGGTCACCTTTTTTCCTTCTTAGATCTATTTTTATTTCATTTTTATTATTATTTGGTTTTATGATGCTACTATAGGTGGTGATTAAGGCTAACATACTTTGAGTGCCTAATATGAGGTTGAGTGCAGAAAATCATGATTTATTAAGAAATTTTTAAGGATTTTTTCATAAATACTTGGAGGAGACATCAAGAATAAATTATTGGGGGATATTCCACCCTCCTTAACTCTCAAAGGAAACCAAAGGGTCCCAAAAATTCTCTCCAGCAATTTGAATTCCAAAGGTAGCCAAAGGATCCCCAAGGATTCTCTCCAGCAATTGGAATTCTAGAGGCAGCCAAACACTCAATATTTGTTTTCTTGGAGCCAAGTGGACACAATCACTATTTTCTAGGGAGATATTGGTAGCTTCCCTGTAGAATAAATAGGGCAAAGCTAGAGCTAGGAAGGATTTAGCTAGTCAGTTAGTCGATTCTAGTTGAAACTTTGCTGCAAGCTATTGAGCTTTTTATTATTCTACTTGGTGATCAAACTTTCAGAGATGTATGAGATTATTATTTTATGAAATGAGCAGAATGATTCATTCGAATTATTTAAGTTTAAGAGAGCTAGGCTCATGGATTAGGGCCCAATCCATGTGCCTCAGCCTCTCTATTGTTACTATATTTTCCTTTCTGCCATTAAGATAGTTTTCTTTATGTCATTTATTTATATCTACTTCTGATAATTTCATTGCTGCTTAGTATTTTCTTTTAGTTTACTATTGTACTTTTTCATTTGCTTGTGAGTAGCAGAATAGAGGATAAAACTCTAAAAGTTGTGGATATAGACTTCCCTTATCATCTCTGTCGATAGAGCTCAATGAGGGTAATCCTTCCCATAGAACAAAAACATTAATTTCTGTTGACAATTTCCATCTCTACGTTATGCCTATAAACCTTGTTTTTCCGCCTCCATTCCCTCTTGTTTTCCACTTATTTTAATTGCTGTACCCACCTTTTCCCCCTAAAAATGCTTAAAACCTTCAGCCACCTTATTTCTTAGTTACTATTGGTTACGGTAACCTTACTCGTTTTAATGCAAAAACACTGGAAAAACCATTGAAGTTGGCATCTTCCTTTCCTCCTTGAAATCCTCTCTACCGTACTTCACTCATCGCTGATCGCAATTTCCATTCGGTTCTTTTTAAGACTTACCACTTTTTCGTCAATTGCGATATTGTGATATCACATACTACATATCTTAACCTTTTCATACATCGCACCATTTCCCTCTTTCCTTCAAGAATTGTCACTCATGGTTGCCTTACCCTTTCTAATGCAAAAGGCTTTAAAACCATTAGAATTATACCTTCGCCCCTTTCTCCTCAAAACTCCCACTCACTATACCTCGCTCCATCACAAATCACAAGTCACTTGTGATATTTGTTAACACTCTCTCATTCCAAGCCTGAATTCGATATCCCTTTCAATTTCCCTTCAATGCTCTTTATTAAAAATAGTAAAAAACATTAGAAACCACATTTTCTTCCCTTTGGAATTACCATCGATCCTCATCATAGATCACATCATTTTCCAGTTTCCTTTAAGACTTACCGCTTCCAAACGCCGATTACAATATTGCGATTATGCTTCGTTGCCAGTCCCACCACCACATCACCCACCGTAACCACACTTCACACCTTTTCCTTGTTTCGTTAATACTTACGACTCTTTTCCCCCTGATTGCGATATTATTATCATACTCCACCGCCGGTCCTCCTACCACATCACACATCTCAATCTCAAACAACAATTCTTTCCTTTTTGGTTAATACTTACCACTCTTTTGCTGCCGATTGCGATATTGTTATCACAAATTTTTCCTCCATTGCATTTCCACCATTTCACTTTTCAATTCATTCTGATCCAAATCGATTTCTGCGCTATAATAAGGTTTTACAAGGTTTAACCCCTCTGTTTCCACTTCTAAGCCTTGTCTCATGTGTTAAGCCATCCATTAGCCACTTTAGCTCTTTTCTTTCATCCAAGCTACAAATCAACACTTTTTCAATTAGGATTAAGTCATGGATAACTTAGTTGCATGGGTAGAAGCATGGTAGATAGACCATAGGATAAATAGAGTGAATTTATCCATTTGGCCAAGTTAAGTTTGGTTTAGAATTAGTTTCCTTTCTATAATTTATTTTTTGTAAATTAAATTAGTTTCATTCTTGTGATTTCTTTTCAACAATTTAGTTTACTTTATTTTGTGTCATTTCCTTCCAGCAATTTACTTTCCAGTCCTTATCATAGTTAAAAAAAATAACACCCTTTCGTAAAGCAGAAGAGGATGACATGAACAGATTTCATATACCGTGTATATAGCACTGTCACCTCCAAGATTGTATGAACCCCGGGTTGATAAAGTAAAGTAGGGTAGCCCCTGGGAGTTGCAACACTCTTAGTGAAATACCAGGGCTCATCATTTTTTCTGCGACAGAAGAGGATGACATGAACAAATTTCATCTGCTTTGTATATAGCACTGTCACCTCCAAGTTTGTACGAACCCTAGGTTGGTAAAGTAAAGTAGGGCAGCCCCTAGGATTTGTAGCATTCTTGGTGCAATACCAGGGCTCACCACTTTTTGGCGTCGTTTCTAGGGAGGTGTCCAGTAGATGCTTTCATTTTGTTTTTAGCATTCTTTTCTGCTTTCCTTTATTTTCCTGTCATTTTAGAAATATTGAAAAAATCCAAAAAGATTTTACTTTCATGCCTCATAGGACTAGGAATACTCAAAGACAAATCTTACCTAAAACCCCCACATCACCTCCTAGCCACCCTTCACTCTTCTTTAGTGGCAGTGATATTTAACCCCCTATAGGAGAGCCTTCTGAATACTTTGAGGATATTATTAGGGAAGAAGAAGAAGACCTTGTTTCAACTGAGGGACCTGCTTCACCTATCTTAACCATGGCTAGGAACCAGAGAAACGATCCCATAAGAGAGGAAAATGGGGAAACTAACATAAAAAACATGGACCCTGACATATTCATGTTTGAATTTGTTGTTGTTTGTAGGACTTATGACTACACCTCTGATGATCATAAGTTGAAGCTATTCCCATCCACCCTTAAGGATGAAACCTTGTGCTAGTTCATGGTTTTTCCTAGGGATAGCATCACCATCTGGGTACAAATGAAAGAGACCTTCAATAGAAAATACAAAGACTACTGCAGGTCCAACAAAAATAAGGATGAAATATTTAGGATGAGTCTAGGACCTGATGAATCCCTAGAGGACTATGAAGAGAGGTTTTAATTAAACTATAAGAGAGCCAACTGCACTCTTGATCTTGCATCAGTTAAACTTGTACTTCTTCGAGGGATTAGTGAAGAGATGATAGAAACCTTGAATATGCTATCAGGAAGAGATATCTACCAAAAACCCTATGACGCAATCAAAACTGTCTTCCAAAACCATTCTAGGGAATTTAGGAAAAAGGGTAGAACTAGCCAAAGTACATCCAATACCCCTTCCTCTTCCACCTTCATAAAACATGAGATTGGAAACATGCTAGAGGACTTCAAGAGTGACATGCTGCACACCTTTGCTTGCAAATGGACAAAATGTAGGTCAAAAGGAAGCAAGAGGAAGCAGAGAGAGCCCTGACCATGTTTTTAGATGTACTAGGAAGAACCCAATAAATGAATTTCCTCTAAATGTTATAGAGGTTCGCTTAGTATGTTAGGAGAATCATGCCACAAAAAAGTGTCCCTCCTTACATAGACTTAAGGTTGTATATCAAGGTGAGGAAGCAATGCTAGAGAAACTCTTTTTCATCAACCAGAGAAGGCCTGAAGGCCCTCAGCCATATCAACAAGGTATGCAAGATGCACCTTACTCTTACTATCACAAAAATCAGAGTGCACCCATGCAACCTTCATACACCCCCACTCCATCTTGGTCTACACCTCCTATTTGGCCTTACAACCATTCATATAATCCTCAACGAGTAAACCAACCATTCCAACAGTATATTCCACCACAACCTCAGTGGAACAATCCATCCCAAGGGTGGAGGCCTCAATAAAATCAACCACCTTCTCTAATGCCTCCACCCCAACCTCAACCTTAGCTTACTCATGCTGCTCCACCTAGGCTACCTATACCTACACAGCCCAATCCGAACCCGGACAATAGACAGGCACAACAGGCTCCCAGTGGAGAAACATCCTATCCAACTTATGTTGTGGAGATACAAGAGGGTAATCTCAGGTCGGGAAGAGTAATCACAAACAGCCATCCTCCATATCCACCTGTAGAGGTTGAGGAGGAAAAGGAATAAGGTAACACTAAAATCCAACAACCTCCTTTTCTTGAGAGCTTTATCCACCCTAGTCAGCACATCATAGAGGAGACTAAAATCCTGGGAGAATTGGAAAATTTGTGTGTAAATATACCACCTATCTAGGCCATTAAAGATGTCCCTATATACAATAGGCTCATCAAAGGAGAGTGCTTCAAGAAACCTGGGAGAAGGAAGAAAGATACCCCCACCATCAATGTGGTAGGAAAACTATCTGACCTAATGCTGGGAAGGGTGATATTTCCAAAGTACCTAGACCCTGGTAGTCCAGTTGTTGATGTGCATATAGATGGTGTCATAGTCCCAAAAACTCTGATCAATCTAGGGGATACCATCAATATCATGACCAAGGAAACTATGTTGAAACTTAATCTCCAAGGGACTTTGAGGAAAACCACAACAGTTTTGCAACTTGGAGATTGGTCCACAGTAACTCCGAAAGGAATTGTTGAGGATGTTATGGTTACCATTGACACTTGGGAGTATCCTACAGATTTCCTAGTCCTGCAACCAAAAACTAAGTTTAATGGTTATCCCCTCATCTTAAGGACACCTTGGTTAGCCATTGTAGATACATATATTCATTGTCGGGCCAAAAACATGACTATAAAAAATCGGCCTTTTTCTAAACAACTAGTGTTATATCCTCCAACCCAACCTTCCATTGATCATCATCTCCCTATATGGTTGGAGGATGAAGAAGATGAGTTATATAACACTACCCCTATGTGTACCGTAGATGTTATTCTTAGAGGTGGGAATCTTGATGAGGATGAACTCATTGACCATGCCATTCAAAACCAGTCCTCCACTAACATTCCTCTTGAAACCTTGGTAAAAGAGTCTGAGAGCCAACCTTGGATGGAAGTGTACTCAGTTGAGTTAACCTCTCAATCAACCAAGGCTATTGAGTTTGGCCCATCCAGATCTCTGAAAATCAACCCAAACCTCTCGAATGAAGAAGAGAAGCAGCTGTGCCATCTTTTGAAAGAAAATCTATATGCATTTTCTTGGGATTACAAAGACATGAAAGGGGTGCATCCTTTAGTGTGAAAACATCATATTTACATCAAAGAAGGATGCAAGCTTGTGAGACAACCCCAAATAAGGATGAACCCGCCTCTGAAGGACATAGTCAAAGAAGAGCCGCATAAACTATTGGATGCAGGGTTCATATATCCTATATCCAACAGTGAGTGGGTATATCCTCTTGTCTTCGTCCCAAATAAGAATGGGAAGTGACGAATATGTGTTTATTATCGAGAACTTAACAAAGCCACCAAGAAAGACCATTTTCATTTTCCCTTTATAGAAGAAGTCTTGGATGGCCTTGCAGGGAAGAAGCTCTTTTCCTTCTTAGATGGGTTGAGTGGGTACAATCAGAATCAAATCAGCCCTGAAGACAAGGACAAGACTACTTTCATCTGCCCTTGGGGTACCTTCACTTATAGAGTCTTATCGTTTGGGTTGTGAAATGCCCCAACTACCTTACAAAGAGCTCTCCTGAGCATCATTTATGAGTTATTCCATGACTTTGTTGAAATCTACATGGATGATTTCACACCATATGAGGGTGATTTCCAGGAAGCTTTCCCAAAATTGGTAAAGTACTAAGATTATGCATTGAAATTCATCTCTCCTTGAGCCCAGAAAAGTGTGAGTTCCTGAAGAAAGCAGGGGTTGTGTTAGGACACTCCATATCCCAAGCAGGAATGTAGGTAGACCCAAACAAAATCACCATCATCAAAAGGGTACATGCTCCTAAAAATCAGAAAGATGTCAGGAGTTTCTTTGGCTTAAAAGGTTACTATAGAAGGTTCAACAAAGATTTCAGCAAGATATCTTCACCATTATTTGGGTTACTGGCCAAGGATTCTGAGTTTCTTTGGTCTGGTTCTTATCAAGAGGCTTTCAAGCTCATTAAGGAAAAATTGACTACTACCCCCATCCTCCAAGGTCCAAATTGGACTCTTCCTTTCCACATCCACAGTGATGCATCTGAAAAAGATATAGGGGCAACATTAGGACAATTAGAGGACAAAATCCCTTATGCCATTTATTTCCTCAGCAACAATTTGTCAAAGGCCAAGATGAATTATACTGTTACTGAGAAGGAGATGTTAGCCATTTTCCATGCATTGAAAAAGTTCAAGCATTATGTATATGGATATTAGACCATTGTTCACACTGAACATGTAGCCATCAAGTATTTAATGAACAAACCATACGTGAATGCTAGGATAATCAGATGGTTGTTACTTTTGCAACAATTTTATTTCACTATTATTGATAAACCTGGAAAGGAGAATGATGTTGCAGTTTTTTTTCCAGGATAACTCTCCCTACAGGAGAAGAAGGAATGGTGGATGACCAACTTCCAGATGAGCACCTCTTTGCTATATCATCAATCTCACCATTGTTTGCTGATATAGCCAACTACTTGGTTGCTGGGAGACTCCTTCCTAATATTTCATTCAGGGAGAGGAGAAAAATCATCAGAAAAAGTGCCCCTTTTAAATGGATTGGGGGAAACCTTTTCAAGCTAGGCCCTGATCAAATCCTAAGGATATGTGTGAGGGAGGAAGAAGTTTTTGATATCCTATCTTCATTCCATGACAACCCATGTGGAGGCCACTTTTCTGCAAAGGTAACTGCTTACAAAGCTTTGTAGGCATGATACTATTGGCCTACCCTTCACCAAGATTCCAGAAGATACACCAGCAGGTGTGACCAGTTCCAGAGGATGGGGAAATCCACACAAAGGGATGAAATACCTTTACACCCTCAGGTGGCTCTTGATCTATTTGATAAGTGGGGCATGGACTTTATTGGACCTATCGATCCATCATCCAGAAAAAATAAGTATATCATAGTATGCACTGATTACCTGACAAAGTGGGCTGAAGAAAAAGCAGTGAAGGTAGCAACCAAGGAGATAGTAGCAGAATTTTTGAGGGATAATTTGTTTTACAAGTTTGGGTACCCCAAAGAAATAGTCATTGATCAGGGAGCATAATTCACCACTCACCTCATTGAGAATCTTTAGAGGAAGCACAAGATTAAGCATAGAACTTCTACTGCCTATCACCCTGAGGCGAATGGCCAAGTAGAAGTAACTAACAAAGCTTTAGAACACATCCTCACCAAGGTTGTGAGTAGCATAAAAAAATATTAGGCAGACAAATTGGTAGAAGCTACTTGGGCCTACAACACTACTTGGAAGACAAGAACAAGATTCACTCCTTATGAAATAGTTTATGGTAGGAAATCTCTAATTTCAGTTGAGTTTGAATTCAATACTTTAAGAATGGAATTTGAATTAAATCTAGATCTACCAAATGCCCAAAAAGAGAGGTTGTTGCAACTAAATGGATTGGACAAGTTTAGAATGCAAGCACTTCTTCACACGGAGGTAGTTAAGCTGTAAAGGAAGGTCTGGCATGAAAAGAGCATCAAAGAAAAGACCTTCCAAGAAGGAGATTGGGTGTTGTTGTACGATTCAAGGTTTAAAGAATTCAAAGGCAAGCTGATGACAAGATGGTTGGGACCTTACACAATGGAAAAATGTTTGATAATGGCACAGTTCAAATCAGAACCATAGATGATGAAGGAATCCCTTTGCTTGTCAATGGTCTTAGACTTAAAATGTACAAAAAGCCTTTGTCAAATGCAGAGTTCATAAATTCAATAAGAAGAGAGGTGTATGTGATGGGAAAATCCATAATTTCCCACACCTCCTGAAAAGAAAAAAAAGGAGAAAAAATAATAAAGATCCATGGGTGAAAACCTCTCTGAGGCACCCAAGGTAAGCTTGTGGTTTGAAAACCTCGATGGAGGCAGCTCACTTGCTAAAAAAAAAGAGAAAAAAAAAAGAGAATAAATATCCATGGGTGAAAACCTCTGTGAGGCACTCAAGGCAAGTCTGTGGGTTGAAAATCTACATGGAGGCAACCCACTTTCTTTCAAAAAAAGTAAAAAGAAAAAAAGAAAAAACAAAAAACAAAAAAATACATCTGAATTTATGTGTTTTCTGTGTTTACTATTTTGTAGGTTATTAATGGTTTCTGGAAACATAGGGAAGCATTCATCTTCTTTTCCCTTCTTCTATTTTACCATCCATCCCATCATTCACTCCATTCATTTTCATAAATTCCTCCATCACCTCCATGCACCACATTCCTCCATTCCTGAGCACAATGTAGCAAGGAATTTCCTACAAACATCCGATGTCTGAGACTGCTGCAGACATCAGGGAATTCTTACAGCACAAAATCCTATTCTTGAACAACAAGAAAAAAAAGAGAGGAGATGATAAATCAGACCCCAGGAAAGACAAGAGTGCCACCCATGGAATTTGGAGCACCCCCATACAACATCTCTAGCAGGAAGAAACATCAAGGAAATATTCGTAGCTCACTCAGAGAATAGGAAAATAGTGAAGAACACAACATATAAAAGGCTTTTCTCCTCAATCCAGCTCCTGCAAATGTCTGGGAAAGAACATGTAAACCAAGGTATAGATTATCACCCCTTGTTATGCATCCATAATAGCTAGAAATAATTAAATTTGCAGACTTAGAGTAGAAGGGGTAGAAATGTGGCTAGTTAGCTTGGCCACCATCGTGAAGTATGGCTAGGGAGAACTGAAAAGTCACGCCACCTTGGCATGCAAAAGAAAATAATTTAATTCAAGTGGAGTAGAGGAGAATGAGGGGAGGAAACATGCAGTCCATCACGAATTAACAGGGAGAAGGAAACAACTGTCTACAACAGAAACTGGAGTTGAACTGAATTACATAAGAACTCCAAAATTAGTTGCGCAATTTGATAAAAGGAGATCCCGTCTCATCCAAACCATTAAATTGAGAATTTTTGAGGGAAAGAGACTGAAGGGAGCTGCAACACAGCATTACCGAGAGTGATTTGCGTATTTGAACAATGCACAATAGAAACAGTAGAACATCGTCACCCTACCCATGGCCTTGTCCTCTCTCGTAAATATGAGTAGGGAAGCTTTTGTAGCAACCCAAACAAGGCAAGATTACACTCCTAGCCTTAGAGAAGACGAAGAAGAGGCAAAAGAAGAACCAGTAGAGGAAAAAGAACCATAAGAAGGAGAAGAACCAGTAGAGGAAGAAGAACCAGAAGAAGGAGAAGAGCCAGAAGAAAAACTAGAAGAGGAACAAGAAGAGGAAGAGGAAGAGACAAAGGGCCAAAGAAAAACAAAAGAGATGGCAATAGAATTCACCGAGGTAGCATAAAGTGAGCAAGAATCAGGCTCACAACACAATACCACATCCCCTCAATACAAATAGGTAGTTGCCACCTTAGCTCCTCAGAGCGCAAAGCGGAAAAGGAAGACCTCTATGTATTTCAGAGTTGACAAGAGTCAGAGAGAGCTAGAAACTCCTCCCACTAGCCCAATTATCATTGAAGAATCAGCAAGGGAGGTAGAAATAATCGAAGAAAAAATTCTTAAGGAGAAGATGCAGAAGGCACAGGTAGAGAATGTAGCACTAAAGGAGAAATTGCAGCAAAAATAACAAGTAGCCACCCTGGTAGAATTATGCATAGAAGCGCTTCCACACACATTCCATTCTAACTCATATGTTGTGTACCTAAGGGAGAAATGGCTCCTATTTTAAATCAAAACTCTAGCCTCCCATGGATCTATACCTTTCCAATATTGTAGGAAATTCATGGATTTCTACAAGCAAGCTAACATGTCTGATCAGGAAAAGATGACATATTTTTATAGAGAATGGGAGAATGCAGAAAAGAATAATGGGTTTTACCCCCTTGGGGAAACTCCCACACTTCTTCCTCAGGAAATTAGGGGGGATATCAAAGCCTTGAAGGAAATGCAGGAGGAGGATTATTTGCTCAAAGGATGAGTAACCATTTAGTAGGGGATGATGATGAGCTCCATCATTAAACATATTTGGAGGGATTAATGATCACCTTTTTTCCTTCTTACATCTATTTTTCTTGCATTTTTATTATTATTTGGTTTTATGATGCTAGTATAGGTGATGATTAAGGCTAACATACTTTGAGTGCCTAATATGAGGTTGAGTGCAGAAAATCATGATTTATTAAGCATTTTTATAAGGATTTTATCATAAAGACTTGGAGGAGACAAGAAGGAGAAAATATTGGGGGATTGTCCACCCTCCTTAACTCTTAAAGGCAACCAAAGGATCAAAAATATTCTCTCTAGAAATTCGAATTCCAAAGGCAGCCAAAGGATCCCCAAGGATTCTCTCTAGCAATTCGAATTCCAGAGGTAGCCAAGCACTCAATCTTTGTTTACTTGGAGTCAAGTGGAATAAATCACTATATTCTAGGGAGCGGTTGGTAGCTGCCCTGTAGAATAAATAGGGAAGATATAGAGCTAGGAAGGAGTTAGTTAGTTAGTTAGTAGATTCTGGTTGAAACTTTGTTGGAAGCTATTGAGATTTTTATTATTTACTCAGTTATCAAACTTTTAGAGATGTATGAGGTTATTATTTTATGAAATCAACAGACTGATTTCGTTCAACTGATTTAAGTTTCAGAGAGCTAGGCTCATGGGTTAGGGCCCAATCCATGTGCCTCAGCCTCTCTGCTGTTACTATATTTTCCTTTCTGCCATTAAGCTAGTTTTATTTTTGTCATTCATTTAGATCTGCTTCTGATAGTTTCATTGCTGCTTAGTCTTTTCTTTCATTTTTCTCTTGTAGTTTTTCATTTTCTTGTGAGTAGAAAAATAGAGGATAAAACTCTAAAAGTTGTGGATCTAGACTTTCCTTGTCATCTCTGTCGATGAGCTCGAGGAGGGTAAGCCTTCTCACAGACCAAAAATATTGATTTCTATCCACTATTTCCATCTTTGCTTTACGCCTCTAAAACTTTGTTTTACGCCTCCATTCCCTCATTTTTTCCGCTTATTTTAACTGCTGCACCAACATTTTTCCCCTAAAAACACTTAAAACTTTCAGCCTCCTTATTCTTTCATTTCTATTAGTTACGGTTGCCTTACTCTTTTTGTGCTCTTTTTAATGCAAAAATGCTGGAAAAACCATAAAAGTTGGCCATTGCCTTTCCTCCTCGAAATTCCTGCTACCATACTTCACTCATCGTTGATCGTAGTTTTCATTCAGTTCTTTTTAAGACTTACCGCTATTTCGCTGATTGTGATATTGCGATATCACATACCGTAGATCTCAACCTTTTCATACATCGCATTGTTTCCCTCTTTTCTTCAATACTTATCACCCATGGTTGCCTTACCATTTCTAACAAAAAATGCTTGAAAACCATTAGAATTAGACCTCCACCCCTTTCTCCTCGAGACTCCTGCTCGCCGTACCTAGCTCCATCGCAAATTTCAAATCAGTTGTGATCTTTGTTAACACTCTCTCATTCCAAGCCCGAATGAGATATCCCTTTCCACTTTCCTTCGCTGCTCTTTTATTAAAAACCGTAAGAAAAATTAGAAACCAAAATTTCTTACCTTTGGACTTACCATCACTCCTCATCGCAGATCACATCATTTTCCTATTTCCTTTAAGACTTATTGCTTTCAAATGCCAATTGCGATATTGTGAACACGCTCCGTCGTCGGTCCCACCACCACGTCACCCATCAGAACTGTACTTCATACTTTTTCCTTGTTTCATTATACTTACCTCTCTTTCCCCTACCGATTGCGATATTTTTTTCGCACTCTGCCTCCGGTCCTCTTTCCATGTCACATGTCGCAATCGTAAACTGCAATTATTTTCATTTTCATTAATACTTATTGCTCTTTTCCAGCCGATTGCGATATTGTTATCACAACCTTTTCCTCCATCACATCTCCGCCATTGAACTTTTCAATTCATTCCGCTCCAAAGCCATTTCTGTGCTATAATAAGGTTTTACAAGGTTTAAGCCCACTCTTTCCACTTCTAAGCCTTGTCTCATGCGTTACTCCCTCCATTAGCCACATTACCCCTTTTCTTTCCTCCAAGCTGCAAATCAACATTTTTCCAATTAGGATTAAGTCATGGATAACAACATAGTTTAATGGGTAGAAGCATTGTATATAGACCATAGGATAAATAGAGTGGATTTAGCCATTTGGCCAAGTTAAGCATGGTTTAGAATTAGATTCCTTTCTATCATTTTTTTTTCTACAAATTAAATTAGTTTCATTCTTGTCATTTCTTTTCAACAATTTAGTTTAGTTTCCTTTCAATCATTTCCTTCCAGCAATTTACTTTCCAGTTCTTATCATAGTTTAAAAAAATAGCACCCTTTCGTAAAGTAGAAGAGGATGACATGAATAGATTGCATTTGTTGTGTATATAGCAATGTCACCTCCAAGTTTGTATGAACCTTGGGTTGATAAAGTAAAGTAGGACAGTCCCTTGGAGTTGCAACACTCTTGGTGCAATACCAGGGCTCACCAAGTTTTTGGTGACAAAAGAGGATGACATGAAAAAATTTCATGTGCTGTGTATATAGCACTGTCACCTCCAATTTTGTACGAACCGCGGGTTAATAAAGTAAAGTAGGGAATCCCCTGGGAGTTGCAGTACTCCGTTATGAAACCAACTCAAAAAATAGAAGAAAAGAGATATCAACGCCTTAGAAATAAGCCACTTTGAGGGGGAAACCTCCAATACATTACATAAATGAACAATTCTTGGATGATACAATATGAAAAAACCTCCTTTCTATATATAGGAGTCCATGGGGCCACAATGTAATCCTAGCCGAACTTTAAATAATAATGTAAGGGCACAATAATAACAATACGGGGGTTACAGGGGTACAACAATAACAAGAAGGGGGTTACACTAACAACAATAAGGGACTATACTAGTAATATAAGGACCTAACATGCTCCTCTCCTTCAAAAAAGTGTTGTCCTCAACGCTTGAGTATCTCCAGGTGCTTTTGTATAAAATTCTCACCCTCCCATGTAGAATCTTCAGTGGGTAAGTTCTTCCATTTGATTAGATACTCTGAAATTGATCAATTTCATAGCTGTCAAATTCTTATTTCAATGACTGCTTCAGGTTCCAATATGGTTTTTCCTTCCTCATCAAGTTCTAGAAATATTGTTTGAATTGGAAGTTTGTCCCCTATAACCTTTTTTAAGCATGAAACATGGAAAACTGGATGCACTCACGAAGAAGCAGGAAGCTCCAATTTGTATGCCATATTACCAATATTTTGCAACACCTTGTAAGGACCATAGTACTTTAGTGATAATTTATTATCCTTCTTATCTTGCTTGAGGGAAATTTGATTATATGGTTGTAGTCGTAAAAATAACCAGTCTCCCACATCAAAACTTCTCTCACTGCGATGTTGATCTTCCTTTTGTTTCATTCGATTTCGTGCCAAATTTAGTTTATCCTTTAAGAGTTGGAGAAATTCTTGTTGATGCTCGATGTGATCCTCCACTGCTTGAACCCTAGAATTTCCCCTGAAAGAAGATGTGATGGACGGTGGATGATATCCATAAAGTGCCATAAATGGGGTCATTTTTGCTGCAGTATGGAAGGAAGTGTTATACCACCATTTAACGAGAGGTAACCACTTGACCCATTAAAAATCCCGAGTGTCCTCCTAAAGGATAAGTGTGCAATTCCAAAAGAATATTTTGTTTTAGTTGGGAATTATTGCAAATATATAAGTGATATTTGTACCATAAGGAATCATTTTTCCAACTAAATGTATCAGATATACTAGGATCTTGCTGCAACTTTTGAATGAGTTTCCACACTTTCCGTCCTTCTTCCATTCATACCTTGCTTCGGTTATCCAATCTGGATGGATAATAGAAATGGCACAAAGAAATGCTTCCACCTCTTCATCCTTTCTTGAGAGTGCATCTGCAACAACATTTAGCTTCCCTTTTTTGTAGATTATTTCAAAGTCATAACCCAACATCTTTGTGACCCATTTTTGCTGCTCTTCTGAAGATATTCTTTGGTCCAAAAAGTGTTTAAGACTATCATAATCAGTTTTTACCTTGAAGTGTCTTCCCATTAGGTAAGGTATCCATTTATTTAGTGCATGTAGTATTGCCAACAGTTCCTTCTCATAAATAGTCTTTTGTAAATACTTTCCTTTTATTGAATGACTTTCAAAAGCAACGGGTCTTCCTTCTTACATTAAAACAACACCAATTCCATTTCTTGAGGCATCACATTCCACAATAAAGGTTTTTTTGAAGTCTGGCATAACTAAGACTAGTGCTAGGCACATTGCCTCTTTAAGATGTTCACAGGCCTTAGTTTCTTTAGGAGTCCATGAAAATGCATCTTTCTTCAATAATGTTGTTAGAGATGCTACTATTCTCCCATAATTCTTAACAAACTTGTGATAATACCCTGTTAACCTGAGAAATATTCACAACTTCTTTATGGTTGTGGGGACTTTCCATTCCTTAATGGATTTAATTTTGTTAGGGTCTACCTTAACACTCTCGTGAGATGCAATATGACCCAGATATTCCACCTCTTGTACTCCAAAGAAACATTTGGATGTTTTTGCATATAATTGTTTCTCCTCCAATAGTTTGAGCACCTTGTCAACATGTTGAACATGATCCTTCCAAGACCTGCTATAGATAAGTATATCATTAAAAAATACTAGCACAAATTTTCTAAGGAAGGATTTGAAAATATAATTCATCAACCCTTGAATGGAGAAGGTGCATTTTTAGGGCCAAAAGGAAAGTCAAAAAATTCATAATGACCCTCATGAGTTTGAAATGCTGTTCTAAGAATATCTTCAGTCTTCATTCTGATTTGATGATATCTTGAACGAAGATCCAACTTGGTAAAATAAATTGCTCCATGTAATTCATCCAATAATTCATCAATCACAATAATGGGAAATTTATCTTTAATAGTGAGCTTATTGAACTCCCTATAATCCAAACACCTGCGCCATGATCCATCCTTCTTATGCACCAATACTACTGGAGCAGAGAAATAACCTTTAATAGGTTGAATTATACCAGCCTCTAACATTTCTGTAATCATACGTTCAATTTCACTCTTTTGGACATAATGATATTTGTAAGGCCAGATGTTTGGAGGAACACTTCCTGGAATCAAATGAATAGCATGATCATGATAACGAATAGGTGGGAGTCCTTTGGGAGTATCAACCAACTTGGAATGATTGTCCAAGAATTTTTGGAGATCTCGAGAAATAGATGATTTTGATGTTGGAACTTCTAGTGAGCATAATTGTGCAATTACGCCTCATTGTTCTTTCTTCAGAAGCTTTGTCATGAAATTAGAGCTTATTAGATTTCCTGGCTTCCCTATGATACCCTGTAATTCGATTTCCTTTCCTTCCGAAAAAAAATTCAAGAAAAGTTCTTGAAAATTAAAAGCTACCATCCCCAAAGATTGTAACCATTGTACTCCTAGTACAACATCAGCACCTCCCATTGGGATGGAAAGCATTGAAATATTAAATACATATTCACCCATGGATATCTTGATATTATGAAATTTTCCAAAGCAATTTATAGTTCCTCCATTTGCAACCATCACTTGACATTCTGGCGTTGGGTATAGGAAACAATTCAATTCCTTGGTTACCTTACAATGAATAAAATTATGGGTACTACCCGAATCAATCAACACTATTACATTTTTTTCTTGATATGTCCTTCTATCTTGAGAGTTTTAGGAGTGGTAATTCCTGCCAATGGATTAGATGATATGGTCGGACTCATTTGTTCTTCTTCTAGGGTTTCTTCCTGGTGTATATCCTCTTATTTTGAAGCTTCTTGTTCATTTTCTTCCTCCTCTTCCCAATCTATGTAAAATAATTTCTTCTCAACAGACTTATGACCTTTAGTGTATTTGCTATCACAACTGTAGCAAAGCCCTTTTGCTCTTTTTTCTTGCAATTGTTGTGGTGTCAACCTTGTAGGTTGTGGAAGTCTAGGAATATGAACACTTCCATCTTTTTAGATGTGAGTGGTAGGCTTCCTTGTCGCCATAATTTTACATTCAATTTTTCTTGCGAACTTCATGTTGGATCTTATCCTTTAAAGTCCCTATGAAGGCAACAATCCTATGTTACTCTAGAATATCAGTTACCCTTATATTCAATTTTTGGAAGTCCTCATTGTGCTCCACCACTGAACCCTTTTGTTTGAGATTTATCAATTGGCTAAAGAAGGTGTTGCTCTTTGTATCCTCATAATGTGCTATCATTTCCTCTGTAAAAATTGACCAGGTGAAATTTTTTTTACGGGAGCAAAGCCATCGATACCATACAAATTTATTTTGTTCCAAATGTAAAGTTTCAATGTGTACCTTTTGTGTGTTTTTCACATTATTGAGATCAAAATATTGATCCATCTATAGTATCCATGTTACGGGATCCTTGCCATCAAACTTCCTCATATCCATCTTTGGAATATGGTGGTTCTTTAATCCAGAATTAGATTTTATTAAATCACGATTAACATTTATTTTTTTCACATCATGATTTTCCTCTACTATATTTTCACCATTAGGAATAATTTCTTGTATGAACTTTGACAAATCTTCCTTCAAACCTTCCACGTCTTCCTTCAAACCTTCAATTTTTTCTTCCATGCCATCCATTTTTTCTTCCATACCATTCTTCAAACCATCCATCATAGATTCCACACCTTTATTCAAACCATCCATATTAGCTTCCATGCTTTTCTTCAAAACATCCATTTCATTTTTTGTTGCTCTTTGTAAGAGCGAATTTTGGTGCACTTGCTCTTGTAATTTTGATAGATCATGTTGCAATTCTTCATCTTCAGGAGTCATAGTAGAGTACTTTGAGGGCTTAATGGGTGTTGAATTATTTTTAGGAGGCATTTTATAACCCAATACTAATATCTATGCTCAATAGGCCTTTGGAATCACTTAAAACTGATTTTTCAAACAAGACTTATGCAATTTGAAAAATAATACACACTGTTTTCTTGATTTTGAGGAGCTCGATATTGAAATTGTATCATCTCTCTGATTTAGGATCTTAAATATCTAAAATTTGACCCTGAAGTATCCCTCTAAATCTTCTTTCAAATGACACAGGCCTGACCTGATTTGGGTTCTTGAAGGAAAATTTATTCCCAATATCCTACGATGACCTAATTATGGACTGGTTTAGTAGAGCGAACTTGTACGAATTTCCACGTGTCACTGTTTCCTCCTTCAGCTCTGAAATTGATATAGAAGAAACTAAATTCCGTGTGATTGCGGCCATAGTTTACAAAATTCCAATCCAATGCTCAGAGAGAGAGTTATGGTGATTTTCCCATGGTCATATCTTTGAGATGAAATTTGGGAGCATGAAAATTCCCTAACTTCCACAGACCATATCTTCAAAAATATTGCAAATCGAGCTCTGAAACTTTTTCACAGCGTTCCTCAGGATTGTGACTTAGCTCTATAACAATTTCAGCTTATAAACCCTCGTAGAAACAAATGTATAGCGAAAATTCTTGGATGACCTGTTTAGGTTAAATTCAGGAGACTACAAAAATCCCTAACTTGAACAGATCATATCTCCGAAAATATTGTGAACCAAGATCTGAAATGTTTCCATGACGTTCCTCAGGATTTTAGCTTCTTTCTATAAAAATTTCATATTTTGAACCTTTGTAGAAAAATATTTATCGAAAAAATGCCACGATGACTTGTTTGGAGCAGCTAAACCCTAGAATCCAAAGCTCTGATACCAAATTTTATGAAACCAGCTCAAAAAATAGAATAGAAGAGATATCAATGCCTTATAAATAAGCCAACTTGAGGGGGAAACCTCCAATACATTAAATAAATGAAAAATTCTTGGATGATACAAATGAGAAAACCTCCTTTCTATATATAGGAGTCCATGGGGCCACAATGTAATCCTAGTGAGGCCAGTATGTAATCCTAGCCGACGTAAAAATAATAATGTAAGGGCACAATAAAAAAAATATGGTGGTTACACGGGTACAACAATAAAAATAACCCAACAATAAGGGACTATACTAGTAAATAAGGACCTAACACACTCTTGGTGCAATACCAGGTCTCACCACAAGTTACTTAGAATTCCTCGCTACATTTTAGAAGTATATACATAATAACTTAAGAGCTTATCACTTCAACGAAAATATAAATGACGCTCATGAATGGGAAGTAAAAATAAAAGTGGACTATGCATGCCTTACATAGAAGGAAAACCCACACCTTATTGACACCTTACATAAATCCTAGTGACACTTGTATTATTCCTACATGAGCTTACAATTGTTCATGAGGGTTACAAGTCCATGTGGATTTTCAAAGGAAAACATAATACCCTAGCATATAAGACACAATGATTTCACAGGTAATTTGAGATAAATAACACTATGTCTTGGGAATAAAGCATGTGAAATAGTAGACATCACAATTAGATTATTAATTATGTGTAGAAGTTAATTATCTTATGAATCCTTGAACAAGTGACCCTATAACAATGTCATTTCTCCTTATCTAGTTGATAATGGGTTATAGCAAGGGTGGGTCTTCAGGTTATAGCAAGGGTGGGTCTTCTTGTTAAATTGATAGGAAAAAAGATTGAAATTGCATATGAATAGTCTACAAATGAGAATTTTTTCTAACAAATAGTTCCTTTAGACTGCCTGTACAAATCAAATTATTGGTTAATGCCAAGACAATGTTACGCATAAAGATAGAACCAAAAGTCATGAATATTGATCAAGGTCAAAAATATATTTCAAGAAATTACAGCTTGCCTATCTTCCATATTTGAAATATACAAACTCACAGGAAGGAAAAGCTAGAAAATGCAAACACTTCTTTTATAAGGGATCTGGATCCTTTATTCATTCGGCAATAGTCTAACTTACAAATTAAGTCTATTAAAGTATCAACATATATTGGGAACAACATATGAGTTATATGGAAGTTTAAGCCTTAAGTTTGACCTGATTTATACAGATCTAGACTTAGGAAGTTAGCACTGACACTAAGCTAGAACCAACTATAAGCAGACGATATTATCCAAATTAAGCCTGATTTATGAAGTAGGCACTGACACCATGGTTGAACTAGAAACATGCAAACGGTATTGTCCCAACAAAGGGTTGTGATATAGGACATCATATAACACTAGATGGAACCAGGAATTCATAGAAAATGGCCATCTTGTAAACGCTCTCTGCATGTGGAAAACCCTAAAAACTATGAAACTTTTATGTTCATGGATTGTATCATTAAAATTAATAAAAAATAAAAAAATAAAATCAAGATCAAGACATTTCTGAGAGCCCATATAATAAAAAATCTATCAAAATTTACTCAAGCTTATAGAAGGGTACAGATCAATACATAGACATTCAAAGACCGAAATAGAGTCTAGTAAATTCTTCACATGAACATGTTGTAGTGAACATAGAAACTATTTAAACTACTATCTTGACAATAAATAAGGGTGTCTATTTCCCCACATTTAAAGGGTAGATTACCCAACCTATGGTGTGTGCACATCTAACAACTCTCTCATAATTAACATCAATAGTGTTCAAAATGATTGTAATTTAGTTAGCAGTTAAGAAACAAATTACACATTTTTGTACTACACTGAAGAGATTAACACTAGCCTAGCAATTAGCACATACTTCTTGATGAACAATGATTACAAAGCGATTGTAATAAAATAAATCAAGATGAGCAGATGATAAATTTCTCATTTACAATTTAGTTAACTATTGTTTCAAATTCAAACTGTCACTCACGAATTCAATTTCCTTCAAGAATTCCAATACATGTTTGATTTGGTAGTTAGCAGGTGGTGTTTTCCAACTAGCGAATGATAGATCTAATCTTCAATGATATCATGCCTCTTCTAAAAATGCTACTAGTAACTACATAGATCACTTGGCCCAGTGGGTGTGACTTAGTGATTATTATGTAACATTGACTCCCAGTGGTCATAAATTCAGTAGAGAATCACCAACTTACGTGCATGATGTTACATACACCACCTTTTCTCTTTTTCACTGGATAATCTTAGGGCTTATGTGTTACTCTATGTCTATAAGCCATTATCATTCTCAACGTGGATTGGGAGGTCTGATCCAGAGGATCATGAATTTATAATCATCAAAGTTCAATTGTTCACAACATCACTCATAATATTCCAGGCTTAGATTTATGATTTATCATGATGCCAAGGGAAACTAATATAATACTAAATAATTATCAGTTGCTATTTATGTCCTCACAACTCTTAAATTCACATCAATTTCAACTAAATTTGGCATAAAAATAATGATATATGAATCAATAGCTAGTAGATGAAATCATTTTGTATCTTCTATAGACATGGCATAATGACCTTAACAGAAAGTGAGGATTGAGTGGTTAGCATGTGCCCTTTGCAATGTCTTAATTTTAATTTCAATAAAAAATGCCATTTACAACAAAGAGGTCCTCATGAAAAGAAGGCCTGTTACAGTAATTAGCCAGTGAAATTTGGGTTGTCATGAGTTCAACTCCTATTGATGACCAGTGCCTCCCAACAACTCTACACAAGACCTAACCTATGGGACCATACACTACTACATGTGGGGTGTTTTAAGACATTTTTTTAAGACAAAAGAAATCTTTTGTCTTAAAAAGTCACTTTTTATTTTAGTTATTTTATATTAAAATTTAATATCAATTGAATTGTCTTAAAGATAAAATTTAAGACAAAAATAGTGTGAGACAAAAATAGTTTGAGACAAAATTTTATATTTAAGACAAAAAAGACTTGAGACAAAAATATTTAAGACAAAAACAACTTGAGACAAAAAAAAAATTAAGACAAAAGTATCTTAAGACAAAACTTTATATTTAAGACAAAAACAGTTTGAGACAAAAACATTTTAAGACAAAACTTTATATTCAAGACAAAAGCACTTTGAGACAAAAAAAAAAAAAATTAAGACAAAAACAATTTGAGACAAAAATATTTTAAGACAATTTTTTTTATTTAAGACAAAAGAACTTTGAGACAAAAATATTTAAGACAAAAAATTATATTTAAGACAATGGCGACTTAAGACAATGAAAATTAAGATGAAACCCATTTAAGATAGTTAGCAATTAAGACAAAATCATTAGCATTGGGAAGTTTGCATTGAAACATCCATGAGTGGATAGTGGACAATTATATTTTTTATTTTTAAAAATAGATATTCAAACCACATGAAATTTGATCATGTCATGATATTTATTTCTTTTATATTATATATTTTTTTTCATTAAAACCACATTCTAAAAATATAATAAATAAATAGATAAAAAATATTATTTTTTGGTTGGCCACTTAAGGGGATTTGAATTTTTAATCTCATGTTATAACATAATATAACTGCATAACAACGTGATTGTAAATCGAGTTACATTCCATGAACTAAAATTGTTTATTTTTTAAAATATGTGCAAAAATTTAAACTAGCAATTGTACCAAATGTTGCAAAGGAAACACTGTAAGGCATGAAATAGAGAAGAATCTTGACATATAAGAAATCATTGAATGATAATTTTTTTATTATTTTTAAATTTTTTTTTTCTAAATAAGACTAAATTCTATTAATAAAACATAGAGTACATGGAGGCTCGGGTCTATGCAGTTCTAGCCCATATTATAGGAAAAATTCGTCAAAATAGAAAAAAGATGACTGCCCTTAGAAGGGAAACCAGCCCAGTGATTAGTTATACTGCTGCTCGCGCAGTGGAAATCAGCATTGATAACATTAAATGATTCAGAGTTTGAAATTCCCATAAAATCGTCAAAAAACATAGAAGCATCCAGAGATATGGAAACAGGCCCAAGATTTTGTGACCGGAAAACCAAAAACTGAAGAAAACCTGAGATATTATGTGTCATTTGGTGGAGATGGAGGCTCTTCTACTATTATACACCTGTACTCGTCCATGTCATCAACGCCCTTGTCATCACATGTAGCTTCTTCAATTTTCATGGAGGCTTTGGAGAACCGAGCTTTGCCACTGTCGTGTTCACCACTCGACCAGTTCTCACTACTGCTGTCTCGAGCCTTGCTTCTATGGCTAGAGGTAGTGCCACCTTTCCCTGGTAAATTTGGTGCACCATAGCTGGAGTTCTTTTGAATTTTCCTAGGTTTGGTGCCACCGAAGCTAGAGGGTTCCTCATGGAAAGAAAAAAAAATGGTGGCTGTAATACGAGGCTTGTCCAAAGAGTAGGAATACTGAAACTTAGTAGTGTGGGTTGACGGCGTGGAGAAAACTGCTTCCAGATGAGGCAGCGTTGGAGTCTTGGTAGGGTTGGGAAAATTTAGAGGGGGGAGCGGGGAGCGAGAGCGATCAACAGACAGAGCACAAACTCTGCCACTGCGTGTGGTAGGATAGTGGCCATAGGAATGATCAAGTGAATGAGAAGAAGATTCAGTGCATGGCGAGGGTGACGAACAAGCTACTCTGCCTCTACTGCTGCTTCGGTGGTAGCGCATGCGATGCCACAAGCGAGGCATGCTAGCTCTGAGGGAAGAATGTTGATTATGCAGCGAAGGCACAGGAGAGTTATGAACTAGAGAGGTCGAGGACTCAGCGTTTCAGGCTCTACCTTCCTCAGAATCGAATTGTAGGTGACAAGACAGGGTTTGAGAGAAGTGAAATCCAGGAACCAAATCAATGCAGCAGAGCAGTCTGCAACGCCTCCCTATAGGTGTTCGGGAGCTCGGCTCCGATACTCCAGGGGGGCAACAGTAGCTCAACGATGAAGAGGAATGGGAGAGACAACCAGGCAGTGCCATTTTAAAATGGTTGGGGTGGCATCGACAACAATGCGTGTTGAATGCGCAATAAAGAGTGCAACTAAGGCCCTTTAATGCCCGTTGCTGGTTCTTGTGGGTGGCCATGTGGTAATGCCACTTTCCATCCCACCGACCCTCCGTATCACCGCCCTCCATTATCACCCGCATTTGGGAATTGAATGATAAAAATTAGTAAACAAAACAACATTCAAAAAAATATTCAATGAAGAAGGCTCATTAAGTACAAGAGATGGAAATTTGGTTTTCAAATAGTAAATTGGCATTTGACATTCACCTATGAAACATCAGATTATTCGAAAAATTTATGGTCACAGTAACATAAATAGATTTTTGGGGGTATAGAAATGATGCAGTTGAGTGAGTTGTTGAGGAAGTATTGCCTGATGTAGGAGAAGACAGTGGTCCTTGAGGGAGACAAGTTGTCAGCTTCATGAGTAGGGGTTGTTGTTAGCTTAAATTTTGTGAGTTGCATTTTTTTTGGGTGTGCCACAACCTTGATCTTGTTGATAATTCATCAGCTGGCTACTAATTGAATGCCTCCTTGGAGAGCTTATCTGCTAGTTGATTGAGCTCGTGATAAATGTGGGTGAAGGATGAAAATTCTAGCTCCTGAATGTGCGGCCAAATTTGATACATCAGGGATTGAAGCCGCACATTTTACATGTTGAGATTGCAACAAGATGATGAGCTTAGTGAAAAGAGTTTCCTTCACTAAGTGGGCCCACGGGCTATTTTTGGTGCAAGTCTATTTTTAAACTATGTCTATTTTTAGACATGTTGATCATATTCTATGAGTTGTAGGATGCTATTTGTGGATGGTTGGTCAAGTTGGAAAAATATATAGACTTCTATTTTTAGACATATTGGGCGGAATATATTATTAGATTGCCAGTCTGAAAATAGATATGTCGAATATTACTAGCTCTTAATAATATTTGGACTATAAACATTATCTTATTCTCTTGGAGCACTTTAGTTAAGTGCACAGATGTGGCACAGGAGCTGACAGAAGGAATCACTCTATTCCTGAGGGTTAAGTGGAACTATTGCATGGAGACTTTAGTTAGAACTCATGTGATAGAGTTTGGTGGAGTTATTGAGGTAGTTGGTGGAGTTGTGTTCAATTTAAGTTAGTTAAACATAATTGAGCTAGTTGTATCTAGTCTAACTGATTGATACACTAGTGAGAGTGGTGTGAATTAATTATTAATTAATTCACTAATTATTAACTCATTAATCAACTAAAGAATACATCAGTTAACTACAGTGCATGGACAGTTTCAGTGGAGACTAGTGGAGAGGTAGGTGAAAGAGCAGGTTGACTATTAGTTGTGACTATAATGTTGCATGATTTGCAACACACAGTGGTTGGAGATGCCAATGAGGATTGCATGAGAAAGGCTGGACCAATTCAAGTTCAGTCAAAGCCATTCTTTAGCAGGGATTGCACAGTAGAGGCAGGCTAGTAGGTGGCAGAGATCGGTGCATGGGATTTTCTAGATCGGACCTGATTAGTGTGTAGAAATTGGAGATTGTACTGAGAGCTTGTGAGGAGCTTTGTATGATGATTTTTACATGATATCTATGAAATTTAATATACAGATAGTTGGGGGTTTTCAGCTTTAAGCTTTCCCATAAATTACTGTGTTCATATGTGTGAATTCTTATGGTTTTAATGTGTGCATGCAATTGATTTTATTTCCACAAATTAATGATCAATGGTAGAAGAGATTCTGTATTTTGCATGAAGTCAAATAGTGTGTGATCAGGATAATCTCGCATGTATAGCATATCAGTTATATAATTTCTACATTACATATAAAACTTGCATTAGCCCGGTCAATAACTATTTGAGATTCCTATCTCTTGCAAACTCTTCAAATTACCACAAGCACTTTCCAAATAAATAAAAAAAAACAATGATGATAACTCGACCTTTAAATTGGAACTAGGAGCTAGAGTATATTTGATATGAATGAATTGAATCGAGTTTATATACAAAACACAGTGAAGAGAAAGAATAATCAACATATAAGGAGAAACATACTTTTTTAATGAGACCACCTGGAGATTCTCTGATAATTTGAGTGGGATTTCCTTCAAAATTCCTACAAGGCATGTTTCTGGTTAGATGTACGAAAAAACATGAGACATTATAGCTACGTAACTTGATCTTGTAGGAAAAATGAATTACTTCACCCTGAAAAATTTATTATGAATACCATTTTCGTGTGATCTCAAGATGTGGGTAAAAGTGCATTATATAAGAAAATAAAAAATTTCATGAAATTCCCATGAAAGTGAGTGCATCGATCGATTTTAAGTTTGTTGTTCCATTTTGGTCTCTCTACTGTAGATTTGTGGGATAGCTGTATCATGTGACTAAACTATATTCAATAAATAATCTTGCACTTACCCTGATATTTGAGGAGAAGTGCATTTTTATGTGCAACTGTATGGTCTGCGATCTCCTAATTGTGAACTATGTATAACATATCTAATTGGATGTTAGCCAAAGTTTTCCATAGGTATAACACACCCAATTTTCACCCTCTGAGGGTTGTCTGGCCCATGATCGCAAACAACTTCTGATGACAACTATAATCAGGCCACTTGCAGTGCTTCTTCTAGAGTTTAAAGGAAACACCTCCTTGAAGAAAAAATAAATAAATAAAACAAGAAAAAATGTTTTAACAATTTAGTTAGAAAACAACTAACAACCCTCTTGAAGTGGAAAATTCCAGCCCAATTTAAAGAAGCGAGAAAACTCAAGGTATTACAGAGATAAATCAGGACATTTGTGCAACTTTTTCAAGGATGCAACAAGAACTTTTTATATACATAATAAGAAAATATTTGCAAATGAGAAGATGCCACAGTGGGAATGCACAAGAAGAAGAACCAAAGAAATAAAATTCAATAAAGGAAGCACAACTACCACTCCAAACTTGCTTCTCTAAAACACATACAACCAAAATAAATCCCACTGAAGCTTACAAATTTATCAAGCCCTAACAAATTTATCAAGCCCTAATTAACTTACTAACAAATTCAACAAGACAACATGCTACAATTTGTTGAGTCAACCCCAAATCAATTAGTAATTATTGCATGAATTTACATTTGTTTGTAATTTTATTTAAAAGGTTGAAATTCTCTCAAGAGCATATAAAATATATCCAAGAGTTAAAAAAATGGAAACTTTGCCTACCTCCACAGAGTATCATCACACCTGGATAGGTGACAACATACAAGTCTAAATATTCTACCTCTAAGTCTCAATGGCACTTCAACATGTAAATAACATACTTGCAACAATGCTTAATGATTTTTGTCTATTGGCTAAAGAGATGTACATCAATCCAACACCATAAATTGTGCTAAATCATCATGTTATTTCAAATATTACAATATGGTCTTATATTAGCTCACATATTCCTTGAATATTTGAAAGCCAAACTGCCTTAGCACAGTAGAATAGAAATATTTGTACTCTAAAAGACAAAAAAAGACAACAAACTAAAATAGGAACTTTAACTCTAGTCCAGACACTTCATTCTTAGCAACATGATATCTAATGAAGATGATACGTGGAAAAAAAGGCTTCATATATTTTCTATCACATGTCAAACCGAGTGAACAAACACATGCATAGAACACATATAAAATAGGGTTCATAGATCAACTTGTATTATATGGTTTCAAACCCTTCTTGTCTCCTTCAAGGGGGTTTCTTGAGGTCTTAAAAAAGACTTCCTTTTTCTAACCAAATGGATTGTTTCTTTCACACATGTATGGAAACGTACTTTCCAAATCATATTGTAATAGATTCATAAGGTGATATTATTGGTATTAACTACACCTTATTTGGAGACATCATTTTTATTGTAGGGGTTAGTACCTTTCAATTGGATGTGTTTGGTGATGTGAATACTATTCAACCTCTAGTAAAGATTCATACTAACTCTAACAAGCTTATGGATGCTTGTTTACAAAGGGAGACGCCTCTAAACTTAACTCATTGGATTCTTTGTTTGTTCATGCTAATTATTGTTCTCAAATTTCATTCTCCAAGGGGTTGAGACTATTTGCTTCATTTACTTTACATGGTCCGGTGAAAGAAGAAGAATGGAGATTGTCTCCACATCTTTTCCATTTCGCTAAGTTACAAATAAAAAGAGTCAAATTATATAGCCAATAGACTAATAGCCTCTTGATACACCTTTAGTGAACTATGCATAGCTCTCACCTATCACTGTAGCTCAATTAAATGACATCTAATAGCTCCAAGGAACCATTATAAATGGACTAGTTGTGAAGTTGTTGTTAAATTATCGCCTCCAAATGTTCAATTATCATGAATTTTGGGGGAGGGGGATATTTTTGTGTATTGAACGGGGCAAGGGGACATAAGGGTAGCATGGATGGGTAGAAGTGAGAGGTTCGAGCATGGTTTATTGAGATCTATAATCCTAACATTAGAGAATGAGAAGGAGCCTTAGGGTCTTATGGCATAGGGGCCAGAGGACCTATAGGTAAGGCAATGAGAGAAATTGATAGGGGAAACTACAATAGCTTTGGAAAGGGGATTAGGGGCCACATTATCACAACCCATATGCAATTAACCCATAACCACTAAAATACCTATCCCTTTAACCCCAAACCCACAATCCCTTAACCCCTACACCCATAACTCATAAAAAATTAACCCCTTGATCCCTTAAACCCAAAGACACTAACCCCTTAACCCCTAACCCCTAACTTAGAATCCTTGAACCCCATAAACCCTAATCCCATGTCCTCTTAAAGCTTGACCCTTAACCCATAACCCCTAACCCCTAAAATCATTAACCCCTAACCCCTTAACTCACTGACACCTAAATACCATAACCCTTAGGAACTTAAACCCTAAATCCCCTGATATTTAAGCCCTTTATGGTTAATCTTTAACCCATTAATCCCTTAACCACTAAGCCATTAACCTCTAACCCTTAAACCCCCTAACCTCTAAATCCCATAAGCCCTAACCCTTTACCCTTTACCCTTAAACCCTTGCTCCTAAACCCTTAAACCCCTTAACCCCTAGAACCCCTTATCCTTTCTCCCAAACCACAGGTGCTCCAACACTAATATTCTTGGGCATATTATGCTTTTTCCTACTAACTGCTCCAAATACAACCTCTAAGAACTAGTAGGGTCCAAGGAAAAGAGCTACAAGTTTCCCAAATCCGATATACATTTTATGAACAATCACACTTCCCCCAAATGTCCTCCACATATTTTCCTTGGTGTATTGGAGTTTGAAAAACACATAGGATGCCACAAGTAATCCTAATCATAAGACTCAACTTTCCTAATGACTAGGAGGCCTTAAAAATAAAACAAAATCTTAAATTATTCATAAATTACTAAAAATTCATATCCCAAATATGAAATTAGAAATTCTACAAAATTATAGGGCAACAAGGAAACCAACTTCCTCTTCTATAAATCTCTAAGACCTTCTGGAGGACAAATACAAATTTTGAAAAAAATTATTGAAATTATGCTCTTGCATCAATAGCTACCAATGTATCCTTGTAGGCCACCCCCTTTAACAATAGTAATACCAATGTCATTTACCTAGAAGGAACTCCTTACATAATTCTCTCTTATATCCCGTTAAACCATTGCAATGATTGTCTTTGATGCCTACCTAGTTGCAAGCACATTTGGAAGAAATTTAGCATATTCATGGTTGAGGATTTCAATAAGTATGTGATTTTGTTGACATCTTGTGACTGTCATGTATGTGAATATATAAAAAATCATTTTTTTTTTACAAGTTTAAGGACTGATACCATCAGGTGTGTGCACTAACATGGATGGAACACTAACTATGTTGTATATATTGTAATGTAAATGAATAATCTGTTTTGGAAAAGGCTCCACTCATGATTCCATTTCGCAAATGCTTTCACTCACCGATTGTGGTCAGATTTTAAGGTACCATGTTCTCGTAAGGGTAAACCTACCTATCCATCTCTTTAAATGCACACAACACACATGTTGGCTTGATCTTGTGCTTGCTTTGGGGAAAAATTTGTTGCATTGGATTGACCCTGATTTGACAAGTAAATTTATAAATGTTCTACACAGTACGTATATAAAAAATATGCCGGGTTATCCATAAATTTCCTGAGAGAAACTCCCCAACACAACAAGTAGAATACTTTTTGCAGCCAAAGAGATTAATTGTTTCTAGTTCTTTTTTAGAACTAGTACAAACTATAAACAATCCAAAATGCCTCATTTTTGGGCTATCAATATAGTATCCATTTAAATAGAAACAAACATAGGTTAATAACAGATACCTAACACAATCTCATTGAAATACTGTGAGTAGAGAGAGCCACGGTTATATATCTGGTTTAGTCGAAAATGGATTGATATCTTCCTCAATGTGGACTGCCAGCTTGTTTTCCACTTCTTCAATCAGGTCATGGTTGTCTTGGATTTGCTTGTGACAGTCTGAAACTACCAACTCCAATGCCATCAAATTTATCCCAGTGATCTCCATTTCTTTGTTTAGTTCTTTTAGGCCCTTCTTGTTTATGATTTCTCTCTTCCAATTTATAAACACATACAAAAAAGAATTGAATATAGACCTCTTGCTTTAATGCAGTGGATACAATGTAAATAATTTTCCATGGAAAAAAATTCTCGGGGTCCTACAATGGCTACAACGTAAATGCTCCCTTGTGTTTCCCTGACAGTCCCTAACACTTCCTAGCACATGTTGGCACACCCTGGCACTTGGCACATCTTGGATGCATGTCGCCCTGACACTGTAGCATGACTTAGCACTGCCTATCATACCATGTTACTCTACCCACGAGACACCTAGAACTCGCTAACACTCCCTGTCACACACTCTTATTCATTCATTTATGAATTTTGACCTAGTGCTCTGTTTTGTTTTCTTGGCACTCCCTAACACTCCTTAGCACACCTTGGCACACCTTGGCACTTGGAACATCTTTGTATGCTTCCCTAGCACTCTAACATTCCTTGTCACTTCCTAGAATACCGTGTCACTCCCTTCTTGGCACACATGGAACTGGCTGATACTTGGCCCTCACACTCCCTAGCACATGTTCTGGCACACCTTGGAACCTAGCACATCTTGGAATGCCTATCATGCCTTGGAACTACCTAGCATGTGTTATTACTTCTAGGAATTCCTTTCCACACCTTGGTATTCCTTAGGTTTCATGCTGTCATAGATAGCCTTACTTTTTTTGCAACTTGAGAACCCAACCAAGTCATTAGAAAATCAATGTTGTGCCCAACCCAAAGTTTCCCTTTGTTTGAAACTACTTTTTCCAACCCTTTATGTAACCTTAGGCTTACCTCCTACAAGTCTTATTTTGGCCTTCTCCTAACACACTTTATCCTTGAGACACTTGGAATTCATTGACACTACTTGGCACACACTCTTATTCGTTCATATCCATGCATTTTGACCTAGTTATCCCTTGCGATGTCCTGACACTCCCTAATACTCCTCAACATCCATTGAAAATTTATAGCATGTGTTAGCATGCATTTTCAATCCTTGGCACGCACCGACACTCCTTATTTATCATGCCCTCACAATTAACCTTACTTTTTTTGGGACTTGGGAACCAAACCAAGTCTTGCCTTGACTATAACAACTTGACCAAGTTACAGTTACTACAACTAGATTGTGCCTTTTTCACCTAAGAAATGACTATAATCCCTAACCCAATTAACCCCCTAAACCCCTAGCCCATTTAACCCCCTAAACCCTAAACCTCTAAACCCTTAACCCCTAACCCCTTAAACCCTGAGTCCCAACCCCTAACCCATTTAACCCCATAAACCCCTAAAATCCTAACCCATTTAACCCTAAAAACCCTAACCCATAAAAATCCTTAACTGCTAAATCCCTTAACCCCCTAAACCTCTAAACGACTAACCCATTTAACCCCCTAAACCTCTAACCCCTTAACCCCTTAACCCCTAACCCCTAAAATCATTAACTGCTAAATCTCCCAACCCCCTAAATCTCTAAAACCCTAAACCTATTTAACCCATAAACCCTTAACCCCTTAAGCCCTAATTCCCAACCCCTAACCCATTTAACCCCTAAAACCTTAAAACCCTAAACCTCTAAACCCATAAACCACTAAACCACTAACACTTAAATCCATAACCCCTTAACCCATAAACCCATAAACCGTTAACGCTTAACCCATAAGCCATTAATCCCTCCCACTAACACTGAAAATATTTAACTGCTAAATCCTCTAAGCCCTAAGCCCTTGGAGAGGGTGTGCTCAAGGAGGATCATTCTAGGAAATGTTTGTATTTCATCCATACAAACAACAACCTAAACCGTGGCAGATGATCACGTCATAATCAATCCATACTTGTTTGACATATCAGGCTGAGAATTTTACTCATTGCCTCTCAATCAATTAGTTAAATTATGTATGCTTGTAATTGTAAATGGATCTTCCAACTAGCATAAGCTTTACTTGTAATTTATTAAATCCATTATAGGCAAACACCTTATTATGGAAGCATCTTTGGTTTACATATCTACCCCTCTAACACCCCTTCAACCCACCAACAATATGTGGATGACACTCTTCTTATGGGATCTCCCTTGGTCAAAGAAGCCCTTTCCTTCCAGAATATTCTTGTTGATTTTTCCCAGCCCTTTCGCACCTCCATCAATAAAGCCAAATAAAAAATATTCTTCCTAAATACCTCCTAGACCATTCAGCTAAACATAGCTCGCATTATAGGCTTTCAACTCAACTCCTTGCTTTCCAAGTACCTCAGAGTTCCCTTGACTGATAAACCCCTGGCCAAAGCCAACAGGGAATCTCTGGTCACCAAATTGAAAACAAAAAATATTTCCAATTGGACTTTCAGGTCCTTAAATCTCTCGGGAAGATTAGTCTTGGTCCACTTAGTCCTCAATCATTGCTGCTCCCAAATCTATTTCAAACCAAATCAAAACCATTCAAAGAGACTTCTTATGGAAAGACAAAGAGAACAAGGGAAAATGGGCCCTATTAGCCTGGGGAAAAATCTGAAGACCTAAAAAAGATGGGGGGCTTGGTCTTGGAGACCCAAAATTGTTGCGAAAAGTTCTAGGCGCCAAAACCTGGTGGAGATGGATCACCAGCCCCAACACCTCTTGGGTAGCACTCTGGAAGGAAAAATATGCCCCATCTCACAACCCAAAGTCTCTAATTAGGATCTCTGTCAACCTCAAAGGTTCCTCGGTTTGGAACCAAGCTTGGGAGAACAAAGGAATGGTCCAAAACCATTTATTTTAGGAAGTTCAAAATGGTAGGACAACACTTTTTTGGGATGATGCATGGGAGTAATGCCCTAATCTCAATCAAGACCAATTCCAACAAATCCAAACTCATATGGACAGCCACAACAAAAGGCTTGTCAAATATTTATGGAAAAACAAAGAAAACACTGAATGGAGGGAATGACTGGAGGCCCCAGAATGGGTCCAACAAAATCACTCTCACGATTGGAATAACTTAGCTGATGAGCTAAGGAAAAGGAAGGTTCAAAGGGACGATGAGCCGAACAAGCTAAGATGGGGCTCTAATGCGGCTAGCCACTTCAACATAAAATAAACCTATGGCCTCTTATCTAACTCCACTCACATCCCCACAAATAACAAATGGAAAATTCTCTGGAAGCATAATCGTTGGCCCAGGAGCCTCGTCTGGATCCATTTCATCAAGAGCTTGCTTGATTTCACTGAATGTGACAGGAGCAGTCAGCATAACGTTCATTTGGGCATTGACCTTTAGAGGGACCAATTCGAGTAGATTGGAGCTGAGACTTGCTTGCTTGTCCTCTGTGTACATATATTTTAAGTGCTTATGGGAAGCATGTTTAATGCTGGTGGGGTCGGAGAAGGTTTGATCTCTTGAGGTTATCTCCACTATCTAGTTAAAACTTCTTATGGCCTGAGTGTTCTTGTGAAAGAAGGAGGTTTTCCTATCCCCAGCTTGTAGCCACAGACTCCGAGATTTAAGCCTCTAATATTCCTCCTCCCAAAAACAAGCCTTATGGAGATTACCCTAGAGCTCCTCTTCCAGGATTAATCTATCCTTCGAGATGTCCATCTCTTCCATTTGTTTCTGGTGAATTTCCAAACAGGCTTGGGTCGTCCGCCTTGACTCAGTCGGAGAGGGGAGGGCTTTAGCGCAGCTTTTGAGGGCCCTCTTCACTCTACTAATATTTTCTTCCCATACAAAGAAGGAGGATCCACTGACATTTTGTTTCTAGACTTCCTTAACTTTGTCCAAAAAGTCGGAATGTTGCATCCAGAGGGCACTAAAATGGAAAGGAATAGGTCCCAGATTCATTTGCGGCTTCAGCTCAAGTCTAATGGTCTTGTGATCAGAGAATGACAAAGAAAGAATAACATAACTGACATCAAGAACTAAGAGCAAGAAGGAGCTCTGGATGAGAAAACGATCTAACCTTCTAGCAATGTAGCCTGGACTCGATCTTCTATTGGTCCAAGTATATTTTCCCTTGGGTGGCTTGACGTCCAACAGATCCCAATCCTGAATGATCTCTTCCACCCATTCCCTAGCTAGATCCCTTACAATGCTTCCTCCTCGCTTATCCTCTTGACTTAAAGTGATGTTCATGTCTCCAACAAGAATGACATTATCCATCTGAATCTCATTTTCTAACTTCCTAATGGATTCCCAGGAGAATGTTTTATCTCTCAAGAAGACGAGAGCATAAATTTTGAAGAGATTCATAGTTTATTTGGTCTGAAGATGAAAAAGCTAAGAAAAAATCCAGTTTGAGTTAAGTTTAACCTGGATTTTCTCAAATCATGTCTTGTCCCATAACATTCCCAGCCCTCCTGAGGCACCTCTAGAGGAGACTGCGACACCTCCCCCTTTTCCCCAAAATTGTTTGCTTTTATGGAGAAAGTCCATTTCCTCCATTTTGGTCTCTTGGATCAGAATAATTTCAGGCCTTTCCAACCTTACTAGAATTTTCATTTCTTATTCTTTTAGGTTGCTACCCATCCCTCTACAGTTCCATGAGACAATCTTCATTACTTCCTTTTTTTATATGAGAGGGCTCCTTTAAAGCCCTGGCTTTTATTTTTGTGTGCTTTAGGGTATCATACATGTTGTCTCTTCCTTTATATAAGTGGTAGCTTCATTAATTATGTAATGGATTTGGGTTGTAGATGTGGGTTATAAGTGAGGATGGACCTTTCTTCATGTGAAATTTTCTTTTTGAAATGAACCTTATTCTCTTTGAGTAGTAGTAGGTTTAGTTTTTTACCATCCTACCTATAAACATCCAAGCTCATTAAAGGCAAGGACTATTGACATGAATCAATGAGTTTCTTGTGCCAGAGTTACTCCATATTATAACAATGGGAAGTGCTTAATTGGGTCTTGTGATATTTTTAAAAGTACCAACACCATATCTTGTGAAAAAATGAATCTAGCTCTAGACCACTAGATAATCCAAATACCTTTGTATTAAGACTTATGAAGATCCATATTTATTGTAAAGTTGTCTCCAACTCTTTTACCATGGAACTAGAATCCACAAAAAAAAAATTCTTCCATTTCCAACTCTTCATGACTAAATTATGATAACAATTAAAACTTTTCACATGAGGATTCCTTTAGTTCATGCATTGTGGATGGTTACAATGCTAAAATGCCCAATTTTTGTTAATGAATAATGGTTGTAAAGTGAAAATATTCTATTTATATGTCATTCAATTTTTTGTTTTATATTGACCAAATTTTTATTTACAAATCATACATAGTTAACTTACACATTAAATTTTATTAATTTAATTTATTTATTATTTTTAATTTTCCCTCCCAAAATTTTCTTTTCTTTTGCGCTGCGCTGGTAACGAAATTTTCTTTCCTCTTTCTTTGTGCTACAATGAAAAGTTTCTCATCTTGAAAAACCCTTTCCTGTGACTCCCTCATCTTGCATCACAGTTTCAACCCATGAGAAAAATCATATTCCTCTGTTAACATGGATTCCTGGTCGTAGGTGATTGTGGGCACTGGGCGGACCACCATTTCCTTCAATACGGTGAGAAAACCTATTCCTTTAATGTTAACATGGATTCCTTCTCGTAGGTGATTGTGGGCGGACCTCATTTTCCTTCAATAAGGAAAAATATTCTTCGGGTTTTCTTCACCGGTAAGATTCTTAGCTGGCTTTTTTATTTTGTACAGGAATAGGTTATAAAATTGTAGTTACATGGCTTACAATGGAGTTTTCATGCTTTCCTATTTCTAGACTGTGGGAGTTAAATGAATACTTAATATTGTCCAACTGAACTGCTTATCTTCTTCAGAAGACTATATGGTAAAAAAAAATGGTAATATACAAACAGAACAACTTAAGCATATTTAAGGTTCTTTTATTTTTTGAACATTAAACCCTGCAGAGAAGAAATTTACAGTTATAGGACACGTTTTCTTAGTAGAATTTTTAACATCACTAAAGCAATGTCGAGATCATGGAGAAGCCTTTAACATACCACTGTAGGTAGGCCTTCGATTCAGTCTTTTGAAGAAGTATTTTTATCTAACTGTATAATTTCAGAATCAGACACAACCTTAAAATCAATTACGTCAGTCTCTGCTTTCCTCTTATTCTTCTTGCTATTCTCAAGATTGTTAATTTTTACTGCATGGAAGTTTTTTAAAATCTTCAACTTTCCAGAGTGAGTGCTCTTTATATTTGTTTAAATAGAAGAAATGTTGCCATATTTTCTCCTAGGGTTGTTGCCATGAAGGAGAAATAAGTGAAAAAAACATCCCCTGCGGTAAAGGGAATAAAGTAATGATTGTAGGAGGGGATTGTTACTATGGATGGGTGACAAATTTACCTCTTTCAAATAGAGGATACTATGTTTCCGTTGTTGATAGCTTTGTCTGCAGGTTGTTTGACCAGTAGCTTGGGATCGACTCTCTAAATTCCATTGTCTCAATTCAGAAGAGATGGAAGTATGTCTCTAGAAAAACAACTTGACCTCTTTGTGAGAGATGTTTGTGATTTTGATTTCCTTGTAGAGACTTTCGAGTCATTTTAACCTGAGGCAGTAGCTATTTCAAAAAAGGGCTTCCTAATTTTAATGTTTTCAAATGGCCTAGCTCTCCGATATGATCTCTTGGTAGCTCTTCTAAGCTTGTGCCTAGAAATTTTAGGTCTTATAAGGATCGTTGGCTTGCTACTTGGGGAGGAAATAACTTCATTTTCAGAGAAAATGAAAGGTCTAATGATATAAGTGTGGTGATATTTCTAGGTGTTCCTTGAGAGATGCTCAACTCGGAGGATATTTCTAAACAGAGATGCTCAAGTCGAATAAAATTCCCAAGTGAATGTGGCAGCTCTTGAAATTTGGAGCAATCTGCCAGACAGATGCTTAAGGCTAATTCAAATTCCAAATGAATGTGGCAGCTTTTGAAACTTGGAGCAATCTCCCAGATAGAGATGCTCAAGTCTAATTAAATTCCCAAATGAATGTGGCAGCTTTTGAAAACTGCAGCTCCCAGAAAAGTCAAGATATTGGAGGTTTGTAATGTTTCCAAACGAGTCTGGCAAAAATATAATGTTTCTTTGATCTCTCGGTTCAATCTTTTCTAGGTGTTGCAACTGCCACAAAGACTTGGGAAACTGTGAAATGGGAACATTAACAATCAACTCCCTCAACTGCATTGGTGCCGACAAGGATATTAATATTAACTCTCAGGTATGATTATTTTCATTTATACAACCTGGCTACCTCCCCACTAATTGTGTGCTTGCTGGTACAAGCAGAGAATTTAATTTGGAACATTGAAAAATAAACACAAAACTTTGCTTTAAAATGCAGATGTACCTCACTTTCAATTTGCCAAAATTTTTATAATAGTTGTTCCCTTGTCACTTTCAAAACCCTTAACTTCTTTATTTGAAGCCAGTGAGGGAGGACGGAGTGGGGAATGTTATTCTAGCAGAGCCATATGAGATTAGGTGAGTACTGCATGCGAGTAAATATGATCTCCAGATTTGGATGCTTAATGAGATCAATGAAAAAATGAGAAAGTTGAAACCTGTTGGAGTCTTTGCTTACTGTAATGAAAATTGGTGGCGTTGTGACCACATATACTGGTATATACAGTGGAGCTGAGCTCAGTGGCCAATATAAGCTGTCTTGTGTCGCTAAGTAAAAAATCGTGGCATATCGTCCGTGGTCCATTCAATGGGCATGGGCATTCATGGAGGTATTCTGTTATGTCGGAAAGTACAGAGTCATGGCATGTGGTCCATTCCATCGGAATTCGTGTCTACATGTTCAGTGCTTTTATTTCACCTGCCACAAAAAAAAGAGGTCAGGCAGCAGTGCCAATATTTATAGTGGTGTTATCAAGCTGTTTTGGGAGATGCCCTAGTACCAGGGTCGAAACCTTAGATAGATTAATCTAGATTCCAAAACATTAAATATGTTGTTCAAAAGGTCTCACATCTCTCAAGGAAAAATATCATGGCCAAAAAAATATATGGGTGCAAAAGATAATTTTCAAGTTATAAAGAAGATCATGAAGATCATGAAGCTACCTATTGAAATCTATAAAAAGGAGAGAGAGGAATCATTTTAATCGTCATGGAATGTGGATCTTTCTGATTTTTGAGCTGAGGCTCTCGGAGGGTTTTCTGACCCCTTTTCTCTGATTGGTTTCAATGGTGAAAGATGCCACCCTAGCCAAACCCTTCTCTTTACTCTGTTTAAATATAATTCCAGAGGCAAAATTCACCTATTTGTGGCAATAAGGGTTTTCTGAGGGAGAAATTGTGTGGCATCAAGGTTTTGTGGCCTTGTTTGGGTAGAAAAGGGCTACTCTGTGACATCATAGGCTTGCTCAAGGCATTTCCATGGACAAAGAGGGTCAGCGAGTGAGGTATGTGAATCAAACAACCCCGAAACCCTATCTGCATCATGCGACCCACCTTGAAGAATCCTTATGTGGCAGAAAAATTGTTTAAAGAGTAAATATTTAGGGCAGCAAAGTAGCCCTGAGGCCAAATCTTAGGCAGCAGCTCATCTTCAAATGCTAGCACAGGAAGTCTGAATTTGGACAGCAGATCTCCAAAGGAACCCTTTGTGACAACGAGGGCTTGATAAAACCTTGTTGACGCTGCAGACAACCTTAAAAGGGTTATTTATGGTAGCATCTGATCCATAATGTCAATTATGAGGACAAAAAATCATTCTCGAAGTTATGTTGAGGTCAGATGGTTTATCTAAGGTGGAAACTGTGGCAGAAAACCCTCATGAGGTCTGGTTTGGGGCAACGAAGGACTATTTGGGGAAGCATATGTTGGTTCAAGGGTTGCTGGAGAAGCAACTAACATTTTATAAGTAAAACTGTGTACAGAGTGGGATCAGAGTTGGATATCTTTCCAGCCAGCAAGAATTAGTTTCCCCATTGGGAAAGGAGTGCACAGAGTGCCCGCATAAATCGAGTAAGGGAGACCAAAATTGAACAGATAGGTGCCAAAAGCTCTGAACAAGCAATCACTTGCTTGTCTTCTAGTCTTATCCCAGCACATCCCAATAGCAAGTAGTTGACGCCTATCATTGGGGGGCCTTCTGTAGAAGACCGTAGCCAGATCAAATATTAGCCAAAAGAGTCGCAAAATATTTCAGAAGGTGCTTTGGTAGAACACTCAATACACCTTGATAATGGGTAATATCAGATGTCTGAAATATCTTGCATTCAAGACATGAGTACTTCTCCTTCAACTGAACATGAAATATCTCTGATATAAAAGGATATGGAAAGGGCTGAGACCACTATACCTCCTTCTTTACCTTCTCAAGAAAGCAACATAAATGAAGTAGATGTTGGGTTGCCATTAGTGCCTAATGCTTCTTCATCGTCAGAAGGGAATAATTTTTAAGATGGCTGAGCGCATCCGTTGCTACGCTGGCTTGCCAAACTGCAACTGTCTGAGCGAATCCATTGCTACGCTGGCTTTCCAAACCGCAACTACTCCAAATTTCTAACATAAATCGTGCGACTCAAACTGCAAACATAAACCGCAAACAGCTACGCCTCAAACCGCAGGTTATGGAGGAGCGCGCCATAATTCCTAAATTCCTAATACAATTTGGGTTTCCTGCTAATTCTCTTTGCATCACTTGCACATAGGATTCTATGCTCTGCCATCCTGTGCAGGATTCTTTGACAGCCATCCATCAACGCGCGCGGGGATCTATAGGTAGAAATCACTGCCTCCTCCTCCACAATTTTCGTCGAGTTATGGTAGGCTTCTTATTCTGCAAATTTTCCTCTGTCATGTTTTCCACTGTATTTATCAGAAAATGCAAATAAATGTAAATTGAACAAGTTTTTTGTATGTAAAGGAATAACTATATCAGGGCTCGAATTAGGGGAGTTAATAGATTGGTGCATGTGAAGAACCGATTGCAGCAAGACAAATGTGAACCAGACAGTTTTAATACTCTCTCGGAACTATATAGATCCAGGATTTGATTAAATATTATTTATACCTCTATTGCATGTTGTAGAAGTAAATGGACATAGGCAGGATTAGATTCTCGAAATGACATTGATGCAGATGCCATGGAAGCTGCAGTTTCACCTGCTAGATCAGAACGAGGAGGGCCGAAGCTCGAAAAACTCCACCACTAAACATCATGAATCTCTGTGCTTCCTCCTGGTTAAGCAGAGAACCCAACATGACGTGAAGAGGCCTACCATAGGCGCATTAAATTCCCTATGGAAGGTTGGTTATTCCTAATGCAACGGTTACATGAAGCATATCTCAGACTAGACATTAATTACAGTAGGACGGAGAGCCTTTATAGATGATTATAGAATTGTTGTGCAAAGTATAAACAGGGATTTTGCATTGACCAGAGCTTTGTGGGTGAAAGGATTTACTCAGAGATTGTGATAAAGTACATTTAGTGAGAGTTACCAGGGCTCTGCAAAAATGTGTTGTGGCACTATCTGTAAGGTGTATTCATGCCTTATTTTTCTGGCGGTTCTGATAGGTCTCTTGTTTGGTTTCTTTGTCTTCAAACGAGCATTCCACCATGCAGAGCAATGTCTTCATGACTGCAGTGGAAAATATGAGGTAGCACTGGCTCTTAATGGAAGACCCTTTCTGAGACATCCATGATGCATTGTTAGCCCCAGGGCTCAAAGATTTGCTCTATATTTGAGTTTACAGAGTTGGATGCGTAGGTGTATATATGTGTTAATAAAGTAAGAAGAGCTCATCAGTTGAGACATCCCCATGATGGTAGTAAAGATATTTTTCTTGCATAGGGTTTGTTGATGGCCTGATGCATCTTCTCCTCCACAAGCTATGTGGGTATTTACTATTGCTAAATCATTATTTTTAGTCATTTTTTGGGTATTCATAGGACCATAGGAGCAGATCCATGGCTATATATCTGGTTGACATCCATGGATGAGTATATGATTTTTTTTCTGTCATGTAACATGCTATTTAGTATTTGGTTTGTTTACTGACTATATGATATTTCAAGAAGTATGATCAATTTCATGAATATGTCCATCATTATGTCTTATTTTCTTATTCTATTACTTTCATGGAAAATACAATGGTTGATTTCAAGCATATACGTTGTAAAAATGTTGGGATGATATATATGATTCTAAATTCTTGAGACTGAATTCCTGTGCAATATTAGGAGAAAATAACATATATCAAAGTCAAGATTCAAGACAGACATTCTTCTTCATAATTTGACGCCATCAATGTCCAAAGAATATAGTTGATGAATTATAATATTTCTTAGGACTTTTTTCTTAAATCCATGGTTTTTGTTGTTTCATTGACTCATGGCATGTTCTTTCATATATGTCTCTGTTAGAACTTGCAATCTGCAACTTTATTTACGCCTGTCATAGAATGGATGATGTAGCTCAGTGGTGAAGCAACCTGCCTGCCAGGGGAATATCTTGGATTTGATTCTTATTTTGTTCAGTTTTTAAAAGTCTCCCCTAGGCTATACAGATCAAAAGCCCTGACTACAGAAATTGTTCCTCTACTCCACCCTTACTTTAAAACTTTCTTCCTCTACATTGGCATGATTATGCTAATGGAAATAACATTTCTATTAATATACATGAACTGTGTGTAGTAATAAGTGTTTGGCATACCACCAGAAATAAAATAAAAGGAATCATTATATAACAGCTTTCTAACTAGCTCAATGAACACAGAACTTGGATCTTCTGTTATTATTATATAGAAATCTATCTGGTTTAGAGTAGCAAATGTGATTCATGTTCTCTGTTCTCCAGCTTAAAGGTAACAAATCAATTATCAGACACAGTTACTACAGGGATTTTAGGTAATGAGTTGAAAGCTTGGGGTTGAATGCCAAAGAGCATGTGTGCTCTCATTACTTGTCTCATTTGAAAAATCTAAATATTGTTGGAGCTCTGTCTCCTGGCAAGTTCACCCTTTCTTAAATTTTAGTATTGTTAAAAGATATCAGATAGTAACAAGCCTACCAAACTCAGATAGTCCTCAATGGATAGGATCCTCATATCTTTTGAAAAATTGTAAGTTGTTCATATCCAGCCCTGTTCACCAAATGGAAGTGAAAAGATTTGCTCCAAGTACCCCTGCTAGAAAAAGGATTAACATGACTATACTCACAAAGGATAGTCTCTGGAGTAGGATCTTAGTTCAAAAGTATATAGCCCCTTATTCTTTGGTTGACTAAATTACAAAAGAGCATAAATCGATCCATAATGTGTCTAGAATCTAATCAATGGAAGGCTCTGTCACTGGCTTATCCTATAATAGGATCTTATTTGTTTCGTGTGTGGGTGATAGGACACAAGTGACGATTGGGGTTGATGCTATAATGGGCTGTAACGGGAATATTTTCCTTCTCAAGGTACTTCTACATCATTTATGAGAGATTGGGAGAATTACCTATGCCCCTTTCTATATTCCTGTATTATTTGATCTATCTTTGCCATTGTTTATCGATTTGTAGACAAAGAAACAATAGTAGAGAAGACAATAATGTTGATCTAACTCCTTTTCCAAAATTAAAGTGTATAAATGGTCGAACCTCTTTTAATACAATCTCTATCCATTTCCATTTTAAAAAATAATTAAAGTGCATAAAACCCAGTATTCCCAGGTACAGAAGCATTTGAAAATCAGCTGGCATTCTAATGTAGAAGAATAACAGAAGCATGTAAATCACATATTGGGAATCCAGTGATAGATATTGCAAATTTTTTGTTTGGTTGCAATTTTCTAAGGCTGTATTTTATGACAGTGGAAGACTAGCAGAGGATTTTAGGTGTGTATGTCATATATAAAAAATTATTGCTACAAAATTATTGTGAAGGAATTAGAAAATCACAAAATGCTTCAATCCTTTGGCTATACAGAGTACAAATGTCCAAGGGCTCTCCTGTGAAAGGAGCATTTGAAGCCTTGTACAATTTTACTCCGGAGACTTGCATATAGTTTATACATTTGACTTTTTGCTGGACATTGATTGCTTAACTATCTAGGAAGCTAGAAGCTCCATTCCACCAACAAGATTCCAAAATAATCTGTTATTTCTGTGTGAAAATTTATAGCCAGTCTATGGAAATCACATGCTGGGCCACTGGAATTTTTAAAATATTCCTTCAGTTTGACATTTGGATCACAGCAGTACTGGTATATATGATGTTCATTAAATCTACCATTTACCAGTACTACAGTATCGAAGCATTTGGATCACAACAGTACTGGTATATATTGATGATTAACTTGCTAATTGTTATGAGTAAATTGCACATGATATGAAGCATATCATTAAGAAGAAGCAGTGTTAAAAACAAATGCTTTTGAAATGTTTGAACTAGACTGGCATTGTAGCTGATGCTGCAGATATATTATCTCGGATTGGAACCAAAAGCAATAATGAAGGATATGTGGAACATGGACATCTTCACAAGGATTCTTGAATCAAGTTCATTTAGCTCTTTATTCATACTCATATCTCCCTCGTCCTCTGTTATTCCCACTCTCTCTACTGTCTCAAATTAATATGTGCTATAAATTTCCTCCTCCATGGCAACTGTTTATGTTCCTCATACTTCTTATATCCCTGACTATGTTAATGCCCCTTTCTGTTGGTTGAGTTATGTTGATCTAGGACTCGATGGTAATCTAGAGAGGCACTAGGAGCTTTTTATTTCAGAATTACATAGGGCCATCAAGCTTTGTGTATTTGGTTGTTCCATAAGCGGTATAAGGACCAGAAAACACAAACAAATAGGCACAAAGGCAATAAGTTTTGTTTCACATTAACAAGTTTTAGTGAAAATCTTGTTCCCTAAGAAATGGAATGGTGCTCAGTTGCCAAAATATCAAATAGGTGAAGTTCAAAAATTACGAAATCATGGTTAGTTTCCATAACACCAGATAGTTGAGGTTCAAAAATTAAGAATTTTCTATCTAAATATTTATAATCAGGAATTCTAGCTGTAGGGGCTCATCAAGTTTTAAGGATTTTTCAAAGTGGTTTGGTTTTCAGTTAACACTAGGTTAGTTTTCAGGTTTTTTTTGGTTTCTTTTGTGAGTATTTATGTTTATTCTTGAGTTAAAATAAGTATCATAATGACACAGTCTTTGTAATTAAATCTGTTGATTCATGTCCATAGGAATCTTATACTGTTTTGTACATGCACTGAGAAATCAGAGTCTGGTTTCTTGATTAAAATTGTTTGTAAGGTGGAAAATTGTATTTATGATACTCTTGAATTATCAAAGGGGCATGGAAATTTGGTCCTAAACAATTCTTAGGGTTTCTGGGTTTAATATGAGACTCTAGAATCTTTTATTATTACTTGTTAATTGAGTCAATGAGGCCAGAGTCAATGTTTGATTTCTCATTTTCTATTGCTACAGATGGAGTTCCAGGATTCTCAGCATCCTGCAAGGGGACACTGCCATCAAGTTGGAGCCAAGGTTAACTCTTGCACCTGCATTCAGAATCAACAGGACAATTCAACCATTTTCAGGAAGATCCCACCTTTGCATCTTTCTGGAGGAGGGTGCTTTCATGAGGGCATAGTGGGCATATCTTCTAATGAGAGTTATTGTCTTCTGTTTGCTACCTTGCAGAGTCAAATCAGAGTGTTTTCTTGTGTGTGATGAAATATTTTATGTGGTAAACTAAGTTCTGGCTACATTTTCAAACATGCTAAATCAAACACCTACCTAGAGATCAGTTTGGACTTTGCTTGTAGGACAAGCATGTATCTGATCTATTCTTAGTGCCCTTTTCAAGATGTGATGAGAGATACGTCAGCCCTAGATGAGGGTTCGCCTGTTGTTATTACTTTAATTTTGAGGAATTTTATGTGGAGGCACCACCTTTGTGGCCTTGTTCTAACTTTTGCATGTGATGGGTGTTGATCCGTATTTGATTTAGACCTGTTGTTATGCCCTTCTTATCAACATTTGAGTGTTGCTTTTGGAGTGATTTGCATGGGGGTAAGTTCTGATCTTATCTTGATTTCACTTGAAATATATATATTTTTTATTTTTTTGGTTGGAATTTGACCATTTTTTAATTTTAAAATTTCTAGCCATCTATTTCCTCAAATGTTTCTCATATTTTGCATATTCCAAGTCTGAAATCACATATTTATTGCTGGAAATTAGATGGGGTAGTAAACATTTCATGTTGATTTATATTTTAGAAGTTTCTAGCCAACAAAGGGAGAGCTCCAAGCATTAGATTTGGGCTAAAAAAATTTTCTACGGCTGAAATATTATTTTATTTCTCATGTAGATCTTTCTTGGAGGATAACAGGGTATTTTAAGTAGGTTTCTAGAGCCTCTTAAGTGCTCGAGGGGAGTGATAATGATGTTGTAGGGGTTAGTGTGGGATTGACTTGTGATGATTTCAGCCATGATGATGTTTACGTTAGTCCTGTCCAAGATTAGATATAGGAGTCTTTTGTTGGTGCATGCCATTCTTGGGATGATGTTGGAGTTGTTTCAATCAAGAAACCATCATGACCTATGAATCAATCATTGATCAAGCCACTAGAACCAGAATTGAATACACACACTTAAAACCATGATGGTGTCTCAGCTTCGAGCAACTTGAGAGATTTAATTTAGTTTTATATAATGTGCAAAGGGGTTACATAGAAGATAGTTCTCAGTGATAGGATAATTGTAGATTTGTGATTATTATTCTATTTTTTAGCTGGTGGTTACTTGTGTCCAGGTTACACTAAAGATCAACCCATCTTACCAGTCCTGAGTAGTGTTGTAGAGTATTTGAACTTAGAATTGCAACAAGAACATAGGCCTTATAGCCATTATGAATACTGATATCTTTTTCCAATACTGGGAACATAATAGAAAGGGAATTTCACAAAGTATTCATCCTGGTAAAGATTTTTGGCTATATAGTCCCTTGTTATGGATCACATTTGATGACCAAAATAAGTCAAAGGCATTAAAAAATATGACAAATAAAAGAACAAGATAAGGAGTGCTTAGGGATTTTTCTTGCTAAAGCAGAAATAAATAAAATAAATAGCATAACATTTTAACAAAATGGCAGTGGATTCAAAATGGAGAAATTTTTATGAAGTTGTTATAATTTACATTTTAACGTTCTTTTGTAAATATGCTTCGCTCTTACTTTTAAGGTAGAGTGTAAAATCCATGTTAATTATTTATTTATTTATTTATGTTTGATTATGAAGTTCTGAAAAATTCATAGGTAGCAGTAGCTCCCCTTACACATTATGTCATTGAAAAATGCACAGCATTGCTATATTTGGCACAGTTCCATTTCATTATAGAGATTTTGGAAAAAAATTATGACCTTGGATGTTCTCTATTGTATTCAAGTGAGAATGAGATTCATTTCTGGGTAGTTTTGAGAATTAAAGGCAAACAAATCATAGACAAAAAAGTTCCTAGTCCTTCATGATGTAATGCTCAAGCCTTCTCATGGATTTGCAAAAGCAAGAATGATACTTAATAAATTCTGCCCTGATCCAAAATATATGGAAACATAGAATTTTTATGATTAATGTTGTGTTTTATATTGTTAATTTTTAATCTTGTTTTTTCTCTCTCCTCGTTTATTATAGGCGAAACCTACAAACTCCGTTTCTTGTATCATTTTCATTTCTTGTTTCGTTTCTCTCTTCCCGTTTCTAGTAACATAGTGTGGTACCCCAAGATCAAAATCACATCAAACAATCTACAAAAATTTCATTAGGTGCTCTTGTGAAATTTTAAGGGTGTATGTTCTATACCCAGAACCATCTTATGAACAAAAATAGTATTCCCTGCCAAATGAATCTCATCCCTTCCTCCCGAACCACAAGTTCTCAGTATGATGCCATAGCACTCTCATCCATATATTGATTTTCCCAGCTTTTGACTAGAAAATATATTAAGTATTTGGATGTTTCATGCAGGTTATTTTCGTAATGATGAAGCAATTGCATCAAATTTAGACTCAGAAGGATGGTTGAAAACTGGGGATCTATGTTACATTGATGAGAAGGGCTTCCTTTTCATTGTGCACAAAATAAAGGAGTTGATCAAGTACAAAGAATTTCAGATACTAAACATTTCGAGGATCATTTAAATTTCAATTCGAAACCCACAATATTAATCTTTCGAGGATCATTTAAAGTTCAATTCAAAACCACAATATTAATCTTCTAGGAGTTGATCAAGTACAAAGCATTTTAGGTACAAAACATTTCAAGGACCATTTAAATTTCAATTCGAAACCAACAATAATAATCTTCTACAGATTTTTTTTTAGGTTGCGCCAGCAGAGTTAGAGGAGTTGCCCCTCTCAAACCTAGAGATTAGTGATGCTGGTGTTATTCCGTGAGTAGAATTTTCTATTTCTTGTTTTGATAAACCTTCAAAGTTCTACATATAGCTGGATTTACCACTAACTGGTTTGATTAGCTAGATTTACCACTTATTGAGCTAATAAATATTTTTGAAGTTTTATCTAGCTTATAACACAGTTTCTATGCAACATTAGTTGAGGCCCCTATTCCGTTACGCATTGATTCAAAGATAATTGCATAAATGTTACTTATTGAAGCATGCAACTCTCTGTATTTTGGGTTTGTATGGTAGGTATCCTGATGATGAAGCAGGTGAAATACCAATGGCATTTATTGTGAGGAAGTCTGACAGCAATCTCTCCAAAGAAGATGTAAAAAAATTTGTTGCAAATCAGGTAAATGAAACACTGAGATATTTAGTTTGTGAACTTGCCTGCTCTCAACCTAAAACTTTGGTTTCTTTTGTTGGAGATCTGCTAGTTTCCAAGCAAAAATATCTTTTGTGTGCAGGTTTCGTCATACAAGAGGATACGTTGAGTAGCATTTGTCAATTCAATTCCCAAGTCCCCCACTGGAAAAATCTTAAGAAAAGATTTGATTCATGAGGCTCTGTCCACCTCCAGATTGTGACTCCCACAGAACAACCTTTAATCTTTGTGAAGCAATCATCTGCTAGTTTTTTATTTGAATTTTGAACAACATTTTTTAATTCAAACAACATATTTTAAAAGTGTGTCTAGCTGGTATAATCTCACAATGTTGGTTATAAGAATCGATAAATTTGCTTGATCTTTTGTGTCACTTAGGGTATAATGTTCTAATTGACTTTCTCGGTAGTTTAAGGTATAGATAATGGAAGAATACTAAACATTTTATTATCATTTCCCTTTGATTTATCATACCTGCTTTTGTCATTTGTCTACAGAACAACTAAACATATCTACAATCTCTGTTTACATCAAGTCTAGGATATGTTCATCATTACTTCTAGCATCCTATTGACAGATGAAACTTGCAGCACCCAGAGAGAGAATTTCTCTAGTTGGTGTGTAGAACTTATAACATTTTGATCCTACTTGTGGTATTACAATCAAATAATCATGGAAATAGAGAAATTTATGAAGTTATGAATCTAGACTTGTTTTCATTTTATGAAAAGTTGATTTTTATTGTGAGTTCGTGACATTCATGAGGATTCAAACATTACAATTGTTAGATAACCACCTTATTCAGTTATGCAGAAAAGAGGAAAGGAGTCAATTGGTATGACACATGATCAACTGGCAACTGTTGTAGAGAAAACACGATTTCTAGAAGAATCATTTGATCACAAGCTTGTCTTGGAACATTTGACTTGGGTTTGTCATATAATCCCAATCACCTTTATTATAATTCATTGGAATTTGGTTGTCTTCGTTGTCTTCTATGTCTATACTTGTGGTTTTGTATTGAGATTATTTGGGCTTGTTGTCAGTGTTTTTCACTTCTGAGAATGCTTTGTTTTTGTTTTGCTCTAATTATGTGTTGAACATTTTTTAAAAACGAATGCTTATTATACAATTTCATGGACTGTCATAACTCCTCACATAAGTCTTTAAAGGGTGCTAGCTCATTAGAAGAGCACCTGCCATGTAGGAGGTTGGTGGTTCGATTCCACTGCACCCTAACATGAATTATTCAATGATATTGTTGATTTTTTTAATTACATACTTTTATATTGATTTATTTTAATGGTGAGATATTTTTCTGGAGTCATTGTTTTATATTGTCTCTAGAAAGACAATAGATAGGATTAAAGACATTGTCTCCATAAAGACAATATGTCTTTACTTCCAACTATTGTCTTTGGAGAGACAAAAATGAAATTGTCTCAAGTTAAGACAATTTACCAAAAAATTGTCTTAAAACCCCCCTTTGTGTTGTAGTGCAACTATTGTCTCTGGAGAGAAAAAAATGAAATTGTCTCTAGAGAGACAAAAATGCTTGTGTTATATATTGTCTTTATAGAGACAATATTTTAAGACAATTTAATTTTAAGATGATTTAATTTGAGACACCCGCTTAAAGACAATATTTAAGACAATACACAAGTTTTCTTTTGTCTCAAATTAAGACAATTTACCCAAAAATTGTCTTAAACATTGTCTTAAAACCCCCCTTTATGTAGTAGTGATTTTGTAGCCACTCAAATACGTTATCTATCAATATGGGTACCAAATTAGAAAAAAGCACAAATTCTACTTAAAAGGGTAGAAAATCAATATTCAACTTTCCCATATTTTAACACAGAAGAAGATGCCTACAACATCTAAAAACACAAAAAAAAATCTCCAAAAAACACTACAAAAGCAAAACAGAAGGGAAAAATGACCTCCAAATGCCAAATTCCTGAGTTAGTCTATGTAGTTCCGCATGCTTGCAATGTTTCCCACCCACATACATATTTGTAGGTGGTTTTTTCAAATCTTATGATCGATTGTTTGAGCTCCAATGCTCACAATAACGATTTTTTCCTGCTCCATGAATTATATTCCTACGAAAACACAATAAAATATCCGAACAACCTACTCATATGATACTTTCAAATGGATTTTAAGTCCATCTTGCAATGATCATTTGCTTCATCTAGGCTTCTACAGTTGGACCCTAAAATTATACCAAACCAATAAAACAATTAACTACAGTGCATGTCAGTTCCAGTGGATACCAAGTGGAGAGGTAGGTGAAAGGGTGATATGGACTATCCGTTGTGACTATAATGATGCATTGATTGCATCACACACACATTGTATTTTCCAATGAGGATTGTGCAGTCAAGGCAAGTCCAATTCGAATTCATTCAGGCATCTTCTTCAACAGGGATTGTGTAGTAGAGGCAGGCTATCAGGTGGCAAGAAATCAGTGCATGGATTTGCAGATTTCTTCATGTTAGTGTGTGACGATTGATTTTACTGAGAGCTTGATGTAATAAGCTTTGTATGAGATTGTTACATGATCTCCATGATACATAATATATGATAGTTGGGCTTTTTAGCTTCAGGTTTTCCCGTTAAACAACTGTGTTATGTGTGATTATTTTTATTGCTTCATGTGTTTGCAATTGATTGTTTGCAAAATATTAAAAGTGGAAGGATTCTGTATTTAGCAAGAAGATAAATATTGTTAGATCAGGAGAAAATGGGTATATAATGCATATGTTATATAATTTATACATGGTATCAGAGCAGTGTTAATTCTTGAAGATTGCAATTGTGAAGAATTGCTAAGTTTGTGATGGTGGACAATTCGAGTTTGCTGCAGAAAATTCTTGGTGCGATAGTTGAGTATATATTGAAATTTCTTTCGAGCAGCTCGAATCACATAGCCTAGAAGGATAGGATGGAGGCAGTTCTGGAAGATAATGGACTGAAGGAGTTCATCGATAGCAATGTTCCTAAGCCTAGTTCTAGCGATGTTGCAGGACTTGACGCATGGCAAAAGAAGGTAGCAAAGACAAGAAGAATTCTGTTGGAAGATGTGAAGGACCATATTGTGTCCAAAATTCACGGGAAATCCACTCCATTTGCAATGTGGAAGGCTTTTACAGATTTTTTCCAGAGCAGCAGCGACCAGAGGAAGTTGGTGCTGAAAGATAAGCTTAGAAAAATAAAAATGGAGAAGGGCGACAGTATTCCAAAATATCTCATGAAGTTTTTCCACTGTAGGGATGAACTGGAAAGTGTGGGGATTACTGTTGATGATGATTAATTGGTGAGATTGGCTCTCCTTGGGCTTTCGAAGAGTTGGCATAGCTATGAAGACTCTGTCAATGGACGGGAGAAACTGCTGGGTTGGAAGCGAATTTGGTTGGATCTTGTACAGGAGGAGATAAGGCGAAGTACCAGGGATGGATCTTCATCGAAGAATGATGATGAAGAGAATTTCACTTTGGCTGCAAAAGAAAGGAAAGGTAAGGGGAAGAAATTCCCTTCAAAATTCGAGGCTAAAGGAAAGAAGAAAGATTTGTCCAAGGTGAAGTGTTTTCACTGTCATGAACATGGGCATTTCACCACTAATTTCCCTTAGAAGAAGAAGAACAAGAAGACTGATGGAGTTGCAGCGGGTGAGGCCTTAGCCTCGCAATTTGAATTTTATTTCTCTTTATTGCATGCTTGGTTTCAAGAACTATGGGATCGGTGTGGTATCTTGATAGTGGTGCATCTTTCCATATGACGGGAGACAAGGAGTTGTTTAGTGACTTGGAGGAGAAGGACCTTAAAATGCATATAGAGCTGGGTGAAGATGGTCGATACAGTGCGACCAGAATTGGGACCATTACCTTTGAGAGGGAGTCAGGTAATCGATTTCTGTTGAAAGATGTTATGCATGTTCCAGGTCTGAAGAAGAACTTGGTCTCGGTCACAATGTTGGAAGACAAAGGTTATGACGTTGTTTTCAGTGAGGGAAAAGCCTTCCTTCGACATAAAACAATGGATAAAACCAAGAAGATAGGGATTCGATTTAAGAATATCTACAAGCTAAAGGTAGATGGCTACGCTGCAATGATGGGCAAAGTAGAAGAAGTGGTGAGATGGGATGAGGGCGAATTATGGCACAGGAGATTGGGCCATCTTCACCATGGTGCTTTGAAGATTTTGCAACATATTTCTACTGGACTTCCCAAGGGTACCCTTGCGCAATTAGATCAGTGCAAGGGATGTACTATGGGTAAGTTTGTGAAGACCACCTTTCATGAGAAGGAGAACCGTGCTTCGGTGATCCTGGAGAGAATTCACACAGATGTGTGTGGACCTTTCTTGGTTTCTTAAATAGAAAAACATAGGTATTATGTTATATTTTTTGATGACTATTCTCGTAGATGCTGGATCTTATTCATACAGAAGAAGAGCGAAACATTCTCAAAGTTCTGCGAGTTTAAAGCATTGGTGGAGAAGGAGTCGAGGAATCAAGTGAAGGCTCTAGGGAGAGATAATGGTGGTGAATATATCTCGGGTGAATTCAAATAATTCTGTAGAAAAGAAGTAATTTGAAGAGAACTCATAGTGCCACATATCCCACAGCAGAATGGGGTTGTAGAGAGGAAGAACAGAACGATCGTGGGTGCTGCACGAGGTATGCTACATGACTAGGGCCTATCGTTGCACTTGTGGGAAGAAGCATGCGACACTGCAGTTTATGTGCAAAACCGTTGTGCTCATAGAGTACTTGGCATGAGTACACTTGAAGAAGATTTTACTGGTAAGAAGCGTGATATTTCTCATTTGAATATTTTTGGCTCATATGTTTACATTCATGTGACAAAGGACGCCAAGAAGAATCTGGAGCCGACTGCAGAAATTGGGATATTTGTGGAGTACACAGAAACACCCCATAATTATCATGTGTATTTTCCAGACAGTCGGATGACTATGGTGCAATGGGATATAAAATTCAATGGGGTGAAAGCCATGAAGTTGTTGCTTGAGAGGGAGCTACACTTGCATGCAGAGGAGGAAGTTCTTGTTTCCAAAGATGACCCTCTAGATGTGGATCAACCACATGAGGAGATTCATGGAGTGGAGGAGTCCACTCATGCAGAAACAAACATCAGACAAGGAAGAAAGCGTATCACAGAAGCTGAGAGACTGAAGCTTGATGCAGCACAAAATGTAGGAGTCACTACATTACAGCGCAGATAGAGACAGTCACCTGACCGATTTACTAGATATATGGCTCTTATGAGAAAGTGTATCATGACAAAGCCATATTATTTCGAAGAAGCAGTGTAGGAGCCCACATGGGTAGATTCCATGGTGGAGGAGTATGAATACATTGTCAAAAATAGTGCTTGGGAGATTGTTCCAAGGCCGGTGGGTAAATCAGTTGTAGGATCAAGATGGATCTACAAGGTAAAATAAGTTGTTGATGGGAGCATCGAGAAATATAAGGAAAGATTTGTTGCCCAAGGATTCTCACAAATCGAGGGGATTGATTATGAAGAAACCTTTGCACCTGTCACATGGTATTCTCCCATAAGGACCATACTTGCTCTCTAAGCGCAGATGGGTTAGCACATTCATTAGATGGATGTGAAGACTGCGTTCCTTAATGGGATCATTGAGGAACATGTGTAAATTAATTAGCTTGAATGATTTGAGATCTTCAACAAAAATTCGCATGTGTGTAGACTCAAAGGAGCGCTGTATGGGCTGAATCAAGCACCACGTGCTTGGTACACACATATTGATAAATATTACACTGGACTTGGCTTCACCAAGAGTGAGGCAGATGCAAACCTATATCAAATTGTGGTGGAGGGTAAGATTTTAATCATTTTTATTTATGTTGATGATTTAATACTAACTGGTGATGAGCAGTTGATACACTCATGCAAGGCGGATCTTGCAAATGAGTTTGAGATGAAGGATTTGGGCCTCCTTCTTTATTTCCTTGGATTGGAAATATGGTAGCGGGAAGGTGAACTGTTTATGTCTCAAGGCAAGTATTCCCGAGAGATACTGGAGAAGTTTCACATGCAAGGATGCAAGCCTATCGACACTCCTCTTCCAGGAAATTGGAGGAAAGAGGATGCTACATCGGTAGAGGTAGTGGATGCCACTGTTTATCGACAATTGGTGGGTTCACTCATGTATTTAGTTAATACAAGACCAAACATATGCTATGCGGTGAACCAACTTACAAAAGCGATGGTTAAGCCTACCAAGCTATTTTGGAAGGTAGGAAAGCATGTCCTGAGGTATCTCAGGGGAACATCTGAGTATGGCTTATGGTACAGACAGGTGGAAGAGGTGAAGTTGCATGGCTTCACTGATGCAGATTGAGCAGGCAACCCAACAGACAGAAAGAGCACACCTGGAGGGATTTTTAGTATTGGATCTACAACAGTTTCTTGTTACATCAAGAAACAAAGATCCATGGTACTCAGTTCAGTGGAAGAAAAATACAAGGCAGCAAGTCAAGCTGCATGTGAGGCTATCTGGATGAGGAAGATCCTGGTTAGTTTGTTCGGTTCACATTTAGATTGTACAGTGATACATTGTGATAGTAAGAGTTTCATTAAACTCTCGATTAATCTTTTTTTTCATGATATATCTAAACATATTGATATCTGGTATCATCATATTAGATATTTTGTGCAGCGGAAGATCATGTTTCTTCATTACGTTCCTACGGAAGATCAGGATGCATACATTTTGATGAAGGCGCTCACCAGGAGTAAATTTGAATACCATAGAGGTAGGATCGGGGTGAAGGATAATCCCTATCTTGTTGAGAGGGAGTGTTGAGATTCGAAAAGATGATGAAGCTTACTAAAAATCAGTCACCTTCACTAAGTGGGCCCGCAGGCTATTTTTAGGTGTAAGTCTATTTTTAGGCTATGTCTATTTTTAGACATGGTGATCATATTTTGGAAGTTGCAGGATGCTATTTGTGGATGGTTGGTCAAGTTGGAAAAATAGATGAAATTCTATTTTTAGAATATTGGGAGAAGTCTATTTATAGATCGTCAATCTAAAAAAAGATGCATGTCGATTATTATTAGCCCTTAATAATAATCCGACAATAAACATCAAATTATTCTTTTGGAGCACTTTATTTTAGTATATAGATTTGGAAAATCAGTGAGATGAAGGAATTATGCAATTCCTAGGGTTTACTGGTGGTTCATGCATGGAGGACTCAGTTAGAACTGAAGTGGAAAAGTTATGAAAGAGTTGGAAGAGTAGTTCATGGAGTTGTTATTTAGTTTAAATCAGTTATTGGAGTTAACCTCAGTTGAGCTAGTTGTATCTAGTCTAAATGAATGATACACTAGTGAGAGTGGAGTGAATTAATTAGTTAATTACTTCACAAATAATAACTCACTAATCAACTAAACAAATACAACAGTTAAATACAATGCATGTCAGTTCCAGTGGAGACCCAGTGGAGAGGTAGGTGAAAGGGTGAGATGGACTATCCGTTGTAACTATAGTGATGCATTGATTGCATCACACACACATTGGAGTTTCCAATGAGTATTGCACAGTCAAGGCAAGGAAAATTCGAATTCATTCAAGGGTCTTCTTCAGCAGGGATTGCGTAGTGGAGGCAGGCTATTAGGTGGCAAGAAATCAGTGCATGGATTTGCATACTTCTTCATGTTAGTGTGTGATGATTGATTGTACTGAGAGCTTAATGTACTAAGCCTTTTTATGAGTTTTTTACATGATCTCCATGATAAATAATATATGATAGTTGGGGTTTTTAGCTTTATGCTTTCTCGTTAAACAACTATGTTATGTGTGATTGTTTTTATTGCTTCATGTGTTTGAAATTGATTTTCCACAAAAGAATAACAGTGGAAGGATTCTGTATTTAGCAAGAAGATAAATATTTTTAGATCAGGAGAATCCGGATATATAATGCATATGTTATATAATTTCTACATCAAGAGTTTTAGTGGGGAAAGGGTTAGTAGAAAGACTTTGAGGAGTTAAAGAAGAAAATTAGTCAAGCTGCAAATTAAGCATTACTGATCTTGCAATAGCCCTTTGAAATGGAGATATATGTGAATGGTTGTGCTATGGGAGTGGAATTGATGTAATGATGAAGACCTATATGCTACCATTATAAAGTGTTTCATGGGGAAGTTCTCAACTACCCTACCAATGACAAGGAACTTTATGCACTAGTACATTTTGTCAAAAAGTGGAAACACCGTCTCATGGGAAATGAGATAATGATACACATAAATCACTCTGAATACAATACTTAGAAGCCCAAAGTAAGTTACAAAAGAGATCAAATTACACGTGGATGGGTTTTTTTAGTAGTTTCATTTAGTGTTACAGTACATGAAAGGAAATACGAACAATTTGGATACATGCTTTCAATGCAGACCACATTAAAGATCACAAATGTAGGAACTTTGATAGACATGGATTATCTAACCCATGATGCATATATAGAGGCCTATATAGAGGATGAGTACTTTAAGGAGGTATTTCAATAGTTCTAGAGCATGGGCCATGTGCATGATGGTGACAACACAAATTAATATCATCTCCAAAATAGGTTACTCTATAGGATGGATAAGTTATGTGTTCCTAATGGTGAGTAACTATAACTAATAAGAGAGGATCAGACCTCCAAATTTGCAAGGTATTTTTGTGTAGGGAAAACAATGAAAAACTTACAAAGGTATGTGTACTAGCTCAATATGTAAGAATATGTAGCTAGGTACATAAGAAGATGCATGTTTTGTTCTACTGTCAAGAATAATTACAAGAAATAATGCCTATACCATCCCTTGCATGTACCTACTTTTCCTTAGGAAAGCATTTACATGGACTCTATGCAAGTATTACTAAAAACCAAGAAGGGACACGAATACCTATTATTGATAGTTAAAAATTTCAGCAAAATATGCATTCTCGTGCCCTATAAGAATACCACCAATGGGAAAAAAGCATGAAACTTATGGCATTGGACAAGTCTGGGTACACTTTGGAATACTAAGGAGCATTATTTTAGATAAGGAAAAATTATTTCTTAGTGAATTTTGGACTACATTATGGGAGAATATGCACATGAATTTGAAGAGGTATACAACATTCCATCCATAGATAGATGTGAAAAAAATGTTGTCAATAAGATTTTGGTGCAACTTTCGATGGGTTGTAGTCAAAAGCATTCAAATAATAGGAATGAAAATATGATATATATATATACAAAAATTTGATAAGTTGATTTTATTTATTTTATTGCATAATAATTATTTATGAAAGGTTGGGAATGATGGATTGGTAAAGCATTGTGGTTGCAGTGAGCATTGCATGAAGCAAGATCCCTCGATCTAGATATGTCCACATTGTCAATTATCTGATGCAGCCAATATGTTGTATTGATCCAAGACTTATCTTCAGAAGTGTTCCAATGTATGAATTTTATTTTGATTTTGGTTATTGACGATCTACCAGGGCTATATTGATATTTTCTTTCATAGTTTCATTTTAGCATTAAAAAATTAAGTTCACCCCATAGAATAATACCATCATTCTAATTTACATTATCATTATTCATCAGCATATGCAAATATGTAGAAAGAACAATAAAATCATCATCAATGTAGTGGAACATAAAAGAACATAGGAAAAAAATCTTACACACATAGAGACACTAAGATTGGTCGGAGACTAGGGAAAACCCCACTATAGGGGAAACCCTTGCAAATTATTCTTGTAGTAGATTGTCATCAAATGATTCAACAAAAGAGAGTACAATAATATATATCTTTACAAAAACTAGAATATTCATGAAACACATCCAAACATCAAAACCTATGATTATGATAACTGTAATATATTCACTTTCTATAGCATACTGTCAAACATTTTTGTCATTGAGAGGAAACTTTAGAGCACTGTAATTTCATATTTGAGGCCTTAAACGCTATCATAACACTCTGAGCGCATGACCAAGGGTCCCATAGCTACTACCATAGCAATTTTTGCCTGCAAATATGGGGAAATATGTCTTTGAAGCCTTATCTTTGGCCATAACACACTGTGACCCTGGCCTAAGGGTCCTAGGCTGCTACCTTGCATATAGCAAGCCCACAAATCTGGCATGGATCCACTAGTTCTGGGCATGCGGCTAGAACAGAAACCCTAACTTCCGTGCGAGCATCCCCACATGCCTCACTTTCCCATTGCCATGACCTTGGTAGGGCAGACCAAAGCTCAAGACCAAATTCCTATGTAGTCTCCCACCTCATCGCTCAAAACACCACATTGTTTGTCTCCCCAAGCCAAGAATATAATATAACGTTGTCACTTGAGGGCACTTAATTGAAGCCACAATCATAATGATACATTCAATGGGCATGTGGAGGCCAGCAACCTCCATATGATTCCCTATTGCCAAGTGGTACATTGTTTTTTCACCCCCATCGGGGACTACTAAGTTTGCTGCCAGTAGATCCTGAATATTCTTGAGTTTGCCTTGGTCCAAATCTTTCTTACCCTTCACCTCCCTCCAAGCTTTTGTGAACTCCTTATGAGGATTGGTCGTTCCCTAGCTGGCAATCCAATCTGCCACTTTGTTTGATGCTCGCAAAACATGGCTCGTAGAGGCATATTCAAAATTGGCCAAGAGTTATTGGATGTATTCAAGTTGGGCTTCGAGGCGCCAACCCCTAGCTAGATTCTGCGTAGCCGATCCATTGATGATCTTCTGAGTCATTTGAATGATCAAACTAGAATCTCCCACAGTGTGGATATTTTTCCACTGCTTATGATGGATTAGAATGAGTACTTTCTCAAGCGTGGTCAGTTCTACAACATTGTTGGTGGTGAGTCCATATTAGCCCAAGTATATACCCCATGGAGTTCCATTGGAATCCTGAAGGAAACCAACATAACCTGCTGGTACTGGGTTGCCTTAATCAAATTTGATTTCGATGCACCCATCCAAGGGCTTGAGAAAAACCGATGGAGAGATTATGGGGGGGTTCCCTTGCTGGAGATGGCCCCAGATGGACCATATCCTACACGAGATTCAAAGATAGGAGGATATGGGACTCGCGAGGGTCAAAATTCTTGTATTTTAGGTTCCATATTTCAGATAGGATAGTTTCACACGTGTTCTCTTTCACCTGAGTCCAAATTAGAAGACTTGAGGGAGTTTAATCCTGAAATATTTCCCTATTGTGACCTTTCCAAATGTTCCATAGGTTGAAGCCCACCTCCAGCCACCACACGTGATTCACTATATGATCCTTAAACAAGTGCATATTCCATCCCTCCAATGTTTCTTGAATATCCGATCTATGGGCCCAAAGAGGCTGGAAAATAAATCCCATACTTCGTGAGCTATCGAGCACACATCCATCAGGTGTTGCAAAATTTCTTCATTTTGTGCACATAGAGGACATTGGGATGGACCTACAAAGCCCTACTTCTGTAGTTTGTTCTAAGTGAGGACCCTTTTGTGCCCCACTAAGCATAGAAAGTGAGCCACTTTTTGGAAAAAGTTTACTCGTCCATACTGTACTACATAGTTTTCTTCTGGGTCGGTCAAATTGGAATTAATGAGATATGATTCTTTGAGGGAGAAGTTACTGAGGTGGAATATCCCTAGCATAATTTATCATGGTTTTGTGAGTAGGAGACTCTACGTTTGGAAAGATGCAGGGAAAAATTACCCCACTTGTTAGTGGGTATTTCCCCTGGATAATCTTTCTCTGTTTTCTAGAATCTCCATCATTGATCATGATGCCCTTCCACCCAGTAGTCATCCACCCATCCTAACGAGAGAGCCTGAAGGAGTTGACGAAGGTTATTCAGAGCTGGAACCTGATCGATCTGGGGGAGATGCTGCCACAAATACACCCAAAAAACAACAGATTGACCATTCATAACTTCCCAGAAGAAATGATCTCGAACGAGGTTCTTATTTTGGTTGGAAATATTCCATATCACTGATCTTATTGGGAAGGTATGGTCATGGATAAGGTCCTCTTGTGACTTACCCTACCCATAATTTTATGTACAGATCACCTTCCAAAGCTCATCATCTCCCTGGAGCCAATGCTACCATAAATTTTCTCCAAGAGCCGCATTAATATCTTTTGGGTCTCGCAAGACTAGCATGCCATGTGACTTGGGGAGAAAAATCTTGTGCCATGCAAATAGAGACCATTTCCTCCCCAACGATGTTCCACTCCATAATTTTTTTTAGAATATAGCCATCAAATACTTTTAAATACATTTTAGTGTAGGGAGGGTTGATAACTAGTATAAAGGAATCACCTACAGGACCGTCTTCAAGAGTGTATCTCTTCCTACCAAGTCCAGCACACAAAAAGTCCAATTTGATAGTTTATTTTATATCTTGGAACATAATTCCCTCTAGGGGGTGATGCGGAGAGGATTGGTGATAAGGGGAACCCCAAGGTATTTAGACGATAGGGACCCAACAGTGAAGCCGAGGACACGAGCCATAAATTTTTATACTAGGCAAGGGATATGAAAGAAATATATACTTGAATTGTCTTTATTGAGAAGCATACCAGAGGCTGCTTGGAATTCTGCCATGATGTCGTTAATCTAAAGAGCTTCCCAGAGAATGGTTTCACAAACTACTGATGAGTCATGGATATGGTGGTTTTGCGAAATTGTAATCCTTGAAGATTATTAATTTTTTTGTGGAAGATATCAATCTTCCAAGACCCTCAACTGCAATAGTAAAGAGGAATGGAAAAAGTGGGTCTCCCTGATGGATGCCCTTGGAAGATATGAAAGTGGAAGAAGGAGCGTCATTCACTAGGATGGAGAAGAAGAGGTTGGAGATTAAGGATCTGATCCAATGATGTAATATCCAAAAAGGGAGAATGCAGTAATACTAAAACACAATATAATAATTGCAGCAAAGTAAACAATAAATCTAAATACACATGAGAATGCACAAAAATAGTTGAGCCATTCTATTAAATCGGAAGTGAATAAAAAATACAAAAGTGCTCAAAATATGAGACACTCAAGCCAAAGAGATGGCCTCGAATGACCCTGAAATGATCCCATAAGAGGGATTGCATAGCTGTTTGATTGCTGGAAGGAAAATTTCACTTTCCCTAATGAAACTTCTGGGACTGCAACTTTCAACAAAATATAAATTTAGATCTAGGAAGTTTGGGAGCCAAGATAACCCAGAAAGGATTTCCAGATCTATAAAATCACCCTCTTAGGGATTCACCTATACACTACTGGGTATACAGATCTATTGCATGAATTGAAGATGTGATGGCTGCAATGATGTGCAATCAACTCTATGCAAGAAGGGTTGATCCCTTCACTAGATCCTTGGGCTAAAAGCTCAAGATCTACCTCCTCCAATCTAGTCCACTGAAAATAGCTCCTAAATGATCAAAAAATTCAAAAAACTGCATTGTCAGAAAGGGAGGCTCAATATCTTGCTGTTAGATATGTCAAATAAACTCCTAAATGATGGAAACAATGAGACCAAAGTGAAGATATGGTTCCTCACAGGATTTGTAGTTGAAGCAGTGGAAAATTCCTTACTCCAATAGATCTACAGGACTGAACCGTGCAATCCTTGAGGGGACTGCCGCTGCATTGAGGTATATCACAATGGCCTAAATGCCAGATATAGATCTACTGCTCCTAGAAAACTGAATATGAAGTACAAGTGGAAGTATGAATCCTTCATTGGTTTCCTAGCTGGAATACTAGAAACAACCTCCTGAAGATGGTACCAATGCCTGATGAGAAATAAAGCTCAATAGAAACCTTCCCAGAGTAGGCAGTCGAAGTCCCCCGTGGGCAAGAGTGGGATTTCCGCTCGGAAATGCCTTGTGCGAACAACACTGCAGACTTAGCTAAACAACATTTTTGTGCATTGAAATGTAATAAGACAAATATAGAACTAAATAGATCAGAAATAATAATCCAAGACTAAAATTTGCCTTCTATTGTGCCTTCACCTTCAATATATAGATTGTGAGCCTTCCATAGCCTAGGCCCACCTCATAACTTCGCTGCCTATGTGGAAATAAGTCTCCATGATTGACTGCGCTGTATCTCCATATCCTTCATCAAGTCTACATGTGATGATCACCCTCTCCATCATTTGTGCATTAAATGCACTACTTCCTCCATCATGTGTGCATTAGATGCACTACTTCCTCCACTAACTTATCATAAGTGCTTTACGGTCTTACTTTGAATGCACTATGATATTAGTTGACCTCTTCCAATATCCTCATGATTTTATATTTAAGATCCATGATCTCCACTCTTCCTTCATTTAGAAAGTTTCTCACTACTCCATATTTTAGATCCAGATCTAAAATATCCAAATACACACATCAAAAGTGGATTTTATTCATATATGGGGTTTGTGGGTCCCTCCACCCTCTTATTACCTTAATTAATTAAGTTTATTAAGAGCTCTAATGTTCCAATAAATAGATGAAAATTTTGGAATATTACAGTCCTCCCTGCCAAAATGTTGCTTGACCCCAAGAATTTTCCAAAGTATATGCTAGAGCAATCTATCCCCTCCAAATGACATCCACACAAGGAAGGTCTCCCCATTTTCTACAATGAGTTATGCATGTCCAACACCAAATTTTCCTCTCTATAATGTTTAGAGTGACCTCTAACTGTGTATCTAGATGTCCAACCATAAGCTCCAAGTGACAACCATAAGCTGTCCAACATCCTTCACAATACATGAGATACATAAAGATAGATGGTTCCTTCCACAAAAGGAAAGCTCCATCTCACAAAGTATACCTCCATCCCATGCTATATGAAGTAGAAAGAGGCTCTTCATGCCTCCATCCTTAACCTTGCTGGCCTTGTTGGATCCAAGCATCATCCCACTGTTATGAAAAAGAAGAAGTACAGACATATGGGTAGACAAAGATGTCAAACCATATTCTCCCAATAGTAACCACCGCAACAATGCACCCTGCTGCCACACCACACCATCAAAATACCAAGTGAGTTGGCCATATTCTCTCAAGAGAAGCCACTGTAGCAATGCATCTTGCTGCCTCACCACATCATCATCATACCATGTGTAGTGTCCATATTCCCCTAATAGGAGCCATCGGAGTAAGGCCCTTTGCTGGCATCCTCCATCCTTATCATGCAAGGTAGGGGAGTATGTCAAGCCAAACTCTCCCAAAAGCAACCATAGCAACAATATCTCTTGCTACCTCCTCATATTATCTTGTGAATCATGGAGCAACAACAACACACTGAATGACAAATGGAATGTCAATCAACCCAATACAAACAAACTCCATAATTACACATCATGGGAGTATTATGCCATATTATAAACAATATAAAACACATAAACATGGGAGTTGTCATGTGATGGCCAAACTATCTAAAGGACAACCAAGGTAAACATGCCTTCTTATGCTACATTCTGTCATTGATATACAAGGCATGAGTCAAATAAATATGAGCCTTTGGCTAGTAGCCATACTCACACAAGAGAAGCTAGCGCAACCACGCCTCCTTCATTACATGAGTGTTATTCAAGGTATGGGTAAAAGAAATAGGAGCTTTTGGGTAGTAACCATACTCACCCAAGAGAAACCATCATAGCCAAGCTTCTTGTTGGTCCATGCCATATATCTACAAGTGGTCATGCAACCCCTTGCTTATTATCCCCACCCACTCATCCCAATGTGGATGATGAATGATGTTTGCATAAACATGGTATCCTCCCATTGTAGAATACCATCCTCCTCAAACTAATGAAGAAATTTTCACTCCATGATATGTTGAAGTGCACCTCCAATGAGATCCCTCCATGAGATCTTCTTCTCATCAATGGCCCTCCAAAACCAATAAGGTTCTCGATTTGCTGTAGGTAGAAGTTTCTCTTTGAGCTGTGACAGGCTCATTGAGAAATATTCATCTTGAAAGGGGAAAAGGTTGCCCATCTCAAGATGTCTACCATCTATCATCTTTACCTCCATTGATTTATGAGTGAAGTTGCCTTCAAAATTATCCAAGAATAATGGGGCCCTCTCATCATCACTACTACTAAGTGACATTGTTGTAGATATGCAGGGTGATACATGTGCTGTCTCATGGCCACATACAATGATAAGCTCATTGTTTGGCACTGTACTTAATAGGATTATGCTCATCCCATCTTATGAAACTCCACATTTCAACTCGAAGGGTGGAATTTAGTTCATAAATGATGAACTAGGATAGCTCTTCATCTCCTCCTTGATCAAATCAAGGGTCTTTTGCGCAATGATATGTTGCTGCTTCAAATTAGCATGTTTTTCTATCCTTGGTAATGCAATGGCCCTGATGGCATTTTCTCACAAGTTTCAATATGAGGTACTGAAACAATATGAGATGACAGTGGATGCATACCTTGGATCAATTGATACTCAGAAACATCCTACAAGATCACAAGAGTTTCCTCCTCCAGTTAAATGATCTGTCCAATTAATAGTAAGAGTGATGGATTCTCCTCTACCAATGTACCAACGCTAGAATCTACCTCATCTTCATCATGCATCTACTGGATCATGCATGGGACTCTATATGTCAAGAGATTAAGACTATCTTGCACATATGCAAGAGTATTTTCTCCTAATACAAGTACTTCTGCAGCTGGTGGTGAATGTGAGGACTCTTTGTTCGGAGTGACAAGAATGAAATTCTCCTTTGATTCATTAGGAAATGTCTCTAGTTTCCTCCTATCAAAATTCTTCCTCAACCTTTGAAAGAAATCTGAATATTTAGTCACCTTTTCATGCTCCATGTGACCAAACCACCAATCAATGGCTTCACCTTGAATATGAAGTGCTGCAATCTGAACAACCTCTCTTTTAGCTATAGGATGTAGCCTGAAAAATGCATCTAAATATTTCCTCCCAGCATTTGTAGTGCTTGAGGAATATCCATCAAATGTGGGCAAATAGAATCTATTGTGCCTCTTTCTTCTGTTACTGCTATATGATCTTCTTTCATTAGGGGAATTTTGAGGTCTAAAATAGGCCTCCTAAGAAAAATGCACAACCAAAATAAAATTTATAAGAACCAATAGGATTCAAGATGATGATGTCAACCATGGGGGATGATTCACCATTTTTTAAGTAAAAGGGTAAAGAAATTAAAAAATAATAAAATAATAAAACTACTTCTTCAACTCATATTTTCAACTTATCTCCCAAAGTTTTTACTCAAATTTCGAGCGAGAGTACTCGTTGGATGAAAAATTTAATTCCTCATCCAAGGAGTACCCATGTTTCATACTTTCGATGGACCCTACTAAGCAAAAAATGAGAAATACATGAAAAAATGTGATTGCAATCACATTTTTCCTGTATTTCTCCTTTTTTTCTTAGCAAGGTCCATCGAAAGTATGTAACATGGGTACTCCTTGGATGAGTAATTAAATTTTGCATCCAACGAGTACTCCCGTTCGAAATTTGGATAAAACATTTGGGAGATAAGTTGAAAATACGAGTTGAAAAAGTAGTTTTTTCATTTTTTCTCTCTAAGATTTGATGATGTCATCAAATATTATTTTATTATTTCGACTATTATTTTATAATTTGCTTAGGAGTTCCATTTTAGACCTCAAAATTCCCCTAATGCTTCTTTGATTTTGAAGAATTTTTGGAGAGTTAGATTCTCCTTGAAAGCTCTAGACTATGCTTTGTACTATTCAAGATATAGGTTGAGAGTCTCATGAGTCTCAGGCTCCATGTTTATTCTTTCTTCATTCCTATACCATTCACCTTCTTCAAATAAAGTAGGCATAGTGGATCTTTGAGGAGATCTATGCTTCTCTGGTTTTCTTTGTTTCTAATAGGAAGTGCTTGGACCTTTCTCATCCAATATTCTTCTTGGATCCTTGCTTTGCATTTCTCTCTTCATTTGATTGAACTCCTTGGAGAGATCTTGCAGGGATCTAAAGAGAAGAGTGGAAAAATTGCAATCCTCCTTCATGATAGATCTCTTCTATCTGCTTCTTCTTTTTGATGCAAAAGATGAAGTGTCCACAAGCTGAGCCAAGGATCATGCTTTGATACCACTATAATATCCCAAAAGGGAGAATGTAGTAATACTAAAACACAATATAAGAACAACAACAAAATAAAAAATAAATCTAAATACACATCATAATGCATAAAAATAGTTGAGCCATTTTATTATATATGAGTTGAATAAACAGTACAACAATGCTCAAAATATGAGAAACTCAAGCTAAAGAGATGGCCTAGAATGACCCTAAAATGATCCCACAAGAGGGACTGCGTAACTATTGGACTGCTGGAAGGAAAAATGTGTTGTACCTATTGCAACTGTTGGGACTGCAACTGCCAAAAAAATAGAAAGTTAGATCTAGGAAGTTTGGGAGCTTCGATGATGCTGAAAATCGAGATCCGGGCTCTATGATGGATACCCAAGATAACCTAGAAAGGATTTTCTAGATCTATCAATCTTAGAAAGTCACCCTCTTAGGGCTTCACCTATACACTGCTGGGTATGCATATATGCTGCATGAACTGGAGATGTGATGGTTATAATGATGTTCAATCAGCTATATGCAAGAAGGGCTGATCCCTTCACTAGATCCTTGGGCTAAAATATCAAGATATAGCTCCTCCAATCTCCTCCAATGAAAATAGTTGCTGAATGATCAACAACTTCAAAAAAATGTGCTGTCAGAGAGGGAGGCTTAATATCTTGCTGCTAGATATGTCAAATCAACTCCTGAATAATGGAAATAGTGAAACCAAAGTGAGCATATGGTTCCTCATAGGATTTCCAGCTGAAGCAATGAAAACTTCCTTCCTCATATAGATCTAAAGGACTGAACTATGCAATCCTTGAGGGGACTGTTGCTGCATGGAGGTAGATTACAATGGCCCAAATGATGGATATATATATACTTCTCTTGCAAGACTTAACATGAATAACAAGTGGAAGGATGAATCCTCAACTAGTTTCCTAGCTGGAATGATAGAAACAACCTCCTGAAGATGGCACCAATGCCTGATGAGGAATAAATCTCAAGAGAAACCTTCCCAGAGTAGGCATTCGAAGTCCCCCATGGGAAAGGGTGGGATTTCTTCTCGGAAACAACCTATGCTAAACAAAACTGTAGACTTAGCTAAAAAACATAAGCATGCATTGAAATGTCCTAAGACAAATCCAGATCTAAACATAACAGAAATAATAATCCAAGACTAAAATCTGCCTTCTATTGTGCCTTCACCTTCATTATATAGATTGTGAGCCTTCCATAGCCTAGGCCCACCTCACAACTGCACTTCCTATGTGGACATATCCATGATTGACTCCACTATCTCTCCATGTCCTCCATCATGTCTACATGTGATGATCACCCTCTCCATCATGTGTGCATTAAATGCACTACTTCCTCCATCATGTGTGCATTAGATGCACTACTTCCTCCACTAACTTATCATAAGTGCTTTATGATCTTACTTTGAATGCACTATGATCTTAGTTGAACTCTTCCAAGATCCTCATGATTTTATATTTAAGATCCATGATCTCCACTCTTCCTTCATTTAAGAAGTTGCTCACTACTCCATATTTTAGATATAGATCTAAAATATTCACATACACACATCAAAAGTGGATTTTATTCATATATGGGGTTTGTGAATCCCTCCACCCTCTTATTAACTTAACTAATTATGTTTATTAAGAGCTCTAATATCCCAATAAACAGATGAAATTTTTTGAATATTACAAACGAATCCATTCTTCTGTGAATCGAAAGGTGCACATGATTTCCAGAAGGTAGGATCGATTAAGCCTATCATAGGCTTTTGATAGAACGAGCTTGAGCATCATTCCATGCTTCTTATGGTGCTTTAGGGAGTGAATAGTTTCATGGGAAGTAACTATCCCATCTATAATCTCCCTCCCTTCAACAAAGCCTGATTTCTCCCGATTTATAATGTGGTGGAGGATGGGCTTAATGTGTCAAACCAAGAAGAAAGAAAGGATCTTATAGATTACGTTGTAGAAGGAAATGGGGGTATAACCACTTGGAGAGTTGGCCTCTTAAGATTTTAGAATTAATGTAATGAAAGTGGCATTCAGACTAGACCCTACTTGTTGGAGTCGATGAGATTGTTCCACCAGCTCGATGAGTTCTGGCCTAAGAAAGGGCCAACAAAATTGGAAGAATTATGTAGTAAAGCCATAAGGTCCTAAAGATTTGTTTGAGGGCAGGGCTTTAACCACCACTTCCACTTCCACATAGGATATTTGGCTTATCGAGGCCTCATTCTACATTGGGATTACCAGTTAAGGAATGTGACTATTACACAATATTTTATTGCATTCCTCAGTCCTTATCCTAAGTGTCATCTTTGTGTCGCTCATGCCACAAGCTTCACAAAGTGAAAAAAGCCGTGAAAACATATTTATCCTAGATAAAGTGCTTAAAATATCCCTGAAGACCTAAAAGAGAGATGCATTAAAGCCTTTTTGAAAAAAGTTTGTAAAAAAACCTAATTTGCAAGCCCAACGTGGTTCTCCCCTAAACATCCTCGCGCTTGTAACCCTATCTCTAAAATGTGAAAAGCGCTGGAAGCATGGGAATTTAGCAGTAAAGCCGCGTTGGTCTCCTTCAGGCATGTTCTCCAAAAATGTAGCATAATACTCTTCTCTATAACTCTCGAGAACTTAAGTCTGGTACTTGTTGGTTGAGGATATGGTGTAATTCTCCCATTTTTAACCTTTGATCTTATCTCCAAGGATTTTCCTCTTTGATATAAGGAATTTCCCCCTCATTTGTGGATCCATAACCTCTCCAAATACGCTATATAAGAGTGCCATGCCTTCCCCAAATGGTTAGTCTTGGTTGGTCATTTCTTGTTGCCATTCTTCTACATGATTGCGCCTATATGTTGTCAATTTGTGGAGAAAGGAGAAGAGATTTAAGAGCTTGGCATGAGCTTTGATTTACATTCTGAAGGAGGCCTCCAACATCAAGACACCAGTTGTAAGCTACCCTTTGTTTATTAAATAATACAAAGTGTGTTTTTATTTCTATGAAATTTTTAATATTAACTTGTTTAGTATGATGCTCCCTGATTTTTCATATGGTTTAATTTGATATCTGTGTGTGTGTGTGTTATGTCTCTTTCATTTTTCATCATATAATCTTTCTTGTAGGTATTTGAACATAGAAATCGCAGCGAGGAGTGAGCGTGAAAGTGCAAGGATCAAAATCGACATTGAGAAAGCGATTGCATATGAGTGAGGTAGGCCATCTCCCTCTCCCATGTTATTTCAATGTTAAACTAGGAAAGCTTGCATTCTTTGTCACAAGATTTACTAGACCCACTCATTGGGCGGATGGATCAATTTTTTCCGAAGAAGGGATTGCATGAGTAACAAATTGGCGACTCCACTGGGGAGCTTATAACCTTTTTATCACTCCTTGTGAATTTGGTATTCTTGCTTAGTTTGAACAACTAGTTAGTTATATTTGGTTGTGATTGATTTTGACTCTATAATTTGAGTATTTTAAGATCTAGAGTGTTAATTCTAGGTTTCTTCTTCATTTTCAATTGTTTTTCTTAATAATTTCTCACTCAGTGCATGTTTTTCCAGAGACATTCATGCTGACAGCATGGATATTTGTAAGTAAAGTTGTGCTGGAAACCCTTTATTTCATTGTTTGCCTGTGCTGGTGAGGTTTTTAAGACCAACACTAATTTTTCTGCATAAAGTAGTTCTTACAACATATGTTTTTCTATGTAAAGTGGCGCTGAAGACCCTATCATCATGGGTTTTGATACGTAAAGTAGCGCTGGTCCTTAAATTTGAGAATTTTTAGGGTTTATGATAAAAGGCATAGTGTGTCCTGATCTCTGAAGTCATCCTCCTGCCCCGTGTGCATCAAATTTTGTCTGTTTGGTGTTAGTTTCTTTGTGGTGTGAAAAATTCCATCCCATACTTGAAATGGTAAATACGAAATTTTGGTTGGGTTTTTGATGTTTTGAGTCAATTAAAATTATTTTTTGCTGCTTGTATGTTTGGAAGGAATACTTATTTGTTGTTGATTAAGAAATATTAGTTCTTTTGAGACCATAAAATAAATCAATTTTCCATTTATTTAGGTTTCATCTCAAAGTTTACTTTTTGTAAAGTGCATTATATTACAATGCATCTGCAAAGTCATTTTTGTGATTATAATTAGACATTGGTCGCATTGTTTAGTTATTTAAAAAACTAAAAGTGCATTGAGTGCATTCTTTTTCATTATAAAGTGCATTAATTAGATTTTCATTTCATCAAAAAGTGCGTTGAATGCATTCTCATTCATCGAAAATAAAAGGAAATTGTGCATATATTTCATTTTAATAGATTTTAAGGGAATCATGTATAGATTACATTGCATGGTTTGGCATCTTTCAATGCTTTGAATTGAATTGGAAAGTGAAAGTGAAAATATCCAGTTAGGAAAGTTATTGTTTGCTGCATTCTTGAGTGTTGCATCATCGTTTGAATCTATTCCCTCTACAAGATAACATTTATTGAAGTAAAAAGAATCATTTTCTCATACTAGTTGCATCATAGGTGTTCAAGTGACATCGATTTTGAGCATTGAAAATGAAACTTTAATCAAGATAAACTTAAAATTTACTCCAATTAACCTAAGGATAATTTGGCATTAACGAAAACATTTATAGGTATAGGCTAGAGACATGTTCCGACGTCGTAAAATGTAGGGGATTTCCTTAATTTCCTATGTTGCATTCTAAGGGTGATATCCCGTTCCACATAAGGAAGTATATTGGAACGTTCTCTAGTACTCTTGGGTATATCGGAAGTGCTCCACATATGAAAGTATATAGGAACATTCTCATTGAATGATTACAAATCAGACAACACTACTATGAACAACACTCTACGTATCGTCATGTATATTTTGGGAGTCCCCACTAGGTTGCTATCCTCCCATAGGTAATTGATTCGACCACCTTGTAAACGTGATACACTGAACACAAAATTTGAGGAGATTAGCTGTCGTACTTCTTGGTTCACCAGGACATATTCTACGGTTCACAGTGGCTTGGTAATCCTTTATGCATAGCTTACCCCTTTTTGATTTATTTGTTGTTAATTTCTAAAATTTATTTCTCACGGAAAAACATCTTACCCATGAACAAATCCTTAGTAAATATTAGGTTGAGACTAATGGAAACAATTCTTGAGTTTACCAATCAAGGATACCCCTCAGACGGTAATCATATTCCTTTTCCTTCTTTTGGAAATATTAGCGCTTCTTATATGGAAACGTTGTCCCTTCTGGGATTTACCATTGGGTTTCTAGTTTGGTTATTTTCAACCCCCATGGTTCCAAATGTCCAAGCTAATTCTCAATTAGGTTCACCTCCACCTGAACAATTTCAACCTCATGTTGATCCTAAAGTTGATCCCTCGCCTTCTTCTCCTGTTTCTTCACCTTGTTCTTCCTCTTTTCCTGTTGAAAGTCTAGATTCTAGTAACCAGGGAGCTAAGAAGAAGAAGAAGAGGATGAATAAGAAGAATAAAAATAATCAAGGGGGTAACCAAGCAACCATTTCTACCTGTGCAACTGATGTTGAAAAATATTCCATTCAGTATCGCGAAGTTAAATTCCCTTGCAAGTTATGTAAGGATGACCACCTTCTTAGGGATTGTCATATAATTCCTAGGATATTAGAAGTATGGTCCACTTATTGAAATAAACATTTTTCATTGGACTCTGGATATTATGTTGGTGAAAAAACCTCAACTAATGATAATAAGGACCATGGGAAAAAGGGTAAAGTCAAATTTCACTGTAAGTTATGTGAAGGGAATCATCCCATTCACCTTTTTCATTATATCGATGAAGCCTTGAGAGTATTGGATAAGATTACAACTTCTTAGCCCCGTTTTCCTACTGGCTACCAAAATATTTCCTTTGATCCTCCACTAGGTTATCAAGTGATTGATTAGAATTCATCTCTGATAAATCCCTCTCTCTCTGAAAGTGAATCCCATGAGTTCATTCTCGAACTACCATTGGTTGATAAAATGATCGACCTGATTATGCCTTTAGTTGATCGTACCTTTCCCATAGAGAGTGAACCCCATACCACTCAATTTATTTTTGTTTCTTCATATTTCCATGAATTGGAGGGAAATCCTATTGTTCCCATGGTACAAGAGGGTGATCCTACCATTCCCATAACACAAGTGGGCTATTCTCACATTCCCACGACGCCCCCTCTAAGTAATTTGGTCGCTTCCTTTGGTTTGAGTCGATTGGCAGGATATCGTCTTCCCTCTTACGTGCCCTTTGAGATCCCTTTACAGGCCTATAATGTGGTTGTAAATAGCACAATAATAGATGAAGGTGCATTTGTTAGAATTTTATCTTCAACTACTTGGAAAGCTTTAGGTTCTTTGCAACTCGTGCCTGTTACCCAAAATATGTTAGATTTTAACAAAGGAACCAATCAACTATTAGGGATCCTTCTGAAGTTTCCTATTACTTTGGGAGGAAATATTGTCTATATAAATGTGATGGTTGTCCAAGGCCCTTTGTATTTTAATTTACTACTTGGTCGTGACTATATTTATGTCATGGGAGCTCTTGCCTCTTCTCTCTTTCTTGTGATGTGTTTCCCCCATGAAGGAATAATTATGACCATTTATCAACTTTCATTCATTGGTCCTAATCTGGCTCCCAATAAAACATCATCCCTATATGGTCCTTATATTCAAGTTGTATCTTCCCTGCCATAAGTTAATTATGTGGCAACTTGTTCCATGCCCGTGTCCACTGATGATCTAGTTAGTGATATAGTACATCATGTACTGGGGGCATTGGACACTGATTTATAGAGTGTTTTTCTCCCGTGTGATGAGAACCTCTTGGAAACCATGAACTCTTATGGGCCATGAAAATATTTTCAAAGAAAAGTTTCTTTTCTCGTGTCAAGCTTGTTAAAAAATTAAACAAGGTGCCACATCATAGTTCATTTTCTTGTGTCAAGCTCGTTAAAAAATGAATCAAGGTTCTCATGAGGATAGTTATTTTACTATGTAAACCTCGTTACAAATTAAATAGGTCCATGTGAGCATAGTTCTTTTACGATGTCAAGCTCATTAAAAAATGAAACAAGTCCCCTTTCAATTCAAGTATTTGATTAGATCTCATAAATTCCCAGTCGAGTCTTTCACTTGATCTCGTAAATAAACCTTCATTCCATCCACCTGTTAGTAACCAGTAGTCTACTTAGGTAAATTAAATGATGCTTGGGGGGGGGGGGGGGTGGGATGTACCTCGAATTGAGTCATTTTTCTCGGGGCATGAAAACTTTCAAGAATAGTTTTTCTTCATTTCAAGCTTCTGTAAAAATGAAACCAATTCCAAGCATAGTTTTTTCTAATCTTTGAAGCTTGGGAAAAAATGAAACTATTCCCATACACCTCTTATGATTTCCCTTTTAACTGCCTCTTATGCCAGATGAACCTGGGTTTTTTCATTCCATCTTCACCATCTGTTTAGTCGATCACAAACTTTCAATCGGTTGTTTTACCCTTGCCTGGGGAACCATTGAGATGACTGGTCTTATTAGCCATCCTCTTGACATTTACATGTTTTGATCAATTCCATCATGACCGAAACCAATTGCTACCCTTTATACCACACACAGCTTCAGGAGGACTCAAATTTAAGCCATTTTCCGTCTCTCAAAAAATGAAAAGATTTCCAAGAAATTGTCCTTCTGAGCTCGTTAAAATAAATTAATTAACATAATATCACTATATGTTTACCCATTTTTTGGGCTGAGGTTGACTAATTACGAAAAAGGAATACCTTATTCTAACATGACTAAGTGGTTCTCTGAGATATTGTTTTCTACCTTTTCGGGTTCGAGGGACTATATTCGAAAGGGGACCTTTTGGAGTTTTCTTTTCTGTCTCCTTTTTAAACTCCCTAAATATGAAAAATATACCGAGTTACCCCTCCGTAATACTCGAAAAAATTAAATGAAGAAGTACTTTTCATCATGACAAGGTCGAGTTACTCCTTCCTAGGACTCATTAAACTTACTAGGATGGATTCTATCGAAGGATTAACTTATACACTAAGAATATGGTATCCTCTTCAAGATTTTTATTAAAAGTAAAGAGGTACTCACTAGTAATAACGGGAAGTAAATAATGTTTTGTATTCTGTACCAAAGGCAACATGTCTCTTTTGAACATGACACTCATCTGCATTTCCTCTCAGGATGGGGATATCCTTGATTCACCATTTTCCTTCCTGGGTTTGGGAAATCCATTTGCCTCTCATTCGATCATCATTTGCTGTCACTATAACCTTTGATCCCATTTTGAGTCAAATTTTTCCAAACTCTGGAGTCGTGTTGCCGATATGTTCAAGATAAGTCGTATCTGTAAGAGTCAAACATCATCTAATTATTTGACCCTCTCTACAAAAATCTGGAATGAATTCTATCATCTTGAGAAATCCTTTGTTTCATGTTGATGAAGTGGGAATAATTATGGCCCTCCTTTGACAAATCACTTCCTGTCGAATTCAGATCATTATCTAGGTAGGTAGTCTAGAAACTCATTCTAAGTACCTTGGAGTTTGCATGCCTCAATGGCAAGTTCTTCGCATTCGACGATAGGTTCACATCATTGGCCTTCGATCATATATGAAAGTGTTTAACTTCAGCTCATTCATTCACACTTGTAGTTTGTGTTGTCATACCTTGAGGGCCATCATCATTATTGGTGGTTTCTCTCGCACTTGTTAACGATTTACCTCATTGACTGGTAATAAAGTGGTTTCTACCATTTTCAACATCAACACACCTATTCACATGGTTAGATTCCTACAATGGGTGGATATATATTGAGATGAAGACCTTGGATCACATATGTTATTATCTAGGCTGCATGGATTTATTGAGTATTCATGATTGCATACATGATCCTTTCTATACGGATGGCTATGACCATACCGTGGATCCATTTCTGTGGTCCCTTTTAGATGGATGACTGTGTCCATATCGTGGACTCATGTGTTATTTTATTACTATTCAGATATATCTTAATAGGAGTGCTTATATCACATATGTCATATATTTTGTTGTGCTTGATTGACAGGTCTCCTGATGGTGGTTTTCCAAAGTCCTTGCCTTAGCTGATAAAGCAATTCATACATCACTTTTCATTCTGATTTCATGCTTTAGGGGGGCTTCTATTACACAATATTTTGTCGCATTCCTCATTCCTTATCCTAGGTGTCATATTTTGTGTTGCTTATGCCACAAACATCAAAAAGTGACAAAATCAGTGAAAACTTATTCATCATGGATAACAGGCTTAAAATATCCCTAAATACCTAAAATATAGATGCCTTGAAGCCTCTCTAAATTTTTTTGTAAAAAACCTAATTTTCAAGCCTAGCATGGTTCTCCCATAAAAAATTCACTATTGTAACCCTGTATCTAACTTGTGAAAAACGCTGGAATTGCAGGAATTCAACAGTAAAGTCACGTCGGTTGCCCTCAGGCAGGTTCTCCAAAAATGGAGCAGAAGCTTCATCCTCTAGAACTCTCAAGAATGGAAGTCTGGTACTTGTTGGTTGAGGATATGGTTGAATTCTCCCATTTTGAACCTTTGATATTATCTCCAAGTTTTTTCCTCTTTGAGATAAGGAATTTTCCCCTCATTTGTGGATCCATAACCTCTCTATCTCTGCTATATTAGAGTGTCATTCCTTCCCCAAATGGTTACTCTTGGTTGGTTATTCCTAGTTATCAGTCTTATACCTGATGGGGCCTATATGCTGTAAATTTGTGGAGAAAGGAGAATATATTGAAGAGCTTGGATTGGACTTTGATTTCCATTCTGAAGGAGGCCTCCAACATCAAGGCACCAGTTGTACGCTTCCATTTTTTTATTAAATAATATATATATATATATATATATTTTTCCATGAACTTGTTAATATTAACTTGTTTAGTATGATGCTCCTTGATCTATCATATGGTTTAGTTTGAAATATATATATGCTATGTCTCTTTTGTTTGTCGTCCTACGATCTTTCTTGTAGTTATTCGAACATAGAAAGTATAGCAAGGAGAAAGACTAGAAGCATAATGTTCAACATCAACATCGAGAAGACGATTGCATAGGAGTGAGGTATGCCATCTCCCTTTCTCATGTTATTTCAATGTTAAACTAGGAAAGCTTACATTATTTTTTATGGTTGTTACTAGACCCACTCATTGGGTTGGCGGGATCACTTCTTTCTTAAGAAGGGATTTCCTATGTAACAGTGACGGGTTATCTTCTCTATGATTTTAGATTTTTCATGCCCTTCGTTGCTCAAAAGTGAGGAGTAAAAGGAAATCAACTCTCACTCAATATATTCCTCGTGCTCCAAGTGGACACCCTCCGAGGAAGATATCAATTTGATCCGATTGTGATGTCGGTGATTAATCATCTCTCCCTCTAAGATCCATTGAATCGATATTTCTGTCTCCACAACGCTTCCTCCTTGTCAAAAAAATGCATGGTAATCCATAGATATGAAAGATAAGAAATAGATGCAATATTATTAACATAGATGTACATTTATATTACATTTAGTGTGAATATTAGATTCCACATCACAATGTCTCTTTGACTCCCTTTGACTGTCCATTTCCCACACCTTATCTCTTAGCAGATTATGTGCCCAAAATTCCCCCCTTAATCCGAAGGGGTATGTATGAGTCCAAGAAGAGAGATATAATACAAAATACAATATTGCATGGAAAAAATACGCTGAATGTGATATTTGATATGATGGCATAAGGAGGTGGTTTAAGGAAGACCACCAACAATAGAACACTTAGTGTATTTCCCGAAACTCTTCCAAATATGGAAATAAGTTGAGGTATTATGTTAGAGGAATTGATCCTAATGTTTTAAAAATGGAGACCTTCAACCTGGAAAAGGGAGGTTTGAAACCCGCATAAAAAAGGGAGAAACTCAACTTGAAATGGAGGTCTCAACATGCGGTGATTTAAGGATGACCTCCAACTTTGAAATGCTTGCTGTATTTCAAAATTGGCAAGAAGCTGAAGTCTTATGCTAGAGGAAGTATCCCCAATTATTTGAAGAGGAAGAAGCTCAACCTCACATAGATGGTTTTACGTTAACCACCAACCAAAGTCATGCTCCTGGGCATATATGTCTCTGGCTACAATTCTGAATATGGTATGGCAGGTTGTGGCTCAGTCTCGCTTGATGTGGCTTTGGATCTTGTAGACATCCATCATTCCCCCCCTGTCAGATACAAGGTGAGATGATGGTGAAAACTCAATTGCAAATTTTTTTTAATATTCTAGAAGAGATTCTAACTTATGACTCAAACATCTTCTTGGTTGTTGATGCCCATTTCCAAGAAGAGATCCATCCAAGATGAATTTTTGTTCTTGCAGGAGGGTTTTTTCTGAAGCATACGTGTCAAGAATGAGTGGTTTTATGACAATGATCACATGGATGAATATAAAGACAATGATCCTTCATCTAACCAACTCGATCACAGTGTTGGCATTTCACAATCTGTTGTTGTGGAGGAGGAGTAGAAACTGGAATAGCTGAAGGTGAACTGTCATAGATAAATCCTGCAATCTAAAATTAAATGGGATTGGAGTAGTATGGAATATGAAAGGATACATGCTTGGCATATCCAGGACCAGTTCTTTGCTTATTAAAGACAACCTATTCCCAAGTTCTGATGATGGGCTTGGGAAGTTCAGACTAAAATTCTACATTTGCATGCAAATCTTCTTTTAAAATGGGCACATGATGGAATTCAACCTCAATGTCACTGATTTGATCAATTCTTGGTTGCTAATGGGGGTCATTATGCTTATGATGCTATAACTCATCTTGCTGAAGTTGAGACTCCAACTGTAAAAATATATATATTTTCTTGTGCATTTTTCATGTAAGTTTGAATGTCAAAAAGAGTTTCCTTACTGAATTTTACCATCCCATAAATAGTGGAACATATTAGGCTATTCAATAAATTTAATGCATCATCAATTCGATCCATTTCACAAGCCAAAAAACTAATTGGCATACAACTTTGTCTTCAAAAATATTCTTCAACTAAAGGTGTATGTTCTCAATTTACCTTTTTTTGATGACTCACAAGTGAAGAACACCGTTCCACTCTCACCGCATCATTCAAGGCCATCCAATCATCGCTTGAATTGTTGAAATTAGACTGTTGTTGGAGAAGATTCGACCAATTGACAAAAAACTTTAGTACCAGATTGAGAAGCTTTCAAGGGTAGATAATAACGCTCCTGTCAATAGAATCTCTAGAAAAAGTGAAGAGAGTTTAGGTATGGATAAAGAAAATTCTCTAAAATATAGGCTAAATCCAGATATTATGGTCTCTAAGCTTGATTAATCTGCTTAGGATGGTGAAGGTGTATATCGGCCTTCAATATTTTCTCCAATGGCTATGGACGAGGAAATGAATGCAAGAAATAAAATTTGGAAATGCGTAAGCAGAAGGAGATGTGATGTTCCTTCATGTAAAAAAAAATTATATGAATGATACATTTTACAGAATGTTCAACAAGTACATGAAGCTACAATTTTATTCTCAATGGAACTACAAAATCAAAGTGAAACAACTAAGCCAAGAGTATGTTAAATCTCATCTAGATACTAGCAGGTTCACAAGATTCATGGATTCAGTTGGATTGTAAGCATTGCTGGCAGAAACTGTAGACATTTGTCATTGCTGTCACCTACAACTATTATCCAACTTTATAAGACTCCCGAGGCTCTGGTGACAACTCCCCATGTTGTAGACGAAGTGGTTTCCTTGACTTGCCGTGGATTGATAGAAGCCAAAAAATGATAACTTTCTCTCCTCCGATGCTTACTTGTAGCTTCTTGTTCTCAGGAATCTATCTTTCCCATCTTGTATCCGGCTATAAGCTCACTGTAGAGTGACAACAATGGTATTCGTGTTGATTGGATTGTAGTTGAAGCACTGAATTAAACCGTCTCCAAGGCTTCAGATCGTGCACAAATTGAATGCACTCTCCACTAATATGTTTATCATCACACAATAAATGAAAATAGATAAAAATTTATTTTTTTCTTAGGACTATGGAAGGATACGATGGGAGTCAACTTGCAAGAGAAACTATGCATGAATTACAAGAAGCTTGGTCATCCTGTAGCTGATTACCACAATGAGGCTATCTTTAACATTGTGACTATGAATGTGTGACGAGTACTTCGCAGCAAAGGTCATAGATAATGGTGACAAATCTAGCACAATCACTCAGGTTTCCACCGCTTCAACTCCCATGCACGTTACAAATTTAACTCTCACAAACATAAACGTATTTGAAATAATTAATGTATTGCTATATGATTATAAAATTCTTGCACGAATATCAGGGTCGGTTGTGTGAGTATGCTTCAAGTGTTATTATACATGAGCGAGGTAGGACGTTGCTGCCTGCTACTATATGGAATTATCATGATCAATAAGTTTGGACATTTATAACATTTAAAAGAGTGCACTATCCTAATGACCGGATGGTGTGTGAGTAAACATTGGAGAGCAGAGGAGGGAATATCTCCAAGAACGACATAATAATAAGTAATGGTGTGAGCATAGAGAGGAAACTTGATGAAGACCCTTTCTGCACTAGAACAGGGACGAATCGATCAAGAATTCGAGGAGGGGTGGCTATTCGTCTAACTATAGCTAGCCAGAAGGTGATTCAGAAAGTACTGCACTGACAAAACCCTAGATCTGTCGCAAAGCTATTTCATACGTAATATCCAGGATGCTTAACTAATATTAAAAAATACATCAAGTTACTTCAATATTATTAAAATAAATGATAGACAATATTAAAATGGGAAAAGTGGTCCTGTAAGAATTATTTTTTTTAATTGAGAGAAACATGAATACAATTCTATTGTAGAGATGGGACATTGTAGTAATAGCTTGAGATATGTCATTGTATTAATAGTTTCTAATTGTAATTTTAAACATCTCATAATTAATGAAAATAATTTAAAGGGGATGTAATGTATCTAGGGGGGATAATATGAGGTAACAAAAGAGGGATAATGATAGGTGGGTGGTTACATAATGTTAAAGCAATAATTGTAAAATAGATTACAAGAATATTACACCTCCTAAGAGGTTTCTTGACTAGAAAGTTCTTGGGAGGTTATATAAAATTACATAAAGAACTGGAAACAATTTAATGAGACATGTTATTAAGTATATTTGATTCATATTGGATCATTATGTTATTTTTCATCCATATCAATGCATTCAAGGTGAAAAAAATTAGAGAAATCAACTTATAGGATCAATTTTAGTGGCGAGATCTAGTTTGGAGAATCAGGGTTGGAAACCCTCTAATACCATTTTGAGGACTTAAAGGATGTTTTTTGAAGGTAAAAATCTTCCACTTAAGTGGATGTCCTTTGGTTCTATGGTCTGATTTAGTAAAAAGGTATTATTGACGTCTATGTGAGCAGCTTATGTTACTTAGTGCAATAGATCGATAAGACTGCAAATAACATAAACAACATGAGCAAATGCAAACACTTTAAAAAACATCAACACAACAAGAATTTAATAACGAAGTTCATCGGACTTCCTGGCTACGTCTCCGGGTCCTTAACTTGCAATGTTGACCGCTTTATTTTGTCTTCAAAATGATTTTATATGTATGAGCTCAAAAACAGAAAATAAAATGAGAAAATGGACATCACCATTGCGCCCGGCTCGAAATTTCAGTTAAAATGAGTATAAACTTGCATATATTCCACCACTATGACCTCTAGACCCCCTGGAGAAATTCAAAACCACCTCTGCATTTCACAAAACCACTTTTCCTGCACAAAAGCACCTTCTCTGCTGCGTTGAAATGAGGTTTTGGGTGGCTTGGTTACAATCTCCACCGTATAGGTGAATTGGATATCAGAATTGGTGTGAAGGTGTGTTGTATATATGAGTTTTAGAGGGTCGGCGGGTCGAAACCTCCGTCCGACCCCTCAGTCGTATATCACATCAGTTATGGAAATTTCTATATGGTATGATATATATTGAAATATATGCACGGTGATAATATCAAGGGTCCAGAATATATATCCTGTGAGTAACATATACATGGAAATATATAAATGTTTAAAATGGTGCTTTAATGATAAGGCTCCGGTGGTCGTAGGGTTGACCCCGACCATCTGGACCTTTTCCGGTGGATAGATCCGATGCCAATAAATACGAAATATTTACATTTAATATCAATTGGTGTGATGGCTCATCTAGAGAGAAGATTCCGACTAAATCGTAGCCTTTCTAGGAGGTCAGGCGTTCGATCCTCCCTGATCCCCAAAATTTTGGAGATAAGGGAAATTTGAGCAAAATATGGGCTGCCATGTGTCAGCCCCAGATTGGCCCATTCCAACCAATCACACTTTGACATGTCATTGATCCTGCTGAAATCACCCTGGACATGTGGCATATTCCTAGGATGACATGTGTCCTACTGACATCATCCTGACCGTTGACTTGAATTTTGACCATTGACTTTGACTTTGACTTTTATCATTTTGCCGTAGTTTGTCATAAACTTTGACTGGCCACATATTCTTCATACGGACTTGGTTTTATGCGTCGTTCGCACCATTGGAATCCTATTGACGAGAACTTCAAATTGATCCTATTTTCATCTGCATTTGAAGACTTTGATCTGGAGGAAAAACTGAATCCATTTTGGATCATTCTATTCTACACTTTAATACCTTTCTAATGTGTAAGAATCACATAAATAAAAGTTTATATGCAAAAGTTATGCTTCCAAGAAGTTGACCTATCATGATTTACCACCATAATTTGAGAGGATGCCATGTTAGGCTCCATTATTCATGGAGAATGGATAACGACATGAACACTATGACGAATAATCTAAAAGGATATAGTTGTAACTCATTTTGAGGGATGAATGGGTTAAATTTAAACATTATTTGTGTCAGTGAGCCATGTTATAATCATTCCACTAAAAGGAAAAGGGGTTCCATTATATTCAAGTGCATTTGGTTCCATAGTGCAATAGAGTTATTGAGAGTGGCTAGATAAAGGGTATAATAGAGAGGGTTTATGTTCTATAGTAGCCCATAGGCCACAAGTCTCACTCCTTTACATTTGCATCATTCCAATTTAGAGAAAGAGAGAGAAGAACAACCTCACCTTCTAGTTGTGCTTCTCTCTTTAAAGGGTTTTCTAAGTTATATCTAGTGTTCACAGTGACTGGTGTGTGTTTTCATCTCACTATTCTCTATTTTCCATATTTTATCTATTGTTTTCATAATTAGAGAAAAAAATAAATTAATAAAACTAGAAATATAAATAAAATTAACCCTCATAGTATAAATTTTAGATTTCAGTCCATTTTTTCATTAGATCTATTTAAAAGAATTGTCCATTAGAATATCGACGACAATCGACTGATCATATTGGCACAAGAGAGGGTGTCTTTTGGTATTTTGTGGGAATTTGTAGGGGATCCAAATTGGTTTAAGTAGAAAGTCATATAATCTCAACCATGGTTGATGAAATCTACTTTTAACAACCCTTGAGATATGGAAGAGGAGAGATTCTCAAGGATGGAAGAGCATGTCATAGATATCAACTGTCAAATGGACCTCCTTATGGTAGCTCAGTAAAATAAGGTTGGGATCAAAGAAGACAGAGGTTCCAACTCATAGGTTAGATAAGCTAATAGGTTATATTAGAGGGAAAATCGAAGGACCGCGACAAACCATATAAGGACTGTAAGAAATAAAAAAATTCAAGTGTTGTGAACCATACACAGTCCTTTTTCAAGATGGAGGTGAAGGTTGCCATCAAAATGTATCAAGGTGATATTCTCACTTTGAACTTAAATCACTGGTTGAAGTAGTTAGAGGCTTATTTTTGCATTCACCACTTATAGGAGAAACACAAAATTTCATTTTCTCATTTGAAACTAGAAGTCCATGGCTTGACCCAGTGGGAAAGACACATAGAAACTATGAGGTTGGAGGGGAATCTAAAAACTCTCATAAATTCCTAATTTTACCATATCAATTATATAGAGTACCAATGGATTTGGTGGCATTATTTTAGTAGAGATAAGGATAGAGAGCATAGGAGTACGCTATTACTTTCAAGAAGATGGAAATAATGTTTGAGTATCTCTCCCAAGAACCAAAACGTACTTCACAGGTATCTAAGGTTTCTACAAATCCATTTAGGGAAGTAAGTGATGCTTTTCAAACCAAAAATGAAGTATGAGGCTTCTGTATAGGCTTAGTACTTAGGAAATAGAGGCTAGAAGAAAGGTAAGCCAAGTGATTTAAAGCAAAATGAACACTAGGAAGCTTCCAAGGAGGGGAAGAAGAAGTGGAAAGGGGGGAAGGAAATGAATATAATGACAAAAAATGACTAGTGCAAAGATGTTAGAAACCACTACAACAACTGAAATATTGATTGTGACATAGAGGTGAAGTTCTATAGATTACATACATAGATGAATCCAAAGAATTGAAAGAAATATGTGAAGAATAAAATTATCATAGTTGCAAATTTGAGTAATAAGGTGGAAGGTAGCTCAGACGAAGATGATAACATTGTTTGTACATCACTGCAAAAGTGGTGAATCTTAATATCCTTCAACAACATGAAGAGAGGGGGATGGCCAAAATCTTCCATATAAATATGCAGGTCAAGAAGAAAAAAATTTATGCTTTGTTTGACTTAGGATCATAAGAAAATCGTATAGCAACAAATTTGGCCAGGGTGAAAGAATGAAGATGGGTTACACTTTTGGGCCAAATATGGTGGTGAGATTTCAAGTTTTTCCTCTTTGATCAAATTGAAGCCCTCAAAATTCATATAAGCACTATGAATTTTGATTTGGAGTAAAAATACAAATTGTGGAGAATTATGTTGTTGTCCTAATGATAGTTTTTGCAAAAATATGTAGTGTCAAATAATATGTTAATTTAATATTAAATTAAATGTTTGTCCTTGTAAAATTTCACACATCTTAAGAGGCATGCATTTGTTCATGTAGCATAACTTAGTCTAAAATGCGTAATTTTTAATATATATATATATATATATATATATATATATATAAGCATAATATACACGAAGAGAACTAATTTTTTTATGCAAAAATATATTTTTTATTATTTTTTGAAGTTGGTGAAGTAATATTTTAATTTTATTTTGCCGACACATGTTCACGCAATGTTTTTTTAAACTATTTAAATAAATTTAAAAACCAAAAGTACCCTTTTGAAGAGGACTTGTAAAAAAAGGTAGTGGTATTTTTGAATTTTTTTCATTCTGTATATTTTATGATATTTATTTTTTATTCAACCTCTTTAAAACAGTTCAAAAACAATTCAAGCGTTATGTTTAAAATAAATTAGCTGAAAAATATCATATGAATTTGAAAATGTCAAAATCATATGCCATTGGATTAAGGATCCCTTCATGACACCAACGCGATCAACTCCACCACCTAAGGACAAAATATCCCCTAAATTTGTTAGGGTACATAATCGAGTTGTAAATTTTTTTGCAGAAGGGGTGTTGAAATTGCTAATTTTAGGACTTAAGAGGTTGAATGGAGCACTTTAAGCATTCGATTGAGCACCTAAATTTAAAATTTAAATAGCTTCATCGAGGGTTACGTAAACTCTCGACCGATCCATTTATGTGGTTAATGGGCTTGATCGACCCATTATGCTCGATCGAGCCTCTATAATTTTTTTTTTTTGAATGATGTAAAATTAAACTTATACCTCATTTTAAAATTCCAAATCTTATTATAATTTTTTTATAATGTCATGTTAAAACTGTACTAAATTTAATATTAATATTAAAAGAATATTTTTATTATCATTATTATTATTATTAAATTAATTGATGAAATGATATTAATATAAAAAATTTAATAATAATATATTTTAAAGTTAATATTAAGTTTATTAATTTTGGATTAATATAATATTGTTAACTTTAATATAATATAAAATTTCTTATATTATAATATATACTAGCACAACCAAATCAATAAATGCGGTTGATATATGCCATTGGCATCAATAAAAGTGTCATTAACACAAAAATATTCCACAAGCTGACCCCATATATGTTGATTTTATTTAACCTAGTTTTTTATAAATATAGCTTAAAAAAACATATAATTTTTTAAAATCTTGAAGTAATCATAACCTAAAGCTACCTTTAAAGAAATAAAACCTAAACAGTTTCAATTGTAAGACATGAAGTGCTCTATGTATCTTTGATGGAGGTAGCTGGAAGATTAATATTTTGGAAAATTTTAGATAACATTTCCATGGAAAATTATGATTTTTCCTCGAGGTTAATGTACACCACACATTTGAAATATTTCATTTTAAATATGTATTATATAAAGAAACTAAATTCTTGTATGACATGAAATAAAGAAATAAATAAACAAAATATTTTAATTGTCAAATTATTTTAAAAATTTTGAAATATAGAGCAAGACGGAGTGGGAGAGAAGGGTTAGAGAGAGAGGGGGATATAAATATGAAGAGAGGGAGGTCAAGAGATGTGTTTGGAGGAGAATATAGGGAAGGATGATGTTCAAGAAGCACACACACACACACATATATATATATATATATATATGTCTTGAACTTTTTCCTTCCACACACACACACACACAGATATATATATATATATATATATATATATATATATATATATATATATAGAGAGAGAGAGAGAGAGAGAGAGAGAGAGAGAGAGAGAGAGTATAGGGGTGAGATAGAAAGACAAATAAGGAATCTAGATGTAGAGAAGGGGGAGATAGAATCAGAGAGGGAGGGAGATAGAAAAAAAAGTCATTGGAAGAAGCTTGAGAGAGAGAGAGAGAGGGAGAGAGAGAGAGTTGGGGAGAGATAAAGGAAAGTGGGAGATAAAGGAAGATATCGATGACCTGAGAGGGAGGGAGAGAGAGGTAGGTATAAAGAAAGGCATATATAGAGAGAAAGGAAGAGAGAGAGAAATAGGGAGTGGCAAGGGAGATGGAGAGAGAGAGAGAGAGAGAGAGAGTGATAAGGGAGATGGAGAGACAGGGAGAGAAGAGAGTAGGAGGGAAAAGAGATAGAAGGGGAGAAAAAGGGAAATAAGGGGAAGAGAGAGAGAGAGAGAGAGAGAGAGAGAGAGAGGGAGGGAAATATAGATATATATGGATAAAAAATGTGTATGTTTGTAGGGTGATATGGAGAGATGAAGAAGGAGAGACAAAGGGAGATAGAGATATATACGGAAGGGGGAGAGAGGGAATAAGAGAGAGATAGAGGGAGGGAGGGAGAGATATATAGATATGAAGAGAGAGTGTGTGTGTTTAGAGGGGGGTGAGATAGAGAGACAAAGAAGGAGAAATGGAGAGATATATTGATATAGATGGAGGGAGGAGAGAAATGGAAGAAAATTTCTTGCACTAGATGCATTGATTTCAGTATACAAATGTTGAATTCTAATCCTATTTGATTTCTTGAAAATTAGATGCATTGCTTTATGTGTAGATTTTAATTTCCAATTTTATTTCATTGCTTGCATTAGATGCACTCATTTCATGAAAGATGTGAATTTATAATCTTGTTTGATTGAACTTGCATTAGATGTAGTGATTTCAGTGTAGATGTTGATTCCTAATCCTATTTGATTGCTAGTACTAGATGACTTCATTTCAATGTAGATGTTGATGTCTAATCCTATTTTATTGCTTGTATCATTATATGCATTGATTTTAGTGTATATGTTGATTTATAATTATCCTTTTTGATTGTTTGCATTGATTTTAGTGTAGATGTTGATTTCTCATCCTATTTGATTGTTTGCATTAGATGCATTGATTTCAGCGAAGATGTTGATTTATGATAAATTATGTAACTAGATATATGGTGTACATTAATTTCAAGCTAATTAGTTTAACATTGTGCATTGATTTAAGTGTAAGCACAAAAAAAATATTGATGACGTGCATTATGACTAAGCTTTTTTAGATAACCTCAAACAAAATAAAACCGAATAAAACTTTTGTAACTTTTACACCTCCACATCTTTTAAAATTGAGTATATAACTTATTTAAATCATATTCCTATTTTTAAAAATTGAATAAAACATAAATTTCCATAATAAGGAATTTATTGAAATACTTGGATAATTACTTGTAAATTTAGGAAATTTGATAACATTATATAAAATTATAGAAATGTTGCCATATATTGTTGTTTGACCTATATATTAAATTTCAATATAATTGATTTATATCATGTGAAGAATAAATAAACAAAACACTTAAAAAATACCGGAGATAGAGAAGTGGCAGAAAAGGCCTCATCCTTAATGTATTCCTCTCATAATGTACAAAATAATGAAAATGATACAAATATAAATACATGCGCAAATTTGTCTCAATATAGTGCGGCTATCTTGGACAATTTGGTTGAGAAAATATCTCAACCACACACTAATCTAGGAGCCTAACTAGTTGGAGAGAATATCTCAACCAACTAGACCTAAACTAACTCCTATCTAGGAGGAACAAACCAAATCTAGAAAGGTAAGATTAAATCCTAACTTTCATGATAATAATTAATTTAATTGTTTTGGACTTAGAATTGTTTTTATCACATGAGAGTGAGGCTAACATTCACCCCCTCAATCAAAATTCCAATATAAGAACCAGGAACCATATTCCAAGTTTTCAAGCTGAAACTGTTGATCCTCAATGAAAACAATTGCTTGAAAAACTGCCAAAGTTGGATGCTGAAAATTCCAATATGAAGAAAACAAAACCACAAACCATGAATCGATTGCAAGCCTGATATATCTTTGAAAATTTCTTGACTACTCCATCAAATTTTGAGCTGCACTAGAAAATGATTCGTCTGTCCTTTGTTTGGTCCATTGACCACCAAAGTGAACAAAATAATGTCCACACATCATCCCATAGATTTTTCACTGACAAAATGTTGATGTCAATGCCCACTGGTAGATTTGAAATTTAGATTTCCAATTGCTTATCTATTGAATTTTTTTTTCTGATGCTCACTCACAAATTGTTGAAGTTCAAATTCTCAATTGATTTCCCAATTAAATTTTTGACGATTCCCATAGGATGATTTATTGATGACTGTCTAAATTAATTACTGGTTGCTTTTGTTTACTTGATGCTTTTGTTTATGTTGTCGTAAATTTTAGTCTAACAACCACCTTCAATTCCATTATCATTTTCTCCCCTTTTCAACTAAAAGTAGAGACAATCATCTTCATTTCATTTTCGAACACTCCCCTTCAAGTGTAGGAGTATTTCACTATTGTACTCCGTATTTATGGTGCATAAGAGTACCATCATGTCACTATTGACTGCAATATTTGTCTTCATGTGAGACCAAACCTTTCGGTAACACATAGATAATTCTTTGACTGTAGATGACCACTTCCAAGGATCAATCCATGCATAATTTATCTTCACTCTGGGTGGTTGATTTCACTTGCAACATATTTCTGATGAATTATTTTTCTTGCCACAATGGTGACAAGGATGGAGGTAAAAGCATTTACTCTCCATATGGCCATTTCACTTACAATGGTTACACTAATTATGTGCACTTTCTAGAAATACTGCACTTACAAACTACACTGGTTTTGAGAAATATGGAACATACAAACTCTCATCTTTGTTGTAAGCTATGCCATGTCGATATTTGTTGAAGGAGATTTCTTACGAAGATCTGATCACTTTCTTGGAAAGATCATCTTGTTGTTGTTCTTCAAACTTGCTGCTGCTACCAATATGTTGAGATGGATTGATTAAATCATCTGTATGAAACGAAGCATCAACCATTTCTATTAAAGATTCATCTATTTCACATGTTACATCAATATGTAAACTTAGATCTTTAGTACTCTAGCTGAATTATGTAGTAGTACAACTCACTGGATGAGATTACTTGTGTCGCAACTTGCATCAGTCTGGTTGATTAAATATTACGTGTCACGATATTCATCAATATGATGAATAAGGTCACTTGTATCAAAAGTTTCATTTGTTTTTTGGATCAAGTCTTCGATATCGCAACTTGCATCTACCTTCTGTGTACATTGTGCATCAAGTAGATATTTTTCTTCACTTAATTTTATTTGCAGGGTGATAACAAGTTTTTCTTTCATTTGAAGCTCAATTTGAAAGTCTTTCACTGCTCCTAATGTGCCAGTCATTTGATCGATTAAGTTTTTATTCTGATTCAACTTGCATTCCAGTATCTCAATTGTGCTATGTAACTCAAGATTTCACCCTTTCAACTCTATAATTTATATCTCTTCACTTTGAAGATGTTTTCCTCCTTTAGGGCCATGTTGATATTTGACACGCTTGCTTGTACTGGATTGCTTTATTGAGGTTTGAACTTTCTTGATTTTTTGAACTCGCTCGCTTTATGTTTGTTTGATTGTTGCTTGCTTTAGAGTTGACTTCACTCACTTGATTTTTTCTTCAATCATTTTCAGGCTTTCTTGAACTTTATGTTAACAATTTATTACTTGAAATAATGCTCCCTTGAATGCTGGAACTCAAAACACATGAAAAATAATTAAACAACACATAAAAAATACTAGAGACATAGAAGTGGTAGAAAATATATATAAAAAAAAGCTGAAGAAAACCTATTTGTTATTTACATGACATATTTTAATATTAAAATTGAATAAAAATTATTTCAATCATATTTGTGTTTTTTAATTGAACCTTGAGATAAGAAATTGATTGAAATACTTAAAAGAGTTGTCCATGCAATGGTATTAGGGTGGGTCACAAAATTTTTCATATAATAATAATAATAATAATAATAATAATAATACAAATGACTTTATAATTCAAATAGTTTATTTTTAAAATTGAATTGTAAAAACAGACATGTTGATTTCACTAAAAGACAATTTTTAGAATTCAATATGAAGCACGATTGGAAATATTTACATGTTCACTATTAAATTGATACAAGATATATTTTAGTTCATTTTAAGTATCAAAGTGACTTGTATCATAACTTAATATTGTACTTACTTTATTAGTCTCTGAAACTGGAAAACAAAATTGAACATATATTTTACTAATAAAAGTTAGAGTATATAAAAAAATTATTAAATTAGCGAAATAATTTTAACAGGTCCATTTAAACTTAAAAAAATAATGAGAATCCATAAAAAAGATTAATAAAAATACATAAACTTAAATAGTGAATACATGTATAAATAAACTATCTATATGAAAATATATACAAATTACAAATATCACATGAACTTCCATAAAATTAAATAATAAGCATCCATAAACTAAAATAATTTCCATGATGTACATTTATAAACTATCTATGTATGAAAATATGTAAAGTATGTGTCACACATGTGAATATGCCCTGTGAAATGAGCTTGAAAATATACAAACTATGATACTCTAAGTACCATAAGAAATACTATTTGAATTCTGCCGCACAAAGCAAGTGTCCTTAAGCTGGTACTGTAATATAACACATTCAAATCCAAACTAATTTGATCATTATTTGTAAAAAATAAACAATATGGAAATAAATGATATTGAACCACATTTTTAATTACATATACATGAATCTGCTAGCTTAAGTCGAGTCCAAATGCAAGTCAAATAGGATGGGGGTTTGATCATGAATATGGGTTTGGTGCTCCTACACGTGGATCAATAATTAGGGTTTTCATCAATGGACCCAAATCGCTAGTGCATATAAACCTAGCATCCCATTGATGTCTCCACATAACATCAACATCAACAACACTCTGCATATGGGCTTGTGTACACAATGGCAAGGAAAAATTATAATGAGTCTACAAATTAATTAGCATATTTATGTAACTTAAAAAGAATGTTGGAATCTTAGGAATACAAAAATTTACCTCAATTGTCAATGAATGTGGTTGTACATATTGACTCTCCTCCACATTAGTGAACATAAAAGGTGGAGGTTGAGGTGGAGGAGAATCCATGGAAACATGCTCTGGTCGAAGATGTCCCGATTGATCAATTTCCCCCTCGGATGACCTCATAATCTCATCCATGTAGCTAGGACATGTCTACATGCTATCATGAAATTATTAATATAAATGAAATATAATCAAACTAGAAATTTTAACATAAAAAAATATGCATAATTTGACAATAAGATTCAAAAATTTCATCTATATATATATATATATATACATACTTGGTTTGTGTCACACGGGGTATGCACCCTCCAATTCTCACGAATGACATCATGATACATACATGTATGTATCAAAAGCTGGTCAAAGAGTAAACTCACAAGAAATGTATCATCATATAATTTCACTAGTGGGTCACAAGGTAGTGGTGGTGGTCTCCTAATATCTCCATCCAATTAAACATGCACACTAGCCAATGACACACACATGTTATCTACAATAGTCTCCCACGTCTCACCATCATGCCATGATAATTTCTCTAGCTATGTCGATAATACCAAGCTTCGAGATGGTAGTGGAAAGAATATCAGAGGTGGTGGTACATGCCTTGGGCCCCTATGAGCCTGCTCGAGATCATAGGTACGTCCCATGCCGGTTCCATAAAAATGAGATATAATATCAATGTAATCCGACCTCATATGTAACACAAACTCTACATATAAATACTTAGAAAAATAAACCATGACCTTTTCTGATCCAAAATTATGTAGGAATGCAACAAAATAAATATATAAACATAAAAATAGAGATGCAACATAAAAAAATTCCCATTTAATTAATAGCAAAGAAATAAAATATGCTTAAATATAGAATGGAAACAAACTAACTCTGACGATGGTAGCTTATTTTTGAGAAGAGAAGTGGCGGCTACATGCCTCTGAATTGTGTTGCAATGAGACTCAAAGGAATATTTATTGTTGAGAAACAATGGAAAACCCTAAACATCCAAAAAACTATCCCCAGGAGATGAAGTGCCAAAAATATGGGCCTCGTTGGGGTAATTTGGTACACCAACTTCCCACGGTTGTAACTGTGGCATACAATATTTGTTTGACGTGCACGGTACCTTGTTAAAAATATGTATCCAAGGGATACAACTTTTGACTGAAAGAATCATTTAAGATCTCACATTTTCCTGTTAAAAAAAAACGTCGCTTAGGGCCTCAAAACGATTTCGGAAGTTGATGACCCGAACAAATTCCAAAAATAGTAAATTGTGATACAATTAAGGAAACTGAAAAATTAAAAGAAACAATGGTTGGGGTCTAAGTGGAATACATGGATGGCCACCAATTTCCACCTGGATCAGTCCTCCCCCCTTAGGAAGCATTGCTCCCCATTGCGTTGAGTGCCTCCATGAGATGGGGAAACTTCTGTTGAACTTGGTCCCTAGTGAGCCACTTGCCTTGGTGCATGAGTTGGCTAGCTTTGACAACACTATACATTTGGATCTTCTGCTGGTTAGTGTTCTTGATCTTTGTGTCCATGATCCTATTAGTTGTGTATTTTTTGATGCAACTTGGGCTGAAATCTATTGGTGTCAACTACTTAACAATGTTTGATGTGTATAACAATGGGGGAAAGTATGGTCGCAACTGATCCATAATGAATACTCTGTGCAGCCCAATGAATGGTTGAATGTGGAGCTCACAAGAAATTTTCCATATAGTTGTAGTGATGGTGTAAGGCCCATTTCATAGCAGGTGAAGCTTGCGGTAGGACCCAATGAGGCACTCCTTCTGCAAATGTAAGCAAATTTTGTCGGCCACCTGAAACTTGTATGGCACCAGATGATGGTCATGACACTGTTTTTACTTAGAAATTTCTCTTTCAAATATTTCATATAATTTTTGGAAGATGTGCTGAATGTGCTCAACGAAGTTGTTAGCTCTGCCAGATTTATATTGGACATGACCCGAATATGCCTGAGTAGTTGCAAGTGGTATGGAAACATCAATGGGGCATAGTGGATGGAATCCTGGTCCCACTTGAAAGGAGTTGTGGCGAGTTGAGCTATGGATAGATATGTTTTAGATGTGCTAGACACATGGGAGGCTTTCGTTCCATGTGCGTGGATGCTTCGAGTTGTACATGTGCAAAATATGCATGATAATCCTTTTGAAAACTTCTGTCTAGCCATCAGTTTGGTGGTGGAAGGTCGCGGGCTCAGTGACCTTGGTATCTAACAATGACCAGAGGCTTTACCATAATGCACTTAGAAACCCACTGTCTCGATATGAGATAATGGATTGTGGGATCCCAAAGTGTACCCAAACTTGTTCAAAGAAGAGTTTGGAAGTAGTTTTTGCTGTGATACTCTTCTTGTAGGCCGCCAGAATGACCATCTTGGAGAATATATCGACGATCATGTAAACACAGTCATTTCCATGGTTGGTAGAAGGAAAGTGAGACATGTAATCCATGGAGATGGATTCCCAGGGATGACTAGGAGTAGGCATAGGAGTATACAATCCTTTCTTATTGATTTTAGGTTTGGAAATGACATAGGTAGTGCATGATATGATGTAATTACCAACATCCTGTCAAAGGTTTGGCCAATAAAATTACTTCTGCAACACTACCACCATCCTTTCTAACCCAAAATGTCCAGTGACTCAACTCTAGTGCGTCTGCCAAATAATATTGTCACGCTCACTTAAAAGAACACATAGGTGTCCCAGGTGGCATAATAGCGTGTCCTAGAGGTGAAAGTCTGGAACTTTCATAGCTTCTAGGAAAAGTTGATATGTGGTGCCGAATTTTGGATCAATCTTGTAAATATGTGGTCATTCCGAAGTCTTGTGTCCACAAGGGTTGAGCATAGTGGTCAGCACCATGACCAAGGGTTGGCTGAGGTAGTTTGTAACATTATTTGTGTTTCCCTTCTTGTACTTAATGTTCAAATGGAACTATTGTAGGTATGTGGATCCTTTCCAATAGCAATCGTTCTGCGACTTTCCATGTGTCTATTTTAATTGCAGGGGTCGATGGTCTATTTGGATGACCGTTTCCTTCCCCAAAATGTAATGCTTCCATTGTCGGCAACCGTGCAATGATGGAATACATTTATTTTTCATATGTGAGAAAATTTTAGACTGTGTTTGAAAGTGTCTCACTGTGATATGCCACTGGATGCCCTTGTTGAGTAAGAACTACACTAATAGCATATTAGAGGCATCTATCTCAATATCAAATGGTTGTTGCACATATATTAATGTGATAGCTAGTGTAGAGCAGACATAATGCTTTAACACTGAAAATGCCTTCTGTTGGGATTCAGAACCAAATATATTTTATTTTGCTCTGCCCTTGGTGACTTGACTCAAAGGCTAGGTGATATGAGAGTAACCCAACATGAAATTGTGGTAGAAATTGTAAAGACCCAAAAAGTTATGGAGCTATGTATGGAAAATTTTAAGTATATAATTGTATCTTAAATTTTAGAAACCTTGGAAAATATTACCAATCAATAACATGCAAAGTATAAAATGTTTAGCAATATTTTTGTAAAAATATTCAAATTTTTAATGATTTTATATAGCATCTATAAAATTTTGGCGATTTTTAAGGTAAAATAATTTTATGATATAAAATTTGGGTGAATCATTTTTATGAAAAATGGAAATTGGCGAATCTTTTTTTTGGAAAAAACATATAAAATTAGCCCACCTACGCATATTAGCCCCTAAATGTTTCCTTGGAGCTATGTTAGAGTGGTTGGAGCTCGCCAATACCGAATAACTTGTATCTTGGTTCGGTCCACATGAAAACCCCGCTCATCAATGATGTACCCAGATATTGAACCTGAGTCATACCAAAAGTTCACTTCTCCAAATTGGCACACAATTTGTGTTATCATATGGTTTGGAGGACTTGTCAAATATAGTATGGTTTCTCTTCCCAACCTTGGCTGAAGTTCAAGATGTCATCCAAATACACTACCACGAATGATTTGGTGAAGGGTTGTAAGATATATTCCATTAGCCTCATGAAGGTTGTGGGGGAATTTGTCAACCCGAAAGGTATGAACAACCATTCGAAAAGTCCCTCCTTGAATTTGAAGGAAATATGCCACCCATCGGAGGGTTCGATTAGTACTTGGTGAGAACTAGACTCCAAGTCGATCTTCCTGAAATATTTGACACCCTTGATTTGTTCTATAAGGTAATTAATCTATGGGATTAGATACCTATTTTGGACAGTGATCTTATTCGGTGCTCGATAGTCAATACAAAGCCTCGAGGTTCCATCCTCCTTTTGTACCAACAAAACCAGGCTCCCATAGGGTGATGAACTTGGCATGATTTTCCATTTCTTCAAAAAATCATGAATCTACCTCTTGATTTCATCCTCCAGAATAGAGCGCTAGTAGATCGGTCCATTGGGTAGCGATGTGCTGGGGGTCAGATTGATGGAGTGCTTGGCATGAAATTGTAGGGGTACCCCCATGGGTGAGGTGAATATGCCCTTGTACTCCTCTATGATATTATCCATATGTTGCTGTCATGTGATGGAGCCTTATCTAAAGGTCATGAATGTGGCCACAATCTTCTTCTTTCCCTAAGGATGAATCATAAGGAAGTAAAATTTCCCAGTCTGGGAAATGATCTTAGCGCATTTCTTTGGAGAGATAAAAGAGATAGCAGTAAGCGGTGCTACCTCCACTATCTTATATAACTTATTTACAAAAGTAATAATAATAGTACAAGGCCTAGACTCATAAACCACGTGACGCTTCCACAAGTATGGTTGGCCCAATGATACATCACAAACTTCAGGAGGAGTAACATCACTCGATACCTCATATGTGAAGGGCTTGATGCTATATGGAAGGCGACACTATTAGTTGACGTAGAGATATCATCCTTGGTGAAGCCACTCGATGGTGTACGAATTGGGTGTGGTGTGGTCGGTAGGCCCAACCACTAAATTTCCTCTGCTGAAATGAGGTTCTTCTTTCTTTCGCTGTTGAAAATGAGCTATGGCAAAGAACCCTTCACCCAAATTTGTGAGTGGAAGAGATGATCCCCCTCCTTCATATGTTCGAGCTCAATCTGCTAGACCTTGGTGGTGGAAATGGTGGCACTAGGATCTGCATCAATAATCTTGTTCCCTTTGTCATCCCCCCTTTTGGATTCTAACTCAGAGTCAAAACATGCATCTAACTCTAAAGCCTTCAGCTCTACCACCATTGAATTCTTGGTCCAACATTCACTTGTGTTCTGAGTGGGGCTCTTATGAAACTCACACCATTTTCCCAAGAACTTCTTTGTCTTTGTGGTGTTTTTATTTACTTGTAGCTTCATCAAGTTGTCCTAAGTCACCCCACCTTGTCTTTGCTTATTGTTATGCGGTTTGGGGTGATTTTCCCTTGCTTCGGATTTGTAGATCCAAAATATCGTTTCTTCTATTATATTTATGATCAATTATGAAAATGTATCAATAGGTGGCACCAAGTGAGGAGATTTATAGAAACTCCATCTCGTGCTGGATGTACTTGTGTAGATAGTCATGGTACTTGAGTACCAGTTTCCGGTTAGAATCCTTGATACCCAACTTTATTCGAAAGGTATGAAAAATATTTGTGAAATTAGAAATGGCTTGGTGTAACACCCTTATCCCACATTTAAACAAGTAACTGACCAATTGAGGTAATCTTGTAGTAGAGGGGGACTAATGTCCCCTTTAGGTTGGTGCCTACAAATATTGCAGTAGAGGGGATTGGTGTTTCTTATACGTTGGTGCCTACAAATATTATAGTACAGGGGATTGATGTCTCCTATACATTGGTTCCCATGAATATTGTAGTAGAGGTGATTGGTGTCTCCTTTAGGTTGGTGCTTACAAATACTATATTGAAAATTCAAAAAGAAAGTATCAATTTTATTTTTCCTTGATAAAATTGAGGAAATTTGAAATTCCACATCAGCATACAACTTGGAGGAGTTAACTAACGTGACATGGCTCTTATGACCTAGATAAGAACACATAATTCTAGATAATGAGTTCAAGTTCAATTTTCTTGAGTTGATTCTTCAAAAATATGATTCTAGATCATCTAATTTGAGTTAAGGGCATGCAGTTCAGTTGTACGTAGTGATTCCTAAATTTTAGGAGCCTAGGTTGAGTTAATTTTAGATGTAGCAATTTAATTCAGTTAAATTAAGTTATGGCTAGTTATACTAGTTCTAAATTTTGGAGGAACTAGTGGAATGTCAAGTTGTGGAAGTGGAACTTCAACCAATCCCAGTGATCATTTAGATAACTAATCAATTAACCTAAATCAGCTCATGCATGCAGATAACTCGAGTTAACTAGTTGAGGTGGATATTTAAAGGAAATGTACTATCTATTGTAGCAGATTCCAATATGTTCAGGTTGTGCATTTAGTCATAAGAAGGACCTAAAGGAATTGAGTAATCTAGATGAGGGATTTCCTAATTAATTGGGGCCTAATATCTCAAGGAACATCATAAGGAATTAGGAGCTTGGAGGGCTTGAAAATTGGATAAGTGTTGGCCAAGTTCATTCAGTTAGGAAGAGAGATAGGCTATACACATGAAGGTTGTGCTCAGGCTTGAGAAAGAATTGTATTTAATCTCTCTTCTTTGTTTAATGAAATAAAGATAGTAAGGGGTTTTGAGCAGTTTCTTTCCTCTAGATAAATCTATGTTCATGTGAGATTTTTCTTATTTATTTCTAATTTTATGTGTTCACGATCATGAATTAGCTTCTACAGATTAGTAGATTAGCTTCGTGTCTTTTAATTTAGTAAATTTCATGAGAAATTTTGAATGTACACATTAATTTATGCATGATATTAAAGAAATATTCACATTAGAGAAGAGATTTCGAAGTTGTATTAGCAGGAGGATCAAATTTGTAGGATCAATTCTTCAGAGCTATAAGGATGGCTTTCTATGGAATAAGACTCGAGTAATACCTTAAGGGAATCTCAAATTATGATTCTTGGAAGGATCACATGGAGGAATTACCAGAAGATAATAGGTTTAAGGAATTTGTTGAGAGTGACATTTTGAAACCAATAAAAACTGATACTCATAATTTAACAGAATGAAATAAGTGTGTAGTGAGGGAAAGGAGAATCATATTGGAGGGATTACGAGACTATATTGTCTCAAATATACATGGGAAAGAGACTGTGTATGCAATGTGGCAATAATTGACAAATCTATTCAAGGATAGTCATGACCACAGGAAGACAGGGCTCAAGGAAATGCTTCAAAATATAAAGATGCAAAAGAATGACTCAATTCAATAGTATCTGAGTAGGTTATCATAGTGTTGTGATGAATTTGTAGGAGTTGGTCTCATAGTCCCAGATTATTATTTTGTGATCACAAACCTTCTATGCCTTCCCAAAAGCTGGCACAACTACCAAGATTCGGTGAATGGGAGGGAGAAACTACCAAATTGGGAATGCCTAGGGTCTGACTTGGTGCAGGAGGAAATAAGGTTGAATACTAGAGATGGGATCTCATCCAAAGAAGAGGAAGAGGAATTTGCATTAGTCATCAAATGAATGAAGAATAAGGGGAAGAAGTCCCAAGGAGAGGCTAATTCTAACCAAGAGGGAAAGAAGAAAGACTTGTCCAAAATTAAGTGTTTTAATTGTCATGAATTCAGGCACTATGCCACGAAGTGTCCACACAAGAAGGCAAGATAGAAGGGGCATGCAGTATTAGTAACATGTGAAGATTTGGTTTCACAATTTGAGCATGACTTCACTCTCATTACATGCATGGAAAGAATAACGATGGGAGGTGTGTGGTACATAGATAGAGGTGCCTCATTCCACATGATAGGGAACAAATAATCTTTCAGTGACTTGGAGGAGAAAGATATCCAAATGAGCATTGAGTTTGGAGACGAAGAAAGGTATAGTGAAATCGATATTGGTACAGTCACATTTTAGAGGGAGTCAGGCTCCCCTCTCAGACTCAAGGATGTGATGTTTATTCTAGGTCTTAAGAATAATCTTGTCTCCGTTGCAGTTTTGGAGGATCGTGGTTATGATGTGATCTTCAACAAAGGAAAGGAATTCCTAAGAAACATAACCATGACATAGGTGAAGCAGATCAGTGATCGAGTTAAGAACCTGTATGCACTTGAGGTAGAATATGCATGTAAAAACTTGAGGAGCAAGGAAAATACTAGATATATGGTGGTTGATAGGGAGCATGCTAGACCTATCAACATGAATCCTCAAAAGAAGCCTCAAGAAATTTTGGAGCAGCGACAAATGGAGAAGTAGAGAAGAGGAAGATTGGATACATCCACTCAAGTAGAGACCTCCAATAGGGGGAGAGTTCGATCCAAGCGGGTAGATGGAGAACATGGAACTATACCTCCAGGAGTGAGGTATAGTGATGTAGATCCTTAGTCTAAGAGTTGTAAAAATTTGGGAAGGGTCCATTGAGGTGTTCGCCTCATGGATCATTACCTTGCTACAGGGGCCCACAATATTCAGTAGCAGAAGGATCAGTGTTAGTCGGATACTGAGGAGTGTAGAGCAGTGTTGACAACATAACATGAGTCTTAGTAGAAGAGTCAACAAAATCACAACTTTCCCAGTAGACAGTTGTAGACATAATTGATTTGTTTTTTTTTTTTCTTGCTTCTCAGTTGCAGATGTTGTAGTAACAAAAAAAATAGTGAGACTTGGTTTTGCATGCAGTACATTTCATAGGTGCAGGATTAGGGTGGTTGATAATCCATTTCTTCCTAAGAGGGAGTGTTGAAAATGTAGCAAGAAAGTCTCAATTGTGATTTTTTCTTAATAAAATTGAGAAAATTCGAAATTCTAGATAAGCAGACAACTTGGAGGAGTTAACTAAGGTGACATAGCTCTTTTCACTCAGTTAAGAAGACATAACTCAAGTTCATGAGTTCAAGTTTAGTTTGCCTTAGTTTATTCCTAAAATATAAGAGTCTAGCTCAGTTAATTCGAGTTAAGGGCAACAAGTTCAGTTGCATGTAGTGATTCGTAAATTTTAGGAGCCTAGGTTGAGTTAATTTTAGTTTTAGAAATTTAAATAAATTAAATTCATTTATGGTCAGTTAAACTAGTTCTAAATGTTGGAGGAACTAGTGGAAGGTCAAGTTGTCAAAGTGGAACTTCAACCACACTCAGTGATCATCCAGATAACTAATCAATCAACCTAAATTAGCTCATGTATGCAGATAATTTGAGTTACCCATTCGAGATGGAAATTTAAAAGCAGTGTACTATCAATTGTAGCATATTCCAGTGTGTACAGGTGGTGCATGCAGTCAGAGGAAAGACCTAAAGGAATTTCACAATCCAGATGAGATAATTTCCTAATTAATAGGGGCCTAATTCCTCAAGGAACAACGCAAGGAATTAGGAGCTTGGAGGGCTTTAAAATTGTCTAAGTGTTGGCTAGGTTCAGTCAGTTAAACATAGAGATAGACTATACACTTGGAGGTTGTGCTCAAGCTTGAGCAAGCATTGTATTTCATCTCTATTATTTGATTAGTGCAATAAAAATAGTAAGGGGTTTTGAGTAGTTTATTTACCTTAGATAAATATCTGTGCATATGTGATGTTTCTTCTTGCATGTTGATATTATATGTTATCAGTTATTGATCACGAATTAGGTTCTGCAAATCAATATAGGAGCTTCGAGTCTTATGATTCACTAAATTTCATGAGCATTTTTGAATCTACAAATTAATTTCTACATGTTGTGGCAGATGGGATTGGTGTCTAATGTAGGTTGCTACATGAAAATATTATAGTAGAGAGGTTTGGTGTCTAATGTAGGTTGCTAAATGAAAATATTATAGCAAGGAGGATGGACATATTTTGTATATTTGTGCCTATAAATATTGCAGTAGAGGGGATTGGTGTCTTCTATAGGTTAGTTCCTACAATTTTTGTAGCAGAGGGGATTGACATCTCTTATAGATTGGTGCCTACAAATATTATAGTAGAGGGATTGATGCCTCCTTTAGGTTAGTTCCTATAAATTTTACAACATAGGTTATTAGGGTCTCCTATAGGTTGGTGCCTACAAATATTGTAGTAGAGGGAATTGGTGTCTCCTATAGGTTGGTGCATACAAATTTTGTATTTGTAAGTTGGTGCCCACAAAAATATTTTATAAAGAATTTTTTATTTATATCTTCTGTTCCATATGTGATATTTTTTGGTTATGATATACAAATGTTTTAGAAATTAAGAAATTGTCTTATAATGTTAATTATTGTAAAATTTCTATAAAATTAATTATGGATGCTCCTATTAAAACTTTAAAATTGATAAGATAAATATGCACAAAGCCTTCTGAAACATGTTTTTTTTATTTTCCTATTTTTTTTAATCAAGAAAATTTGTAGTCACACCATGTTTTGATTTAGGAGGTAGTTTTATTTTTATTTGTTTTCGATGGTACCGATAGTCAAGGAAATATGTACACCTACTTAATAATTTAAACTCTGAAAATGAAAGTAGTGCTATTGGTAGAGCCAATTTTTTATTTGAGGATCAATTTTGGTTAATTTTCCACAACAATATTTGTTTTCAATGATATAATTTCAAATAAGTCTTAATTTTAACCGCCATTTCAAAAAATGGTACTATTAGTAGTACTAATTTTTGATATGGGGGTTGATTTTGGTGTTTTTCACTCAAAAGTATAGGTTTTTTGTGTTGGAGTTATCATTTAGTGTCATGATTCTCATTAAGTTGGTAACTATGTCTCTCTTGTTTTGTAATGGATCTCCATGAGAAGAAAAAATTATTGTATTAAATAATATAGTTGTAGAATATTTCTTTAGACATGGAGGTTAATGTACACAAATATTTGATAACCTTCAATGAAATAGGTGAAGAAGTAAAGAATCAATGGTTGTAAGTATTTCCTTTTAAGAAAATTAATTTTCAAGTAGGGTTCAAATACCTTGCATTTATCCAAAAAAAAGAACGGGTATATGAAGAGAGGTTAGTATTGACTGTTGACAAATATTGAGTCCAGGATTAATATTTGGTGTAATCGGTTGTTGTCAACCGGGGGAAGGCTGGAAATGGGAGAAGCAAATCCAATGTTCTAGCATTCTTTGGCCTACATACCTATAGGTATCTTTGAAACAATAATGAAAATTGTTTTAGATTTCTATAGATAGGTAAAAAATGGAATGATGGGATTCCTTTAGCAAAATGGATCCACATAATAGGGCCTAAATATGATGGAGGTCAGAATTCAAAGATTGCAATTTTTTATGGAAGTCATTTGTAGCTAAGATTCTATGGTTAGCATTAAAAATGAGGCTTTGTGGAAGAAATTAATAGAGATGAAATATATAAGTCCTATTTCCTTAATTTATAGGGTTAATGAAACCAAGGAAGATTGTAAATATTGACTCTTCTCATTTGAAGTCACTTTTCCAAATCCGTCCAATGTCTGAGAAATGGTTAACTTGGAGGGCAGGGAATGGTAACGGGTGAGAAACATGTTTAGATCCTTTAATGGGGTGCAAGAACTTAGTTATATTTATAATGGAGATGATATAGTTTCTAAAATAACAAGGATAAGCCACACTTAATCAAGTCATTAATCATAGATCAACTAGTTTATGACAATACAAGTGGATAAATGCTAAAACATTAGTTATAGAAGGATATAACATATATATATATATGGATATCACATGTGAAAATATCACATCGAAGTCATGCTATACTTTAGGATGATGATGATACATTTAATGTGGTCCATGAACAAATACTTTTAGGAGTACATTTCATGTTTAAGATACAAAGAAATATTTTCCTATAATGTATCAATGAGTGGTTGTGGAAAGTGATATGGAAGTTAAGGGCCCAATAAAAGAACCATATTTTCTTGTGGCTTACCATTAAGAATACGTTTATGACTTGAGAGGTTTTACAAAAGAGGAATAGAAATATGCTAGGCTTGAGCTTATTGTGTACAAGGAATGATGAACCAATGTTACACATGCCTATAAAATTATAATGTTCCCAATGAGTTTAGTTATAGTTGAGCAATTAAAAAATTTAGTTACAATGATCTTTTGAGTTGGCACACATGTGAATCACTATTGAAGATATCGTAACCTTCAGGGTGCTCTATGTACACATCTTCCTTAATGATCCCATTGAGAAACATAGTTTTCACATCCATCTGCACTGAGAGAGAAAGGATGGTCCTTATGGAAGAATACCTTGCGATAGGTGCAAAGGTTTCTTCATAATCTATCCCCTCAATATATGAGAAACCCCTGGCCAAAAATCTGGCCTTGTATTTATCAAAACTCCCATCAGAAGCTTGCTTTACCTTGTAGATCCATCTCAAACCTACCACTAATTTATCAACCAGCCTTGGAACAATTTCCCAAGAAATTGTTTTGATAATGGAGTCATACTCCTCAACCATTGCATCTACCCATGTGGGCTCCTGCACTGCTTCTTGAAAGGAAGATGGTTTAGTCACAATACATTTTCTCATGAGAGCCATGTATCCAATAAATTGGTTAGGAGACTGCGTTTGTTTGCGTTGTGAAGTAAGGGCTCCTACATTCTGTGCAACAACATGTCTTAGCCTATAAGCTTTTGTGGTATGCCTTCTGCCAGTTCTGATGGTTGGATCTACGTGAGTGGACTCCTCCACTCCATGAACCTCCTCCTGTGGCTGATCCACATCTAGAGACTCATCTTTGGGAACTAGCAGTTCCTCCTCCACATGCAAGTCTAGCTCCCTCTAAAGCGACAACCGCATGGATTTCCCCTCATCGAATTTTATATCCCATCACATAAGAGTCATATTACTGTTAGGAAAATAACACGATAATTATGGGGTGTTTCTGTGTACCCCACAAAAATCCCAACTTCAATAGTTGGCTCCAGCTTCTTCCTAGCGTTCTTGGTCACATACACATAGAAATATGAGCCAAAAATCTTATAGTGTGAAACATCCAGTTTCTTTCCAGTGAAAGCTTCTTCAGGGGTAATCATGCCAAGTACTCTATGAGGACAACGATTTTGCACATAAACCTCTGTTTTGCATGCTTCCACCCACAAATGAATTGGTAGGCCGTGATCATGCAACATCGCTCGTGCTGCACCCAGGATCATTCTGTTATTCCTCTTCGCTACCCCATTTTGTTGTGGGTTATGAGGCGTTATGAGTTCTCTTCGAATTCCTTCTTTGCTACAGAAGTTCTTGAATTCGTTAGAGATGTATTCTCCACCATTATCGCTCCTAAGAGCCTTCACTTGTTTCCCTGACCCTTTCTCCACCAATTCCTTAAACTCACAGAACTTTGAGAATGTTTTATCCTTCTTCTACATGAAGAAGATCCATCATTTAAAAGAAAATTCATCAAAAAAAATAACATAGTACTTATATTTTGTTGTTGAATCAACCGAGAACGGTCCACGCACGTCTGTGTGAACTCTCTCAAGGATACCAAAAGCATGGTTCTCCTTCTCATAAAAGGTGGAATTTACATACTTCCCCATGGTGCAACCCTTTCACTGATATAAATAAGGAAGTGTTCCCCTGGAAGTCGAGTAGATATTTGATGCATGAATTTCAAGGCTCCATGATGAAGATGGCCCAATCGCCCCTGCCGTAATTTGCCCTCATCCCAACTCACCACTTTTTCTGCTTTACCAATCATGGAAGAGTATCCATCTACCTCCAAATTTTATATATTCTTAACTTGAATCCCTATCCTCTTGGCTTGACCTGTTTATTTATCTCACAAGAAAGCTTTTCCATCGCTAAAAACAATGTCATAGCCTTTGCCCTCCAACATTGCGAATGAGACCAAATTTTTCTTGAGACCTAGAACATGCATAACATCTTTCAATTGAAATGGTTTACCTGACTCCCTTTGAAAGGTAATGGTACCAATCTCGATAGCACTGTACCATCCGTCGTTGCCCATATCTATATGCATATGGAGACCTTGCTCCTTCAAGTCACTGAAAAGTTCCTTATCTCCCATCATGTGAAAGGAGGTGCCACTATCCAAATACCACACCGATCCCAATGCACTTGACACCATGCATGTGATCAAGGAGAATTAAAGCTCAAATTATGAGGCAAGGGCCTTACCAGCAGCAGCTCTAACAACCTTCTTGTTCTTCTTCTTTTGCAGATAATTAATAGCAATATGCCCATGTTCGTGACAGTGAAAAAACTTCACCTTTGACATATCCAGCTTCTTACCTTTAGAATTATATTTAGAATGAAATTTCTTCCCCTTCCCCTTCTTCACCTTGGAAGTCAAAGCACAATCCTCTTCGTCATCTTTCTTTGATGAAGAGCCATCTCTGGTGTTCCGCCTGAACTCCTCCTACACCATATCTGACCATAGTCGTTCCCAATCAGGCAATTTTTCCTGTCCGTTGATAGAGTCTTCATAACTGTGCCAACTCTTAGGAAGTCCTAGGAGAGCCAAGCTCACTATATGATCATCAACAACAGTTATTCCCACACTCCCTAGTTCATCCTGACATTGGAAAAATTTTGTGAGATACTTTAGAATGTTGTCGCCCTTTTCCATTTTGATCTTCCTCAATTTATCTTTCAGCGCAAATTTCCTATGGTCGTTGCTGCTTTGGAAAAGATCTGTTAAAGCCTTCCACATAGCATATGGTGTGGCTTTCCCATGGAGGCTTGAGACAATGTGGTCTCGTACTCCCTCCAATAGAATCCTCCTCTCCTTTGACACATTTTTTTGCCATGCATCAAGATTGGAAACATCTGACGAAGAAGGCTAAGGAACATCATTGTCAATGAATTCCTTCAAGCCATTTTCTTGAAGCACTGCCTCCATCTTGTCCTTCCAAGCAATATAGTTCGAGCTACCCTCGAGTGCATACTCTAACCTCAAGCCATTGAAAGCCATTTCGATCTTGAATCAACTGTAGCACCAAGAAAGTATTTCTGCAAATTCAAATTCTTTCCACCAAAAAACTCATCTCCTGCTTCACTACTGCAATTTCCTGTGCTCTGATACCACGTAGAAATTTAATACAAAATACATGTATATCCTAGATTTTCTTGATCTAATAATATGCTATTGTTAAATAAATAATCACTTCTATTTATCTTTGCTGAATTTAAAACACAATCGCCAATCACAATATCATGAAGAAAGATTAATCACACATAAATAATCCAAGTGGATATTGGTGGCCACCCGCCTATTCCACTTGGGGCCCCACCATTGTATCTTTCAGTTTTTTTCACAACTTACTATTTTTAGCAGTTTTTTGGGTGTTAAACTTCTAGAACCATTTTGAGGCCCCAAACGGAGATAGTATTATGAAGTTACGTCCCTGGGAATTTGAAACACCAATTTATCCAAATGGGGCCCATAATTTTGGCGCTTCATCTCCTAGGGTTAGGTTTTCGGATGTTTAGATTTCTCCATTGTTTCTCCATAATAAATAGGCCCTCAAGCCTCATTGTAACATAGTTTAGAGGTTTGTAGTTGCCACATCTCTTCTCAGAGATTCCCTACCAGCACCCTAGCTATTTTATTTCCATCATGTTTGTAAGCATATTTCTGTGATTTGATATTAATGAAATGAAGCCTTATTTCCGTTGTATTTCTATGTTAATGGTTATTTCTATATTCTGTTGTGTTCTTGCGTAAATCTAGATCAGTGGTATCAGAGCGGTCTGATTTTTCTTGATCCTTCTTTGCATGTCCCCAACGAGGTCAGGGTATAAGGAGTTAGGGCTCGATCTAGTGGAACCTTTGCAAGATCAGCCTCGCAAACCATGATGGATGCCCATGGGGTACAAAAAGGAAGATGAAGGAGCAGGAGATCCTATCAAAATGTTTCTCGCGGAGGCCCTTGAAAAACAAAGGAACGCGATGACAGATAACTTTGCCCAGATCCTTCAACGACTGCCCACCGGTGGCACAACTGCATCCAGTAGCCACTTTGGAGGCACGACTCCCTTTAAGGTACAAGTAAACTTTGACATTCCCATATTTGAGGGCCAAATAGATGCAGATGTCATAGATATATTATTGAATCTATTAGAAGGATATTTCTCGGTTCATGACTTTTTCGACTGGGAGAAGATTATTTTTGCACTCCTCAAAGCTACCCCCCATGTCAAGGACTGGTGGGAAACCTAATTTGAGAAAAAGGACGAGACATAACCCTCTCTGTTCTCAACCATATCCACTTGTAATTATTTCAGAGATGCCATCAAGAAAAAATACTATCCCGTGAGGAGCTATGAGGACAAGTGCATATAATGGACCACGTTGTGGCAACAAAGGGATCAATATGTGCATGAGATAACGAATCTGTTCCATACCCTGTGCACAAAGTTGGGTATCAAAGATTTAGAGAAAAATTTGGTGCTAAAGTATTGTGGCTATCTGGAAAGATACATTCAGGAGGAAATGGAGTTACTCAACATCTCCTCGCTTGGTACGACATACCGATACGCTACCAAGATTGAGTAGAAATTCAAACAGAAGAAGCGAGACTTTGGATTTGCTAATCGAAAGCAAGGGAAAGGTTCCCCCAAACCACAGAAAAAAGGACAAAGCCAAGGCATGGCGGCCCAAGACAACCTGCCAAAGACACAAGAAAAGAACAACACCGCGAAGCCAAAGAAGGACACGAGAGAGTTGTGTGAGTTCCATAAGAGCTCCACTCACAACACAAGTGAGTGTCAGGCCAAGCAGTCGCTGGTGGCCGAGATGAGGGCGTATGAATCAGATGCATGCTCCGACTCTGAATTAGAACTTGACAAGGGGAATGAAAAAGGGAAGTATATTATTGATGCGGAGCGCAATGCCACTGTTTCCACTACGAAGATCCAGAAGGAGGAACCAGAAGATCTAGAGGAGGCAGAGTGTCTCTTCCACTCCCAGATGTGGGTAAAGGTTCCCCGCTACGATTCATTGTCCACAATGGGAGCCAAAAGAACCTCATTTCAGCAGATTTCATGAAGCAGTTGGGCTTGCCGATCATAGCGTACCCATATCCATACAACATCAGGTGGCTTCACCAATATGGGATCTCCGCGTCAGCCAGCAATGCTGCCTTCCCTATAGCATCAAGCCCTTCACGGATGAGGTATTATGTGACATTGTTCCTATTGATGTTTCTAATGTATTATTAGGCCAACCATACTTGTGGAAGAGACATGCTGTGTATGAGTCCCGACCTCATGCTGTTATTGTTACTTTGGGAAATAAATTGTACAGAATACCAGAGGTACCATTGCCTCCCACTACCTCTTTGGTTACTGCAAAACAATGCAGTAAGCTCATTTCTCAAACCAGGAAATTTGTTTTCTTGATGATTTTCCCCTAGGGAAAGAAGAATACTGTGGCCATGACCTCCAGACATGGCTCCTATGCATGACAACAAAAAATGGACAAGGTTGTGGAGGAGTACAGGGACATATTCACCTCTCCCATAGGGGTGCCTCTACACTGTCAGGTCAATCACCCCATTGACCTGACCCCAGGTGCACTGCTACCCAATGGACCGATCTACAGGCGCTCTATTCTGGAGAATGATGAAATCAAGAGGCAGATTTAGGAGCTGCTGTAGAAAGGTCACATCCAGCCAAGATCATCACCCTATGGGAGCCCGATTGTGTTGGTATAGAAGAAAGATAGAACTTGGAGAGTCTTTGTTGACTATCGGGCATTGAAAAAGATCACTGTCCAGAATAGGTACCTGATCCCATAGATTGATGACCTTCTGGACCAACTCAAAGGGGAAAAATATTTCAGCAAGATCAACTTGAAGTATGGGTATCACCAGGTACCAATCAAACCCTTCGATATGTGGAAGACTGCATTCAATGCCAAGGTGGACCTTTTCGAATGGCTCGTCATGCCTTTCGGATTTACAAATGCTCCCACAACCTTCATGAGGCTGATGGATGACATCTTGCATCCATTCACCAACTTATTTGTAGTGGTATACTTGGATGAAATTCTGATCTTCAACCAGACTTGGGAAGAGCACCTCCACCACATCGGAGAAGTCCTCCAAACACTGTGGCAACACAAGTTGTGTGCCAATTTGGAGAAGTGCACTTTTGGCATGACCTAGGTTCAATATCTGGGATACATTATTGATGAAAGGGGGGTGCATGTGGATCCAACCAAGATCCAAGTCATTCGGGATTGGCCAGCCCCAACCACCCTAACAGCGCTTCACAAATTTCTGGGTCTTGCTAATTTCTACCGCAGGTTCATGTTGGGATTCTCTCATATCACTTGGCCCTTGAGTCAAGTCACCAAGGGAGGAGAAAAAGAAAAATTCTGTTGGTCAGAAGCTCAACAGAAGGCGTTCATAGAAGTGAAGCATCGACTCTTTTCTGCCCTAGTGATCACATTACCAGACTTGCAACAACCATTTAAGATCGAGACAGATGCCTCTGACTATGCTATTGGGGTAGTTCTCACTCAACAGGGGCATCCAGCGGCATGTCACAGTGAGCCATTATCCAACACAGTTCAAAAGTATCCCACTTATGACAAAGAAATGTATTCCATTGTGCTGGCTTGTTGGCAACGGAAGCATTACATTTTTGGGAAGGAGACAAACATCCACATAGACCACCAACCCCTACAGTTCATACAGACACAAGGGAAGTTGTAGAAAGATTTCCATCTAAAGTGGTCCACATATGTTCAACAATTTCATTTGAACATAAAGTACAAGAAGGGTAGCACCAATAATGCTGTAGACTGCCTCAGTCGACCACCGATCATGGCCATAACCACAGTTCTCAAATCTTGTGGGCATGAGACTTCTGATTGGCTGCTTCTCTACAAGAGCGATCCGGAATTCAGCTACACATACAAGGCACTCTTTGGGGGTATGCAAGTTCCAAATTTTCACCTCCAAGATGCACTATTATGTCACCTGGGATGTCTTTGTGTTCCTTCAAGCGAGCATGCCAAGATGGTATGGGAAGCAAACTATAGTCGAGTCGCTGGGAATTTTGGGGTCGAGAAAATAGTGGTAGTGCTGTAGAAGTATTTCTATTGGCCAAACCTTCGACGAGATGTTGGGAAGTACATCAGATTTTGCACTACTTGCGCCATTGCAAAAATGACCATCAAGAAGCAAGGGCTCTATACTCCGCTACCTACCCCTAGTTGACCTTGGGAATCCATCTCCATGGATTACATGTCAGGCCTTCCTTCTACTAAGCATGGAAACGACTGTGTTTTCATGGTCATCAACAAATTCTCAAAAATGGCCATTATGGCGGCCTGCAAAAAGAATATCACAGCAGAAGCCACTGCTAAACTCTACTTTGAACGAGTGTGGGTGCAATTTGGGATCCCACAATCTATCATATTAGATCGCCATAGCAGGTTCCTCAGCACATTTTGGTCCAACCTCTGGTAAATGTCAGACACCAAGCTCACCAAGTCCACAGCTTTCCATCCACAATATGATGGCCAGAAAAATGTCTTCAATAGGATGATTGTACACATTCTACGCATGTACAATTCAAAGCATCCACGCACATGGGCTGAGAGCCTTCCCTATGTAGAACACAGTTATAAAGCTCCAACTTCCTAGAATCTAGAAAAACATTCTTCTCTAGCTCCCACTGGATGGATGCTCCAACGCTTGAGATTATTCAGTAGTCAACTGAACAAATTCCCCAACACCCAATGAGATACAACTCAACCTAGCACTACCCTACCACCCTATAGAACAATAAAATAAGAATGGACTCCCGTACTAGGGAAAATGGTCCACTTTACAATGATATAGAATGATGTAGAAGAAGAATATATACTAGACCATAACCCGAAATTTAACACAACCACCTAATGATGATCCTAGACCTCCCAACACTACCTTTTCAACCCTTAGCAGATAGACACTAGTTACAATTTTTACAATAATGTATTTACAATGACTTAGTACAATGATGCCTTTATAATGATTGTATGCAGTGCTGCCCACTTGAAGACTTCATAGGATGAACTTCTTACTACTGTTAAGCACCTTGGTTGATGCTCTTTTCATGCTACCCTCTGCTGCACCTTGCTTTTCTTTGCTGCCCTAGAAAGTCTGGTCCTTTGCAACCCTTGACAACACATGATCTATCTTTTTCTTTTCCTTCTAGGAGCTCGATATTGAATCTGGTGTATCTCTGCTATTTCATATCCTCAATATCTAATTTTCATTCCTTTAGTATTCCTTTAAATCATCTTTCCAATGCCACCAGTCTCACCCAATTTGGATTCTTCAAGAGAGAGTTATACTCAATCTCTCACAATGCCATAATTATGGAATTTTTCAGCAGACCGCACTTGTACGGCGTGCCACATGTCATTTTTTCTTCATTTGGCTCTGAAATTGATAGAGAAAAAACTATAGACTATGTACTATCTGCCACTTTTTACGGAATTTCAATCCGATACTCAGAGAGAGAGTTATGATGATTTTACCAAGGTCACTTCTTTGAGATGAATTTCAGGAGCCTGGAAAAAACCCTGACTTCCACAGATCATATCTCCAAAAATATTGCGCACCTTGATCTGAAATTTTTACAATAGCTTCCTCAGGATTTGGCTTCGCCTCATAAAAATTTCAGCTTCTGAACCTTCGTAGAAAAAAAATTTAGAGCAAAAATTGCACGATGACCTTTTCCAGATCGAAATCCCTTACCTAAGGAGGAAATGAAGATCACAATTTATATAAATGCTTAAGTTGAAAGGAGCTTCAACAAGTGAACGTGGGAGGGATTTTAGGAGCTTAAAAAATATTAATTATGACTTTTCAATGACCCATGCCCCAACCCCATGGGGTTTTAGCCTAGTAACTGAGGGTACAAACTTCAAACATGAATATCTCTCAAACCATGAAGAATTACATGGCGTGCCATATATCAACGAAAACATATCGACAAGTAGAAACAATAAAAAAAATTATTGACCTAGAGTATATCAATTTGGTAGGTAAAAATTCCCATGCAATATTGGGTTAGCCCCTAGTGCTACTTGGGTTGACATCAATAACAATCGCTAATCAACAATCTCCCCCTTTGGCATTGATGGAAACACAAGTACTCCCCCTGCGATCATGACACCTCTTCCTACAACATTCTCTCCCCCTTTGACATCAATGGCAAAGGGCAACTCCCCTTGAAACACAACCATCCTACGGACTTGTACAAAATTCCACTCCCCCTAACACACAACCGTCTTGCAGACCTGTAATCTACTTCCACTCTCCATTTATATTCTAAAAAAGGAAAATCTAATGAGAACTTGGGAGAATCCCGAGCTTCTGGTGAAGATATTCCAATGTTGGTAAATATTTAATATGTGATTCTTTTGGTGCTGCTTGGAAATTTGCTACTTGTCCAACTTCTTGCATAACATCTGGTCGGGAGGTTGTTACATATAGAAGACTACTAATCATATATCTGTACAACCTTTGATCCACATCCTTAGATGAGTCATCTACACTCAATTTGCAACCTGTTACCATTGGAGTAAGGATGGGTTTGCAATCTTCCATTTTAAATTTCTTGAGCATTTCCTTGATGTACTTAAAAGCAGCTTTCATAATGTTCTTTCTCTTCTTTGGTGTAATCCCTAAGAGGTATGTCGACTCACAAGTAAAGACATCAAAATCACTTTGCACAGCTTTGTATAGTCGATCATCATTGCTACCAATTATTGTATCATCCTCTTTAGCTATTAGACATGCTTTATATGCTTCATCTAGAACATATATGTCATTTGGAGCTCGACTCGCTGTAGCCACAATTTCACCATACACGCCTTTCCTGATTTCACATTTCATGGAGTTGAATAGTATTGTGTGTCCTTGATCATACATTTTCCCAACACTGAGCAGCTTGTGATTCATGTTTTCAACCAATAGAAAATTCTTGGCTAGAGCATCTTTTCTTCTGAGAGTGACACTACTTGATCCTATAAAATTTTAAGATCCATCATTTCCAAAGGACACGGTTCCGTCGTTCTTCTCTTTCAGAGATACAAATTTATTTCTATCTCCAGTCATATGCGTTGAGCAACCGCTATCAACATACCACACATCTTTGTTCTTTTGATCCTTGAAAGCGAGAGCACAATTATCATTCTTCTTCTTCTTCCATGTTCGTTCGTTCTGTGGCTTTGAAGATTCTTCTGGAGGATTTTCAAGTCTGCAGTCTTTGGCTATGTGTCCAAAGTTTCGACATTTGTAACATTCAATATTATTTCTTAAATGTTCAAATCTATTGATGTTTCGCTGAGCCCTAGGAGGTTCATATTTGATAGATATCCTGGAATTGTATTCGTTCCTAGGGTACGTGCGACATTCTACAGCTTTATGAAATTTTTTTTCACATGAATAACAGTAGCCATAAAAAATATGTTGGTACCTGAATGGAAATTTTCGTTGAGGAATTGTCTACCAAGGCTGTTCTTGCGAATCTTGTCCAATGAAGTCTACATGCATGTCAGATCTCATAGGTTCATTGTATTTTGTTGTAGAAGGTCTTGCTTCTTCTTCTTTGTAACTAATGTCATTTTTGTCATTGTAAGATCGTTGATTGTTGATAAGTTCTTCCAATGCCCTTGAGCTATTGGCATAGTTTTAGATAGTTTTTCCTTTCTTCACTTACTCACGCAGCGAGACTACTTCGGCTTCTAATTCTTCCCTTTCTTGGTTTCTTTCTTCCAACTTCTTTTGAACTAACTCTTCAATGCATTTGTGTTCTTCAACTTCAATTTTAAGACCTTGAACCATTGCTTCAAAAAAATGATGAATGAATCTTCTCATATGAATATAAACAGCATGAATTTTATCATAAATTCTTCTAGCATTCATGTTATTCTGTTCATTATTTGTTCTCTTATGACTTTAATGCTTATGAGTTTATTATATTTGGCCATAAACAATATCTCTCATTATTATTTCCTTTCTTTGTCATTGTCTTCATCGGATGATGAAATATCTTTGGAAAATTTCCTTTTGGATCACTTGTATTGAATTTCTTCAAAGCCTTTGTTCCTTTTGAGTTGCATTAGCATTGTTTGCAGACATTTTCACCAAACTTCCCAACCTCATTGTTGAAACGCCTAATGGAGAGTTTACCTTTGTTCTTGTACCAATTTTGGTTTTTCGGTTGAAGTAACTGTTCATCTATATTGTGATTTTTCTGTCCTCTTCTGTGCCTGACTTCACACTTGCAGGTGCATGTCATTTCAATTGAAGGTTGTTTGTCCTTATTGGTTTTCTTAGATGCAATGAACATAGTTTCTAGATTTGAAGTACCCTTTTCTTCATCAAGTCTCATTTCATATGCTATGAGAACTCCATGTAATTCTTCCTTGCTGAGTTTTTCCAGATTTGCACTGTATTCTAAGACCGATACCTTTGGGTTGAATCTCCCTGGTAACATTCTAAGAATCTTCCGTATAATAGTCTTCTCGTCAAATGGCTCTCCCATTCCTTTCAGAGTAATGTTTATTTCATCAACGTATTGGAAGTATGCAGCAATGTTGCAATCTTCTTTCATTTTGAGTTGCTCAAATTTGGCTCTATAGATTTGAAGCTTTGCTTCTTTGACATTTGAGTCACCTGCATATATATTCTCAATCTTGTCCCATACATTTTTGGTGGTTTTACAACCCAACACCTTATGATAAGAAGATTCAATAAGTCCAGTGATAATAATATTCTTTTCTTTTGCATCATTTACCAAATTCTTCTTACCTTGTTCATCCACGGTTGATGTAAATCCATTTTGAACAGTGTCCCATACTTCGTAACCTTACTCCAAGAGATATACCTCCATTATTCCTTTCCAGAGTGCATAATTATTTTCATTGAATAGAGGTACACCATTTTTGGTATGCTCCATGACCTCCTTCCAGCTGTTAAACTGCTATTGAAGGAACTTGGCTCCGATACCAATTGTTGGAAATATTGGGGGGGGGGGGGTGAATCAGTATTCCTTTCAATTAGAGCATTAGTTAATCTTAAATTATTATCAGTGTTTGTACAATTATAGAAAAAAACAAGAGGAACACAAATGCACACAGTTTTTAAGGTGGAAACCCACTCCGAGACAAAAACCACCTAATGCTTTTCTAATAATTCGTTAATATTCAACTCCAATTTAAAATAAAGCTCCAAGTTCCTAGAATCTAGAAAATAATTCTTCTCCAGCTCCCACTAGATGGACGCTCCAATGCACAATATTATTTAGTAGTCAACTCAACAAATGCCCCAACACCCAATGAGCTACAACTCACCCTAGCACCACCCTACCACCCTATAAAACAATAAAATAAGAATGGACTCTCGTACCAGGGAAAATGGTCCACTTTACAATGATATAGAATGATGTAGAAGAAGAATATATACTAGAACATAACCCCAACTTTGACCTGACTATGGTAGTGATCCTAAGCCCTGTGTGACTCTGTAACCCTTGACGGAATGAACACTTATTGTTTTACAATGTTCTGTGACAGCTTAGTACAATGATAGCTTTACAATGATTGTATGCAGTGCTGCCCACTTGAAGACTTCATCTGGAATGTTATTCCATGCTATTCCACACATGAATAGTACTCTTTTCATGCCTTTTCTCTTGTTGCACCTTTCTTTGTACCTTCTCAGAAAATCATCCTTTGCAACCCTTAAACTTCAACTTTTATTCATTTTTCTTCCTTCTGGAGCATTAATGAATCTAGTGTATCTCTGTTTAAGGTCATTTTTTATACTAGTTTTCGTTAACCGTAGTCCTACGAGTCTGCCAAGTTCAAGTTTGACAGAAATTGAGTTGCCAAAAGTTATACCCAATCTCTCACAATGCCCTAATTATGGACTGTTTCAGCAGAGCGCACTTGTATGGCATGCCACGTGTCACTGTTTCTTCATTTGGCTCTGAAATTGATAGAGAAAAAACTAAAGACTGTGCACTATCTTCCATATTTTACAGAATTTCAATCTGATACTTAGAGAGAGAGTTATGACGATTTTACCAAGGTCACTTCTTTGAGATGAATTTCAGGAGCCTGCAAAAACCCTGATTTCCACAGATCATATCTCCAAAAATATTTCACACCTTGATCTGAAATTTTTACAGTAGCTTCCTTAGGATTTTGGCTTTGCCTCATAAAAATTTCAGCTTTTGAACCTTTGTAGAAAAAAAATTTAGAGCGGAAATTCCATGATGACCTGTTCCAGATCGAAATCCCTTACCTAAGGAGGAAATGAAGATCACAATTTATATAAATGCTTAAGTTGAGAGGGGCTTCAACAAGTGAACGTGGGAAGGATTTTAGGAGCTTAAAAAATATCAATTATGACTTTACAATGACCCATGCCCTAGCCCCATGGGGTTTTAGCCCAGTAACTGGGGGTACAAACTTCAAACATGAATATCTCTCAAACCGTGAATAATTACATGGTGTGCCATATATCAACGGAAACATATCGACAAGTAGAAACCATAAAAAGTATGATTGACCCAGAGTATATTAATTTGGTAGGTCAAAATTCCCATGCAATATTGGGTTAGCCCCTGGTGCTTCTTGGGTTGACATCAATGATAACCGCTGATCAACAATTTCTATATTCTGTTGCGTTCTTGGATAAATCCAGATCAATAACACAGATAATTTACCCAGGGGAAGCTTATAGATAAAAAGCGCACTATCTTATATGATTTATTATATCATGGATCATGAAAAAATTACATATAAAGCTCCAATCCAAGAGCTTTAATTACATGAGCTAGGTGTCTTACACTTTCATACAAAAATTGGCAAGTTCCTTAGCCAATTTACTGTCTCCAGACAACCTGCCTCCACTACATAATCCCAGCTGATAGAAATACCTGAATGAGTGTAATCCTGATTGCCTTGACTACGAAATCCTCAGGGGCACATCCAATGTGTGTGTGGTTTCATGTGTGCAACCGGATAATGTCTGAACTTATAGTTTACTTCCCTTTTACCTAGAAGTCAACTCGGTCTCCATTGGATCTTACATGCATGCAATTAATAATAGTAAATCTTTAGTTGCATGTGAGACCACTGATTGTGAATTAATTAATAATTAAATCACTTGATCTCTCACTAGTGTATCTTCAGTTACAAGTAGAATAATTGAGTTTAACTCACTCAACTGAGTTAAACTACTTTACAACTTGCATAACTGCACTTCCAACTCTGTTACAAGTTCGAATCACTCAATTACAACTAAGTCAACCCACATGTCCCACCAACCAACCTCTTAACTTGAAATTCCTTGAGCTAACTGATTTGCCACTTCAGTTAACTATTTCCAAGTGCTGATTGAGAATATATTATTTCTTATTGTCCAACTAATATTAAGGGATAATAATAGATGACATGCATCAATAAATAGACATGCAATCTATAAATAGAACTTGCACATACATCTATAAATAGACATGCATATATAAATAGAATTTTCTCATGCATCTATAAATAGACATCCACCTAAAAATAGCCCGAGGCTCCATCCTAGTGTAGGTTCTTAATTTTCACTAGGATCTTCTTGTTGAATCTCAACACTATGGTGGACCACGCCTACAAAAAGCTAATAAGATTTCATAAAGAACCCTGGCATGATCATCTGAAGGAATATTTTTGGTCATTACCTGAGATGTTTTTAAATAATTTCTAAGGGTAGTATGACCAGCTAGTAAATAATAGTAATTAAAACGCCATCCCCGCAGTCTTCAAGAGTAGATTTTCTTCCCCACCTACTAAGTAACTCATTTGAGGTTAATCATAATCAAAGTTTTTCTAGAAAACATAAATAAAATAATTGAGGGATAGGAGGTCTCATTGTGAGCCGACCTACTATGATCATGGGTCCTAAGGAGAATGACATTACCACACTGGTCACCAAGCTAGGGTAATGGATTTCAGTTGAAAATATGGAAGACAAGAGGTCTCATCCATTAGGGGAATTTTGAGGTCTAAAATGAGCCTCATAAGAAAAGTGCCGCAATAAAGCATATTGACAATGGGATTCGAATGATGTCATCCATAATGGATGATTCTGCATTTTTAGAGTAAAAAAATAGCTCTTAAAAAAATAATAAAATAATAAAAACAACAACTGTATTTAAACTTATCTCCCAAAATTTTATCAAATTTCGACGGTACTCGTTGGATGCGAATTTAATTCATCATCAAAATACCATATTACATACTTTTGATACGATGATCTTCTTAAAAAAACAAAATAAAAAACATGATTTTAATCACGTTTTTTTGTATTTCTCATTTTTTAAGCAGTATACCTTGTAAACCACTCCTTGGATGGGGAATTAAATTCTGCATCCAACGAGTACTCCCGCTCGAAATTTGAGTAAAAAATTTGGGAGATAAGTTGAAAATATGAATTGAAAAAGTAGTTTTTTCATTTTTCCCTCTAAAATTTGATGATGTCATCAAATCTTATTAGATTTTTTCCACTATTATTTTATAATTTCCTTAGGAGGCCCATTTTAGACCTCAAAATTCCCCTAATGATGAGACGGATTGTTCATTCTTGTTAGTTCTTGTGAATGGCACTATCGTTAGCTGGTTACCAAGCCAGGACAACGAACTTCAATTAACTTCTAAAAAGAGAAAAAGTAAATGTTCTTAAATGACTCTGAACCTATATCTAATAGGTGGGGCAAAAGCATTTCATGAGGTTAAAATGTATCCCTGTCGAGGCTATAGATTCCTGCTGGCAGCAGGGCTATGCCTATGGTATTAAAGTTAATTTTACACTATGATTTACTTGGTTGTTCTTGTCTTTCCCTGAACTCACTATACATCTCTTTGAGAATGGATTTAAAATCCTTCTGATGTTATACCTTGGAGTTGTATATTTTTGAAAGATTCTTATGAGCGTGGAACCCTTAATACAGGTAGCTCATTCTGTCAGACAATATAAGCTTCAACTGTACATGGATAATGGTAAAATGGTTACTGTGGGAAGGTATTAATATGTCTAATTTTTACACCTTGTTTTTAAAAATCATGTCACTCATATTTGCAACGAGAATATTAAAGTGAAACTTCTGATCAGGGATGCCCCCGAGATATTATTTTGGAAATTTTAAAAGGTTGGCTATTTTATTCAAGTAATAACACCATCCTTGAAATTTGGTTTTTCCATGGTAGTTTTTGTTTTAGATTTTCTTGAAATTAGTCTAAGCAAATAAATATTCCAACAGACACTCTGTTTTTAGAGCAAGCTTTATCTAACGCAAGAAATGTGATCACACAGAATTACAGGGACATCATTTTGAATGCCTACAATTTTTTCTAATTTTGTTTTTCTTCGAGGAAGTGGTAGTACCAGATTTCCTTTCATGAGGACATGTAAGATGGTCAACATGGGGGGATGTTGGGCCTCCATTTTTTCTTATTTTTATTTGAAATTTATCTCATGTTGTCGATTGGATAAATGATTATTTTCGAAGAGTATTTGTTACTTCCTTTTTTTAACATGATTAAAATATCATTAATAAAAGTTTAATAAAGGCTTGTCTATTGCAGGTTTAAAACTGGTTCAATCATGCTTTGGACCTGCTTGTACCATGCAATGGATTCCTGTACCATTTTATGGCTTCCTGCAAACTGCTGAATTCAAACCCAGTCTCATGCTCTATTGATGAAGGCAGTTATATTTGGTTAGTAGCGGATTTTCATTTAGACTCTTACACTGATATCATTTTCGTTGAGGTTGTTCTTGTACCTCGAACCCTCCAGTTCATGGGACTCGAATTATGGAAAATGTTGTTGATTATCCTGCTCTATTTAGTAAATGGAAATCATAAATATGTAGGAAAATATTGGGAATGATTGGTCTTTTGTTAGTCAAAGTATACATTCGGGCTTCTCCTTTGAAACAAGCAGCTCTGAAGGCACTCTCAAAATCGTTGAAAAAAGATGAAGTATTTTACCTCAGATCACATTGAACCCAACAAAGATGTAAATATTTCCTTGGATTGACTTCAACAAGGAATTCGACTGATGTGATAAAGTAATTGAAGGCTCTTCATCCTTAAGTCGATGGAACATCTTGGTTTAAGAAAATAAGAGCTCTACACTGCCGCAAAGAACCCATTGAGCCTTTGAAATTGGCCAAGGCATTTGCACAATAGCGGAACGATTACATTGCCACACATACTGTGGAAAATTATTGGGCATTAATTGTTCAAGGTAGTTGGAGGTCCCCTTCCAGCATCAAGTTTTTTATTGAAGAAATGAAATTGCTCTCGTTCGACTATAATCAATTTGTCTCCAACTTTTTTAGAAACTGCAACATATTTTGTTGGGTAAAGGACACCTCCTGAAATGTTAGAAATATTGACATATCTGGTTATAAAGCACGATATTTAAATTCAGCGAGTACATACAATCCAAGTGTACACTTTTGGTGCTTTCTGCTTTTTTGAGGTAGATATAGAGTAAGCCAAAACACTCTATACTGACCAAGCTACTCTCTATTTTATAGCCTCATCCCCAACAGCGTTGTCCTTAAGATGATATTCTGAAGTCTTCAATAAAAGTCATGCACCTGTGAGCAGTCCATCATCATGTAAGGAAGAAATCAATTAGTCAAAAGATAATTTCCACTAACAACATCATCCCAGGAAAAAAGAGTGATTTACCTATTTCGAAATTTAGTTACAAACCAATTTTTATTCATGGAAAATTGTTGAGATCGATGATCTACCCTCCTATATTTTAGTTGGTTAATTTAAATATCAAAATTGTAATTCGAGGCCTATATAAGAGATTTCCTGGAGCGGAAAATGAGAGTTAGTTAGTTAATTAATCAGATAGCATAAGCACGCACATGCATGAAGGAATGCACAGGAGGGAGGAGAAGCTGGTCCCGATGTAGCATCACATAGATTGTAGCTTGTAGATCGCTTCTCCTAATTGTTAGAGTTAAGTATTTGTATGAATAATGTAAAGATTGATTTCAAGAATTAATTGAAGAAATTTTCTTCCATTCTCTATTTTTTTATTTGTTGCATTTGATGATTTTAATTTCTGGGTAAACTAGGTCGCTCATAGAGGGCGTGAGTTGGCTGGGTTGGCCACCAGACCATATAGACACCACTCTCCATCTCTTAGATTAAATAAAATTCAATTTATTATTTACTGTGTGAAGTTGTTTTTATTTTTAGTCTCTTTCCTTCCTCAAGTTAATGTTATTTAATTTGCTACAATTTTTTATTTTCAGTTTTAAAGTTAGTTTGATTTGCTGCAAATTGTTCCTGTACCTGAACTATTTCATTTGCTGCATTAAGAATTTTTCTTGCACTTGGGATATTTCTTCATATCAAATTGCATCCCTCCAGAGCTGTAACGTGCAATTTGAATTCCTTGAATTGATCCAGACCCGTTTAATTCATATTCGAGAACCTGAGATCTATTTGAGTGTTTATGGAAACAACAATCAGATATAAATTCCTGTTTCCGTGATGGAAACAACGTTATGTTTAAAACAATAATATTTATTTTCCATTAAGCTTCTGGAATATTTTACTCGATTAACTTTTGGGGACAAGAAACGCGAGAGATCCACATTAAATTAATTTACAAGTTTATTTACATAGTAGATTTACTCATGCTTTCAAGTTAATTTCACACAGAGGTTAACGCAAGCAAAATTAGTGCAGGCTGAAGTAGTGCAGGCATAATGGTCTTGAATTTCTTTTGAATTTATTCCAGCATTTACAGTCTTTTGATATTGTGTCGACACTTCTTGGTTTCCAGTTTTGATTTCCTTTATGTTTGGTCATACTTAGAATTTCTTTTTGCATTGATAGTACAAGATTGCCTATTATTTCCCACATGATTTTATATGTTTGGATTGGTGTTTATTGAATTTTATTTTAATGTAGGATTTCGTTTATTTATGAGATTAATGTGCAAGATAGACCATAATTTTTTTTGCAGGTTTCCAGGGTCTCTCTATGGCATTTCCAATGCTATGTCTCAATGTTCACGAACTATCCAAATTGACAAATTAAATGCTGGTACATTTATAGACCCTATATTGCAACCAAAAAATAGCAGCACCTCTAACAACATTATTGAAGAAAAGTGCATTTTCATGGACTCCTGAAGCAACTACGACCTTTGAAAATCTTAAAGAGGAAATGTGCCTAGCACTGGGCTTAGCTACGCTAGACTACACAAAAACCTATATTGTGGAATGTGATGCCTTAGGAAATGGAATTGGTGTTGTTTTAGTGAAAGAAGTAAGACCCATTGCTTTTGAAAGTCGTGCAATCAAAGGAAAGTATTTACAAAAATCTATGTATGAGAAGGAACTGTTGGCAATACAACATGCACTAAAGAAATGGCGACCATACCTAATGCAAATACACTTTAAGGTAAAAACTTATCATGATGGTCTCAAATAATTTTTGGAATAAATACTATCTTTAAAAGAGCAGCAAAAATGGGTCACAATGATGTTGGGTTATGACTTTGAAATCATCTAGAAAACAGGGAAGCTAAATGTTGTTGCAGATGCACCCTCCTGAAAGGATGAAGAGGTGGAAGCATTGCTTTGTGCCATTTCTATTATCCAACCAGATTGGATAACCGAATCAAGGGATGAATGGAAGAATGACGAAGAAGTGTGGAAACTCATTCAAAATTTGTAGCAAGATCCTAGTACATCTGATACATTTACATGGAAAAATGATTCCTTATGGTACAAATATCGCTTATATCTTTGTAAGAATTCCCAAATAAATAAATAAATATTCTTTTGGAATTTCCCACCTATCCCTTAGGAGGACACTTAGGATTTTTAAAAATTTACCACAGGTGAAGAAGTAATTATTTTTGGATAGCCTTAAATATGATATTCAAAAGTTTTTGGCATAAATTTTGGTTTTCCAGCAAAATAAGGTTGATACAATTAAGACCCTGAGCCTTCTACAAAATTTATCCATTCCAACTCAACGTTGGGAGGAGGTTTTAATGGATTTTATCACAGGTTTACCTAAGTCTGAAGGAAAGAGTTTCATCATGGTGATAGTTGATAGACCTACCAAGTATGCACACTTTTGTGAATTATCTCATCCATTTAAAGAAAGTATAGGTGCTATTGCATTTATGGAAATAATTCAAAAGCTACATGGAAACCCAAATATTATTGTAAGTGACAGAGATCCCATTTTTACTGGAAATTTTTGGATGAAATTATTTTATTGTTTGGGTACTCAACTAGCTCATAGATCATCTTATCATTCTCAATCTGATGGGAAAATTGAAATAGTGAACAAATGTTTGGAAGGACATCTTCATTTTTTTTGTATCTGATAAACAAACACAATGGGTCAAGTGGTTACCTTTGGCTGAATGGTGGTATAACACTTCCTTCCATACTGCAGAAAAAAGGAACCCATTTATGGCACTTTATGGATATCATCCACTATCCATCACATCATATTTAAGATAAAATTCTAAGGTTGAAGAAGTGGAAGATAATATCGAGCATCAAAAACAAGTTCTTCGACTCTTAAAGGATAACCTAAATTTGGCACAAAATCGAATGAAACAATAGCCAGATCAACATCGTAGTGAGAGAAGTTTTGATGTAGAAGACTGTGTATTTTTATGACTACAAACATATAAACAAATTTCCCTTAAGCAAGCTAAGAAGGATAATAAATTATCGCCAAATTACTATGGTCCTTACAAGGTGTTGCAAAATATTTGTATTATGGCATACAAATTGGAGCTTCCTTCTTCTTCTCGAGTGCACCCAATTTTCCATGTTTCGTGCTTAAGGAAGGCTATAGGTGACAAAATTCTAGTTAAAACAATATTTACAGAACTTGATGAGGAAGGAAAAATCATATTGGAATGTAAAGCAGTCACAAAAACAAGAACTCGACAACTACGAAATCAATCAATTTCAGAGTATCTCATCAAGTGGAAGAACTTACCCACTGAAGATTCCGCATGGGAGGATGATAATTTTATACAGAAGCATCCAGAGCTACTCAAGCATTGAGGACAACACTTTTTAAAGGAGAGGGTCATGTTAGGTACCTATATTACTAGTGTAGTCCCTTATTGTTGTTAGTGTAGCCCCCTTGTTATTGTTGTACCCTTGTATCCCCCATATCGTTATTAGTGTGCCCCATAAAAGCCACTATTTTTATTGTTGTGCCCTTACATTATTGTTTTTAGGTCGGAAAGGATTATATTGTGACCCCATGGACTCCTATATATAAAAATGAAGTTTTTCCATTTGTATCATCCAAGAATTGTTCATTTATGTAATGTAAAGGAGTTTTTCCCCTCGAAGTGGTTGATTTCTAAGGCGTTGATCTTTCAGTTCTTCTAATTTTGGATTTGGTTTCATAACAATGATGGTGATAACATGGTACTCTCAGATGATACTTTCTGCAGATTAGGCAGTGAAGAGGAGGAAGAAGATCCATCATATTAGGAGAAAGAGGAAGAGGATGGTGATGAAGACATAGCAGACCATGATATGGATTGGATGTCCTAGGGCCCACTTTCACTACTAGGTGTTGTACATAAGATTCCAAGATATTAGGAAAAGCTTCTGAGAAGTATGACCCTGACAGAACAGTAAAGGCATAGGACCACTTGGACAAATTATACCTACATAGGTAAACACTTGAGGTATGCTACGATGATGTTGTACACAAGCGTTTTCTGTGTACCTTAGATGGTAGAGAGGCTATATGGTATCCTAGTCTTCCTTTGAGTTCCATCCAAAACTAGAGGGGGTTTATGAAAATTTTCCTTGAGAAGTTTGCTGATGATAAGACCCCCGTTATGTTGTTGAAAGAGTTGGGAAATATCAATATGGATGAAAAATAAAAGGTAAGAGATTTCAATCAGAGGTTTAAGCATATTTTGAATAATTTCCCCACAAACACTAAACCTCATGACTCCATCACTATTGACTATTACACTTTTTCCTTTCCAACCAGCATTGTGCAGTTCATAAAGAGAACTGCAAAACAAACATTGAATGAAAATTATGAAGAGGAAATCATGGTTGAAATGGAATTGCATGTGATTGTGGTTATTGTGGATGATGAACCAACAAAAGACTCCAAAGACATGGGGAAAAGGTCTCAAGCTCTATAAGAAAGTCCAACGAGAAAGAAACGTTTGATCTTGGTAGCTTGACCAACACCATCAAGACCCTATCAAATGATATATAAGAGTTGAAACAAAGGTTAAGCGAGACCACCGTGAGTAGCAAGCCTCCCATATTCAACTTGTTTAAAATGAATGCAAATTCTGGCAGCAACAATAACCAACCAACCAAGTCAACAAAAAGCTCAAATGTTGTGCTAAACATTGAAAGTATGGGCATGGATCAGTACTGCTCGTATCATCAAGAGTATCATTTTGAGAAAAAAATCCCACAATGGAACCACACCATGAATGTTCTAGCTACAAATATTATTGACTTAGTACTTCCTAATAAGAAAAATGAGCTTGTGGAAGAGAAGGAAGAAACTATTGCAATCGAAGAAACTCCAAGTGTTCGGCATGCAATAAACATATTTAACTATGCACTTGCAACCCAAAATAGCACAACCAAGAAACATCATTTGTGTGATGACCTGGACTAGAAGTAGAACAATTGGTATAATTTTAGAAGCCAAGGGTCGGCCATTGAACAATAGTTGACAAAGAAAAAACTCAAAGAAAATTTATTAAGAAAGATCAGTCCACTCGTCAAATGAATGCAGAACACTCAAAGAAAGTCTAGGAACATGACCACAATGAAAATTACTTCCATGATCAATAAAGATAAGTTCACCAATATGGAAGTCACTAGTCGAGTCACACCCCCATACACTTTGGAAATCTCTCCCACTTTGGATTAAAAATTAGTTGAAGATATGAAGAAGGCTCATGATAATATATCCATGTTTGAACTAATGAATATCGCGAGTTAGTGGGACATGCTCTTACATGCAGTTGGAAAATCCATCATAAGTAATGATTCTTCTTCACATAAGGGATCTAGTACGTCCCTTGGTTTCCTTGAGTTAGTGCTTAACACTTTAACAATGGATGAAAATACACTCTGCCCTCCATTTATGTTAACGTTCAAAATTTTGAATTTCAATGTACACAATTGCTTAGTTGATTCTAATGCATCCGTAAACGTAACACGATTATATATCAAAAAGGAAAAAAATGAAAAATGGGATAAATAGATGCACAAATTATTTAGCTGGACAAGGCTCATGTCAATGTAGTTGGTGAATTCAGGGATGTTCTTATCCATTTGTCGTCCGATGAGCGAGTGCACCAATGTATCAACATAGTGATTATGGAAATTTCTGAAGCATATGGGGTACTTTGGGAAAATATAGATCCAACAACATACAAGGGTACTTTGATATAGACTGTTCACATTTATGGCTTCCCTAGAAGGGCAGAAACAATAAGTTTCGAGTGAATTCAGAGCGGTACATGAAGTATATTCTCACTCCTTTGGATGGAAAAGATGACCCAATGGATTTAAAAAAAACTATCTTTGGCAATTTCTTCTTGGAAATAGAACTGGGGTGTTATCTTGTGCAACCATCCCCAGTCCCACTAGAGACATAGTTGGATCTCCTTCCCTGTCTAACTGGTGAAAATGATCTTTGTACAATTAAAATTAGAAATAATAATAGTACTAGTGTAGTGTATATTCCTTGTACATATGATATGTGGACTTTGTATTTTGATGGTTCCAAAATGGAGGAGGAATCTGGAGTTGGTTACATTTTAATAGACCCGTGACAGAGAATTTTTTTTATCTCTAGCCGCTTGGCATTTAAGTACACAAAAAACACGGCATAATATGAGGCACTCATATTTGGCTTGAAAAGAGCCATTGACCTTAATTTTGTGATCATAAAATTAGTAGGAAACTCAAAACTTATTGTGCGACAGGTACGTGATAGCATACATTGTGTTTCACCTAATATTAAGAGCTATAAAGAAGAGGTATGACATTTAATTTCACATTTTCAAGATTTGAATATTATCTTTGTTCCTAGAATGTGCAACGCAACTACGGATGCATTGGAAAATGTCAGTGTTAGGTTGTTACCCCTTAAGGAAATTTTTTCTGTAGAAATTCTTTATAAGCCATTCTTCCTTGATAATATTACTAATTTACACGTTTTTAATGGCAACCAATATATACTGCATTTTATGGAAAATTATTATGTTTCAAGGATGCAAAAATTGATGAAGACGAGCACGAGAAGACATTGCAGGATGAAGCCAACAAAAGTAAAGAAAATCTCATGCTGAAAGACATGGTATCACTAGAAAAGTTGTATGATCTACCGTAACCGCTTCCGGGGCCCTCTCAATTATAAAACCCACAGTTCAACATTATCACATGATTAGATAAATTTGGCAACCGAAAAGGATATGAATTTTGTTAATCTTGGTACTTGATGCAGATAATAGGAGAGACAATATTTTATCTTCTTGTTCAAGAAGTACCGATATGTATTCGCATGGACATATGACAAGCTTAAAACTTATGACACGAATTAACTAGCATGTAGTCCCGCTCAAGGAAGAGGCCAAGTCGTTCCAATAAAAACTATGGATGGTACACTCAACACTTGAGCCTCTCATTCAAAAGGAGTTAAGAAATTGTTTGGATGATCTGATCATATAGAAAGTGTGACATTCTACCTGGGTATCAAATTTGGTCCTAGTAAGAAAGAAGTTTGGGGAAATCCGTTTGTGTGTTGATTTCTGTAATTTGAACTGCGCCTTGGATAAGGAAAACTACTCCATTCCATCTATGGAACAAATACTGCCAATATTATCAGGGTCATAAATGTTTTCTTTGTTAGATGGATATTCTAGATACAACCAAGTTCTAATCGCAAAGCCCGACAGACTTAAAATTACTTTCCGCACAAAGTGGGACATGTTTGCATTTAAGCGAATTCCATTTGGGTTGATTAATGTTGGTTATACATTCAACATGCCATGGAAATCTCATTTCAGGGATTTATTTGAGAAATAATAGTGGTTTATCTTGATGATGTCACAATGTTTTCCAAATAGAGATCCGATCACATACATCACTTAAAGAAATATTTCTAGCGATTTTGCAAATACAAATATCTATCAATCTAGAAAAGAGTATCTTTGCAGAGTCCACGGGTAATCTCTTGGGCCACATCATTGGAAATTTCTAAGAGTGGGATCAAATTAGACCTAGAGAGGTTCAAATCCATTACACATATTCCCTTCCTAGTGAAAAATAAAGCTGTGTAGTCCTTTCTAGGGAAAACCAACTTCCTCTATACGTTCATCCCTAACTATGCTCAAATTTTCAAGCCAATATAGCGGATGGTGAAGAAGGATAAAATATCCAAATGAGATAAGAGGGAAAAGGATGTGTTTTCCCATATCAAGCAAGATATCGCAGAAGCACCCTTTTAGCAGAGACTTTTTACTCTATATATTTTCTTCTGACACTTCTCTCGCCATTGTACTCACACAAAACGATGATCAAAACAATGAGAAGACCATATCCTTCATGAGAAATAGTATTCAAGGATCTGAACTCAATTACCCTGCCATTGAAAAACAAGCTTATGTAGTATACAAGACATTGAAACAATTTCAACAATATCTCTTGAAAAAACATTGTATTATCTTTGTTTCGCACCCAACAATTAGATCACCGTTTTTTAAACAAGATATGGGTGAGAGAAAAGAAAACTGGATGAAAGGTTTACAGGAATATGATTAGAGTTCAAACCATTTCACACTATCAAGGGCTATGGTATTCTTTGATTATAAAAAAATTAGTAGATGCAAAGGAGGAAGAATATCTCTTAGGATTGGAGAAATAAATCTAAATGTACAATGTTGAGTGAGCCTCCCCCACTACTATCATGGAAAATTGGTACGATGATGTGCACCAACACCTTGATCACGACCCTATACCCTCCCATTTATCTGAACGAAAAAAGAGGGAAATCAGACTCAAAGCATTACATTACTAGTTGGTGCATTGGGTGTTTTTGATAAAGCACCATAATGGAGTATTTCTAAGATGTTTGGAAGCATATGATTTAGAGAAAGTACTACGTGATATCCATGACAGACCAACCAATGGAAATTTTGCAGGTAAAACAAGTGTGCATAAAGTCATGTGAGATGGTTTTATTGGCCTAAATTATTCAAAGATACTCATGCTTACGCCAGAAAGTGTCCAATATGTCAGAGGTGTGCTAACAGAAAGAATAATTCAACCACCCCATTGCATCCTATTGCAGTGGAATAAACTTTTCAGTAGTGGGGCTTAGAAATTATTGGAGAAATATTTCTGCATTCATCGAAGCAACACTGGTATATTATCACTACCACAGATTATTTTATGTGGTGGAAAAAAGTAGTTCCACTCAAAAATGTGAATGATCAGGAAGTCATTAATTTCCTTTAGCAAAACATAATTTCTTGGTTCAACATTCCTACGTCACTTGTTATCAATAATGCAACATAATTTTCATCGCTAAGAATTTACGAATTTCAGTAGAAAATGGGATTGTATTGAAAAATTCAACTAATTATTATCCACAGGGGAATGGTCATGCTGAATCAACAAATAAGAACCTCATCTATATCATCAAAGATACCATATTATCTGAGCAATGAAACTAGCATTATTCTTTGGTAAATGATTTATGGGCTGACCGAGTCACGCAAATTCCCTCTTAGAACACCTCCCCTTACTCCCTAGTATATGGAAAAGAAGCCATCCTCCCTCCCAAGATCTACTTGCATGCTCTCCAACTTTCCTAAGAATCCCAAGGAAATCCATGTTTATTAGTGGAACGTCAGATGGACACCCTCCACAAGTTATAAGAAGAAAGGTTGAAAGAAAAATAAATATTTTCACTTCATCAAAATCATATCAAGAGGTGGCTTGAAAATAAGTATGCAGGGAAGAACAACTTAATTGTGGGTGACTTAGTATTAAAGTGAGATAAAGTCCACGAGGACAAAGGTAAACACACTAAGTTTAAATCCTTGTGGATTGGACCACTCACACTGCATGAAAAGCTTGACCAACACACTTATCATCTTAAATCACTTGATGGGAAGATTGAATCTCTCTCTATCAATGGATAAGATTACAAACATTATTTCAATGATAAAACGGGGTTGTGCCCTAGTATATGTACATAGTATTTCTTGTTGTTTATTTTCTTTTATTTTCGTCATGTGAATAAGTGTCATGGTTGTACATGTTTTGGCTTCTGCATATGTGTGTTGCCAAAGTCTAAAATATTCTCGTGACTTAAAAGTTTGGATAAAGTCTTCGGGATGGCTTTCTTCTGTTGGTCATGTATTTTGGTCAATGAAGTTACGATGGAAATTACGATCCATCTGTAAGGATAGTTTTGGATGAACCATGAACTTGTGTCTATTTAGGATACCTTGTGCCTGTATTCAGTTATTTATGTTTATGTGTTTTAATGCTTATCCAATTAGTAGGAAAGGAGAAGTGGGAAGATATAAATGAGAAAACCTAAATCAAAGGTATTTACATGCTTCTCTAAAGGAACAACCTCTATTTCTTTGAAAAATTTGGGATACCTCTTCCGCCTAAAATGAATAAGTGCCAATGCATAGTCCTATAAAATATAAAGAAATAAAGGTGAAAGAAGAGAAAGTCTTCTGACGTAAAGAGCTGAAGTAAGAAACTCCATTGGGGTATTTTTTAGGCTTGGTGATAGCAGAGAAATGTTTGTGTTCCTATAGTGACTCCGTCGTGGTACTTTCCAGGCCTGTTGGAAGTGGAGCAACAACAAAGATGAAAATCTATACTCTGAAAATATTAAGATCATGAACTTCACTACCCTTCCACACTCAAAACATTGTGATAATGCTGAATTTTATGTTGAGTTTAATGGAGAATGAATGACGGGGATGACATATATTCATGGGGTAAATGAGGAGACCAAAGTAATATGCACGATGAAGTAATACTACTTGGAGAACCAAGGCCCTACACGAAAGAATTTAATCAAGAGAGAGAAGCTGGAATTCTACCAATGTGTCACCAAGTGTTGTAGCCAATACAACACCCTCTAAAATTTTGGCCTGCACCCAATTTCAGATGCTTCATTTGTATTCTTTACCATCGTCGTAAACTTTAAACTCACTTCATGTTTTTTCTTAAAGTGTTTTGTTCCCTTTTGAAATTTAGGCTAAATGTCATATTTTTGCATGTTGGTTATCGCCCCATGTACATAAGCCTATTTTGGTGGTTGAGGTTGTATTTGTGTAAATGAGTTGTTCTAACAATGTAGACATCTATGTACTCATTTCCAAAGTTTCGAGCACTGTCACACAAGTGTTGTCACAGTCGTCACAAAGTATATCTTTAGTTTCACACTTTTTATAACTTGTCGTAAAGCTGCAACTGATCCGGATTTATGCAGGAACGCAACAGAATAAACACATAACCATAAATACAGAGATGCAGCGGAAATAACACTTCATTTCATTAATATCAAAATCACAGAAAGATGCTTACAAACATAATGGAAAATAAAATAGCTAAGTGCGCGCGAATCTACGAGAGAGAGATATGGTGGCTACGGACCTACGGCAATGTTACAATGAGGCTCGAGGGCCTATTTATTATTGAGAAACGATGGAGAGCCCTCAACATCCAAAAACCTAACCTAGGAGATGAAGCGCCAAAACTATGGGCCCGGATTTGGGTAAATTGGTGTTTCAACTTCCCCGAGACGTAACTTTGGCATACTATCTCCGTTTGACGCACATGATACATCATTAAAAGGAAAACATGAGGGACTACAACTTTTGTGAAGATTTTGATGATCAAAATCGCAACAAATTTTCATACCAAAAAACGTCGTTTAGGGCCTCAAAACGGCTCCGGAAGTTCAGGACCCGAAAAACTGCTAAAAATAGTAAGTTATGCCAAAACTGAAAAACTGAAAGAGACAATGGTGGGGGCCCAAGTGGACTAGGCGGGTGGCCACCAATATCCACCTGGATCATTCCTCCCCCCTTAGGAAGCAATGGTCCCCATTGCGTTAAGTTCCTCCATGAGATGAGGAAATTTCTGCTGAACTTGGTCCCGGGTGAACCACTTTCCTTGGTGCAGGAGTTGGCCAGCTTTGACAACCCGATACAGTTGGATCTGCTGTTGACGAGTGTTCTTGATTTGCATGTCCATGATACAATCTGTGGTGGCCCGTTCCATGCAGTCTGGGTTTAACTCTGTTGGTGTGAGTTGTTCTGCAATGTCCGAGGTGTCCAGTAGAGGTGGAAAGTAAGGACGAAGGCGATCCACATTGAAGACTGGGTGCAGACCAAGGAATGGTGGAATACTAAGCTCGAAGGAATTGTTACCTATAGCCTTGGTGATGGTGTACAGCCCGTATCGGAGCGGGCGAAGCTTGCGGTGAGGTCCAGTGAGGCGCTCCTTCTGCAAATGTAGCCATACTTTGTCGCCCACCTGGAAGTGGTGTGGCACCCGGTGTTGATCATGGCGCTGTTTGTACTTCGCATTGGATCTGTCCAATATATCATGAACCTGTTGGCGGATGTGTTGAATGCGCTCGATGAAGCTACTTGCTTTGTCAACTTCAGACTGGACATGAGCTGAATCGGCTTGAGCAGCTGCAAATGGCATGGCTATGTCAATGGGACATAGTGGCTGGAATCCCAAGCCCACCTGAAAGGGGCTATGGCCAATTGAACTGTGGAGAGCCCGGTTATAACTGTGTTGTACATAGGAGAGGCTCTCGTCCCATGTGCGTGGATGCTTTGAGTTGTACATGCGCAGAATGTGTACAATCATTCTGTTGACGACCTCTGTCTGGCCATCTGTTTGGGGATGTAAAGTTGTGGACTTGGTGAGCTTTGTGTCCAACATTGACCAGAGGCTGGACCAAAATGTGCTGAGGAACCTGCTATCTCGATCTGATATGATAGACTGTGGGATCCCAAAGTGCACCCACACTCGTTCAAAGAAGACTTTAGCAGTGGCTTCTGCTGTGATATTCTTCTTACAGGCCGCCATGATGGCCATCTTCGAGAATCTGTCAACGACCACGAAAACACAGTCATTTCCATTCTTAGTAGAAGGCAGGCCCGACATGTAATCCATGGAGATGGATTCCCACGGCCGACTAGGGGTAGGTAGTGGAGTATATAGGCCTTGCTTCTTGATGGTCGGTTTGGCAATGGCACAAGCAGTGCAGGATCTGATGTGCTTCTCGACATCCTTTCGAAGGTTCGGCCAATAGAAATACTTCTGTAGTATTGCTACCGTTTTCTCGACCCCGAAATGCCCAGCGACTCGACTGTAGTGTGCTTCCCATATCATCTTGGCACGCTCGCTTGAAGGAACACAAAGGTGTCCCAGGTGACATAAAAGTGCATCTTGGAGGTGAAAATTTGGAACTTGTGTGCCCCCTAAGAGTGCCTTGTAATTGTGGCCGAATTCCGGGTCACTCTCATAGAGAAGCGGCCAATCAGAAGTCTCGTGCCCACAAGAGTTGAGCACGGTGGTGAGCGCCACGATCGGTGGTCGGCTGAGGCAGTCTGCAACATTATTGGTGCTACCCTTCTTGTACTTGATGTTCAAATGAAACTGTTGCAGATATGTGGACCACTTCTGATGGCGATCATTCCGCAACTTCCCTTGTGTCTGTATGAACTGCAAGGGCTGGTGGTTTGTGTGGATGATTGTTTCCTTCCCCAAAATGTAATGCTTCCATTGTCGACAGGCTTGCACAATGGAATACATTTCTTTGTCATAGGTGGGATACTTACGAACTGCCTCAGACAATGTCTCACTCGTGATATGCCACCGGATGTCCTCATGAGTAAGAATCGCCCTAATAAAGATAAATAGAGGCATCTGCCTCGATCTCACCTACCGGGGCCGCAAGTCCGGTAAGGTGAGTGACCGGGGCGTAATGCAGGCCATTTTCAATTCTTAAGCCTTTCGTTGAGGTTCCGACCAAAAGAATTTTGCTCGCTTCCTCCTTTGGTGACTTGACTCAAGGGCCATGATATGAGAGAATCCCAACACGAATCTGCGGGAGAAATTAGCAAGACCCAGAAAGCTGCGAAGCTCTGTTATAGTAGTTGGGGCTGGCCAATCCCGAATGACTTGGATCTTGGCTGGATCCACATGCACCCCTTTCATCAATAATGTATCACAGATATTGAACTCCGGGTTATCATACAAACGTGCACTTCTCCAAATCGCACACAACTCAGGTTGTCGCAGTTGTTTGGAGGATCACTGATGGGACATGTGCCTTTCCAAGTCAAATGTCAAGATCGTAATGTCATCCAAGTACACCACTACGAATGAGTTGGTGAATGGCCGCAAGATGTCGTCCATCATCCTCATGAAGGCTGCGGGAGCATTCGTCAACCCGAAAGGCATGACCAGCCATTCAAAAAGGCCTTCCTTAGCTTTGAAGGCAGTCTTCCACACATCAGAGGGTTCAATTGGTACCTGGTGATACCCAGACTTCAGGTCGATCTTATTGAAATATTTTGCACCTTGGAGTTGGTCCAGAAGGTCATCAATCCGTGGGATTGGGTACCTATTCCGGACAGTGATCTTGTTCAGCGCCCGATAGTCAATACACAGTCTCCACGTCCCATCCTTCTTCTGTACCAACACGATCGGGCTCCCACAGGGCGATGAACTTGGTCTGATGTGACCTTTCTGCAACAGCTCCTGAATCTGCCTCTTGATTTCATCATTTTCCAGAACAGAGCGTCGATAGATCGGTCCATTTGGTAGTGGCGCACCTGGGGTCAGATCAATCGGGTGCTTGACCTGGCAGTGCAGAGGAACCCCTGTGGGTGAGGTGAAGATGTCCCCGTACTCCTCCACGACCTTATCCATTTGCTGTTGTCGTGCAGAGGGGCCCTGTCTGGAGGTCGTGGCCACAGTCTTCTTCTTGCCCTGGGGGCGGATCATCAGAAAAACGAATTTCCTGGTTTGGGAAATGAGCTTGCTACATTGTTTTGCAGTAACCAAAGAGATAGTCGTAGGAGGTGGTACCTCTGGTATCCTGTACAACTTATTTCCCAAAGTAATAATAACAGCACGAGGTCGAGACTCATACACAGCATGACGCCTCCACAAGTATGGTTGTCCTAATAATACATCAGAAACATCAATAGGAGCAACGTCACATAATACCTCATCCGTGAAGGGCTTGATGCTATAGGGAAGGCGGCACTGCTGGCTGACGCGGAGATCTCGTCCTTGGTGAAGCCACCCGATGGTGTATGGATGTGGGTGAGCTGTGGTCGGCAAGCCCAACCTCTTCACGGAGTCTGCTGAAATGAGGTTCTTTTGGCTCCCATTGTCGACAATGAACTGTACAGGGGAGCCCTTTACCCACATCTGGGAGTGGAAGAGACGTTCCTCCTCCTCTGGATCTTCCGGTTCCTCCTTCTGGACCTTTTTAGTGGCAACAGTGGCGTTGGGCTCCGCATCAATAATTTGTTTCCCTTTTTCATTCCCCTTTTCAGGTTCTGATTCGGAGTCAGAGCATGCATCTGACTCAGAAGCCCTCATCTCGGCCACTAGCGACTGCTTGGCCCGACACTCGCTTGTGTTGTGAGTGGAGCTCTTATGGAACTCACACCACTTTCCCGTGTCCTTCTTTGGCTTTACGGTGTTGTTCTTGCCTTGTGGCTTTGACGGGTTGTCCTTAGCCGCCATGCTCTGTCCTTTGTTCTGCGGTTTGGAAGCACCTTTTCCTTGCTTTTGATTCGCAGAGCCAAAGTCTCGCTTCTTCTGTTTGAATTTCTGCTCAATCTTGGCAGCATACCGGTATGCCGTACCAAGCGAGGAGATGTCGAGGAACTCCATTTCCTCCCGAATGTATCTGTGCAGACAACTGCGATACTTTAGCACCAAATGTTTCTCTGAATCTTTGATACCCAACTTTGTGCGCAGGGTATGGAACAGATTCGTCAGCTCGTGCACATCTTGATCCCTTTGTTGTCGCAGCATGGTCCATTGTATGTACATGTCCTCATAGCTCCCCACGGGATAGTACTGTTCCTTGACGGCGTCTCGGAAAGAATTCCAAGTTGGTATGGCCGAGAACAGAGAGGGTTCTGTCTGGTCCTTGTTCTCACAGTAGGTTTCCCACCAGTCCTTAACATGGGGGGTAGCTTTGAGGAGTGCAAAATAATCTTCTCCCGGTCTGAAAAGTCATGAACAGAGAAATATCCTTCTAATAGATTCAACCATCTATCTACGGCATCTGCGTCTATTTGACCCTCAAATATGGGAATGTCAAAATTTACTTTTACCTTAAAGGGAGTCGCAACTCCAGAGTGGCTACTGGATGCAGATGCGCCGCCGGTGGGCAGCCGTTGAAGGATCTGAGCAAAGCTATCCATCATCGCGTTCCTTTGTTTTTCGAGGGCCTCTTCGAGCAATATTTTGATAGGATCTCCTGCTCCCTCATCTTTCTTTTCGTCCCCCATGGGCGTCCGTCGAGGTTTGCGAGGCTGATCTTGCAAAGGTTCCACCAGATCAAGCCCTAGCTCCTATACCCCGACCTCGTTGGGGACATGCAAAGAAGGATCGAGAAAAAGCAGACCGCTCTGATACCACTGATCCGGATTTATGCAGGAACGCAACAGAATAAACACATAACCATAAATACAGAGATGTAGCGGAAATAACACTTCATTTCATTAATATCAAAATCACAGAAAGATGCTTACAGACATAATGGAAATAAAATAGCTAGGGTGCTGGTAGCGAATCTCTGAGAAGAGATGTGGTGGCTACAGACCTCTGAACTGAGTTACAATGAGGCTCAAGGGCCTATTTATTATTGAGAAACAATGGAGAGCCCTCAACATCCCAAAACCTAACCCTAGGAGATGAAGCGCCAAAACTATGGGCCCCGTTTGGGTAAATTGGTGTTTCAACTTCCCAGGGACGTAACTTTGGCATACTATCTCCGTTTGACGCACATGATACATCATTAGAAAGCTCTATCCGAGGACTACAAATTTTGTGACGATTTTGATGATCAAAATCGCAACAAATTTTTCATACCAAAAAACGTCGTTTAGGGCCTCAAAACGGCTCTGGAAGTTCAGGACCCGAAAAACTGCTAAAAATAGTAAGTTATGCCAAAACTGAAAAACTGAAAGAGACAATGGTGGGGGCCCAAGTGGAATAGGCGGGTGGCCACCAATATCCACCTGGATCAGCAACATAGAGGGATATGATGTTCATGTGTTATGGGTGATCTATGTTGCTAAGTCATCAAAATATTCCAAGTGTTTTATCATAGTAAAAGTATTATCACTATTCACACTAGTCACATCAATCCCACAATTTTTCAGAAAAACTTCTGACCAAGAAACCTAGCTTCACCCAACCTCCCTAAGTTGCACAATGTGCAATATCAATTATATATTTATGAACTTTCCACTTGGAACTATGAATTTTGCAGTTCGTTCCTCCTAGGATTGTTGCACTGCTCAATTTCTATACCTAAGCTTCAACCTTGACTTTCATAATTTCACAATCGTTCCTCCGAGCATGACCTTCACTACACATTGCACAATCATAAGCCTCAAGATCATTCCCTAAGCCTATGAAATATGTAGTTGTGCGGCAGCCCAACCTACCTTGTCCCCTAGAACTACGCAATATGTCTTCTTAGTTCCCATCCCCTCAATCTGTCTCAATGGCTCTTAGAACTATGCAATTTTTTCCCTCAGTCTTTCCTAAAATATGCACTGTGCAAACTCAGGGTTCGAGCCTCACCCATGGCTTATTGAATTGTGCAGATACATAGTCACTAAGCCCTCTCTCCCAAAATTTCATGTGGTTCTGACTCTATTAATGGATCAAAATGAACTATCATAGACTAGGGGGTTTTCGGACTACTGTCGTCTTGTCATGAGTGAATTTTAGATGCATGTACTGTATCATGCCATGGCAAGATGATGAAGAGGGAGATGATGGAGGGAAGCATGTTGAAAGACACACTTGTATCTAAACACACAAGCCAATCAATAAATAAAAGTGAAGGGATAATAGTTTTCAACCTCCATTCAAGGCGCGAGATCATTGAAGACTCCTTATCAGAAAGCCATACAGAGGTGAAAAGAAAATAAATTTCAAGAAGACATTCAATATTCAGAAATAGTAGTGGCTTGAAGTTTCCACATCATCAAGATGTCTATGTAAGTAGTGTCATGTCATATCATGTCATGAGTGGTCACATGCCACTCCTTGTGGTCAATGATTTAACATATGTTTCAGAAATATATTGTAAAGTGAAAGTCAAAAGGAAATGTGTGGAATATGAAGAGTCATGTAAAGTTGAAAGGTCATAGGAAGTCAAACAGTCATGAGGGTAGATGACAAGTGATAAGGAAGATGAATCATCACCTCCTTAATGTTATATATACTCCCTCACTGCAAGAGCAAAGGAATTTTCACCTTGGCTCATCCCGCAAATAATTAGAGAGATAATCTGGTTCTTTTGGGGAGGTAGAAGTGGCTCCAACGCTCCACTACTGGAGCTAGTGAGGTTCATTGTATACATGTGTCTTGGAAATTTTACTTAATAAAAGATGCCTTCAAGGCCAACACGTTCTTCATGAATGGATTATGAATGTTTGTAAGACTACTCTGCGGATGTTTGTACTTTATGTTTTATTTCACATGTGCTAATATAGTTGAACTATTTTGGTTATTTTTAATACTTATATTGCTGATAATGTATTGTAATGGTTGCTATTGTTTTCCCATTCTTATGGAATATTATGCAGGATATTAGACATACCTATCTCATTTGTTGGTTGTAAATAACGTCACATCCCTTATGGAATATTCTGCTGGATGTTAGACACATTGTTCTGGTTCATGTGTGTCTCTTCTTGGGCAGTACTATTACCTCTCTATTAGAGGCTCACTTTTCTCCCCTCTCCACAGTAGAATAAATTTTACACATTTAAAACTAGACACTCACTAGACATACCTTCTTACTTTTCGAAAGAACCATTGCATCCCTCTCTCTTGCTTACAGTTAGATCCAAGGAAAGTCCTTAAGAACTTGGAAACTAAGCCTTTATTCCGGATCAAACTCCTACACCAAACGATGTGAGGTCTAATTGGTACTTCATATTTGGGAGCTCCGCTGATTATTGACGAGTCTAGAACCGTCATTAGAATGTTAGAGGCTAGGATTAGGGTAAATTATTTAGTAGCCCACCCTTATTTTATATATATCTTGGGAAAACATGCGGACTTATTGTTTGAGCCATGAGAGAAAATTTCAGATAATAGAACTAAAAACTCCACTAGAGATGAATCCATTGGATTTATACTTAATTTGTTGTTAATTATTGATTCTATTAGTTCCTTGAGTCTTTATTGGTATATGATATATTTTTTAGACTATCTTTGAGCCATATCCACCCCTAATCTATCATATTTAACCCCGATTTGAAAGGAAAGCCTCACATTACCCCTACATCTCTCTAGATATTCATGTATAGAGTGATGGTATGTTGACCATTACTTTTTTCAAGCTCACATGAAGGAATGTAGAATTGACCTTCATTCAATGTCTTCCTTGAAGAGATACGGAGCCCATACAGTGCAAAAAGAACTCATTTTTTGTGATTTTGTTTTCTTATGAACTCGAGGGAGTCTATTATTTGCAAAGAGATCCTTGGGAACTTGTTTTTTTGATGGAATTTTTCATGATTCGATTCTAGATATCCTACAAAAAGGAAAAATTAGAATTACATTTTATGATGGATCCCATAGGTGGTATGTTATTGGTGAACTTGGCCTTTCAAGGCTTCATTTCTCTATGAATAATCTTAAAAATTCCCACTATTCTTAGATCTCATAGGGATTGATGAATTTAGGTGTATCTTGGGTGTGATTTTTCTTGCATGTCATGCTTCAATGTATTGTTTCATGAGTGGTGTTTTGGAAATGATCCTAAGTGTGTTATATTTGTTTTGGTTGAGTGATTATTAAATATTTTTTTTTCATTAAAAGAGAAATTAGGAAAATAAGGTGTGCTTATATAGATCTTGCATATTTGGTTTGGGTATGTTTTCTTGTAGTGACATTGGACGTCTTTGGATTATTGGCTACTACCATTTTCCAATATCACTAAAAAAAATCTTTACAGGATGTACGATGTCTTTATTTATGTCTTTATACAGGTATATCTTGATATTTCATTAAAAAAGTTTGGCTATTTATTTTGAATGATTTTTATTAGAAACTTCATTGGTATTTTTGATTTATATGTCCGAATTTTGGTTTATATTTATGTTTCAAATGATTTTCTATTTCAAAGTGTTCATTGAGAAAGTGTGGGGTTTTAATATTGTTGCGAAAGAAGGAATATGTGTCTCTTCCCTTTTCATTGATAGTTTTCATGGGATTGAAAGAGTTGAGCTATAATTCTTTGTTGCATCTAATTGGGTTGGAAAAAAATCATATAAAATTAATTAAAGTTTCACCCCGTACCCTTGAGTGAAAAAAACCATAAAATAAAGCATTAATAAAATTTATCTAGACATATTTTGAAATTGTGGAAAATGAACAAGAGATAATATGTGGTGCCTTGGACTAGGATTGGATAGAAAACCCTCCAAGGGAATAAAGCTACACATTTATCATTGGAGAGTGACTAAACTCATTTTCATATATGTCACTTTCTAGTAATATCCTCTATCATAGGAGTCAAGAATGAGCTCACATTGGAAGTAGGTGAAGCGATATCCCATCTCAATTTACTTTTAGTGTTTTTTGGACTAATACTCCTACAAGAGTCTAATGGTGGTATAATTTTCCATGAAAAATCTATTTTGGAGGTTTTAGGATTGGTTTCCATACCCATGTGTGTGGTATTTACCTATAGCTCTTTCCCCCAATCATTCAATTAGAAGGTGGTACCATAATGGCCATTCTTTAGGACGCCTTTCCTAGGTAATTATGTGTGGTAAGAGCCTATGGTACCTTAGATAAACATTACATCACCATATACATGATCCAATATGGTGAGTCTCCATGCTAATTACGAGGTCACTTACAATGGTAAAGGTTGGAATAGGGAAGTGAGTGTAATAGTTTATGTTACTTTTTTTGGTTCGACTTGGGCCCTAGTCATCCTAGCTTTATCTATATAAGGCACATGTATCAATTTACTTTCTTATTGTGTCACTTCAACTTTAATAGGGGTGTTCTCTTTGGTATGAATATATTTTTCGAAATGGTTTTTTCTTTCATTTTTAAACATATTTATTCACCTTCATTAATAAAAATATCCATCATTCTCATAGACTTTAGAAACTTCCTCTAGAAGAGGAGGGTACACCATTTCAAAGACATAGGATAAGTGTTTCGTTGAAGGACTTAGACATAGAAGAGCACAAGATGATTGCTTTAGGTTCAAAGGGGGAGGAACAAGTTATACTTTAAGTGGTATATGAAATTCCATTGATTAAGGTATTTTTAAGGGAAAATTTTCACAAATTTTCTACTTTTTGGACATTTAAAAAAATATTCAACCATTTCGTTAAAATAAATCACCTATATTTCATATATATGTGATTAAATTGATGATATCCACCATGTAATTACTATTTTTAATAGTAAATTACATATATTTATTGAATATTCACCTAAATTTTATATATATGAATTTTAAAACCAAAATAGTCGTTAATAATACTATACATAGGCATAATATTTGAATCATTAAAGAATACTCTAACTCCAATAAATCTCAATCCTTGTTTGAAAAATACTCTTGACGTTATACTCCAAAGGGTGGGTGATATTCTTCATGAATATTTTCACTTTTCAATGATTTTGATTATATGTCTACTAAGAGTGGAGCCTCCATGATGTTGTAGATGTGATCATTGTCACTAAGTGGTTTAATGATTTATTTTGTGATGTCTTTGTTTCAATGGATATGTGTGATAGGACCAACTCCCTCCACATCCACATCTACCACATTCTCTTGGTGGGGAATACTACCAATTATGCAAGTAACTTGTATCAATATCCCTAGTCTTTAAGTGTCCTACCCCTCACTAGACATGTTTATGTTATGGCCCTTGGGCCCTAAATGAAGGCCCTACTAAAAATTAATTATTAGGTTAATTATTATATTAGGATGTTAACTATAAAATTTCATGGTCCCATTTCATTATAGTTGTACCCCTTGCCTCACACACACACACACACACACACACACACACACACACACACAGATATATATATATAATAGTCTTAGGATCATCAAATAATTTCTTGTACACTGTATTCATTCTAAGATATGGTTTCCCCTAGAAGAGGACTATAATTATTGATTTATTATCATTTTTAAAGAATGTGATGCACAACATTTGGTATTACAGAATATGAGCCTACATTTTGCTGCTTCAAACAGGTCATCTTGCAATTGTTTCCATATAGTTTTTCCCTTAATAATTTTCAAATGGTGAAATTTGAATTATATTTAGGTGAGATATTGAGGGAAATATTGTTAAAATTTGAAATATTGGTTCACTATATTTTCGAAGATATAATATGAGGAATTTATGGTTCCTGAATGCTCCTAAAATCAACTTCAAATAGGCCAATTTGGAATTTTCTATATAAATTTATTTGGGATGTTTCATATAACGAAACTTGTAACATCTTGTGTTGGTACCTTTCTGAAAATTTGGTTAAAATTTCAAATTTTATTTCACTATAATTTTGAGATATATTCTATATGAGTTAGGATTTATGAAGGTTCTTGAAATCAGTTTCAAACAAGTAATCTTGGAATTTGCGCTATAATAATTTTTTTGGGACACTTAAAATAGTGAATTTTTGTGCATGTTGTAGAGATATCTCCAATATATACTCCTAAGAAGATAGGGTTTATGATGGGTCATGAATTAGTTTCAAATATGTGAGCTTGGTATATTCACTATCATTTTTTTTTCTATGATACTTCAGATTATGAAATTTTTAGATATAAAAGGAGACATGACACCATACCTCAAGTACAAATTTCATAATTATATTTAAATAATTAGACATGTGGTAATATATATAAGCTTGCTCTTAGGAAGAGGCCAAATATTATAAAGTATTTGGAAATTTATCATAACTTTCACTTGATATGTCAAATTTTGTTCATACTTGTGGAATTGCAATAAGTAAATATCACAGAATTATAGACCAAAATTTCGTATTCAGAAGGACACAAATATCAAATATATTTCGAGATAAAGGTAAAAATTTAATATATTATCATAATTAAGGTTTTAAGATACATAAATTACAAGTGACATAACTTGAGATTAGAATATCCAGTTTCTTTTGGGTGACTGAAGTTTATGATAAAGAGGAATACTATTCTTATACTTATTATTATTATTATCATTATTATTTTCCCACATCCCTCCAAAAAAATATCCATAAATTACTACACTAATTAAACCTCTTGAAGGATTATGCATGACTCATGAAAAAATAAGAGATATAGAATATTGAGTAACCCAGTTGGAAAGTCAATTGTCACAATTGCAAGAATCAATTAAATGATATATCAACCAAAAAAACATATGAAAATAAGGAAGAAATGGATAAGAATATTAAACAAATGGAAAAAAATATTATAGAAGTTCTAAATGGGAGTTTCCTTAAAATTGATAATGGGTCTAAAGTGTTGGAAATTTTTTTATCATCGATGTCAAAGATAGTTCGAGACTATAGAAGTCCAAGTTAAGTATTGGAAATTGAAGATTTTTGGAATTTTTTTTTTAGAATTTTGATGTTATTTTGGATACCTTATATTTTGGATTTTTTATGCTATTTACTTCAATTCCCCAGTTCAAATGGGAGGATATAATATATTTTTGGAAAGCTTATTTGGAGACCTTTCTGATAGTATAAGGCTCTTCCTCTAACTCCATAGGAATGAGGTGATATGAAATATTCTGTCAAGATGACCCAACTAAGTACAAGCAAGCCAACCCAATGGATTTAACAAGTTGGCCTCATTAATGAATGTAGAAACAATTTAAATAAAGGATAAATGAATTAAGTTTATGTGTATACAAGAAATAATATGTTTGTGGTCTGTAAGACGAGTTGAGGAATATTTTGGGGTGATTCTTGGAGGTAGGTGGAAGCGAAAATGTGAGTTATGGGGTGAAAAAGTCATCTTGTAATTTTTTCTGTGAATTTCCTTCTCATATGCCTCATAGCATGAATTTGGAGGAAAATGTGGTTAAAATTTCAAACCACAGTTTTCAATAATTTTGGAGATATGCTATGAGGAAGTTAGGGTTTTAAGTGCTCTTGAAATATGCTTCAAATATGTCAGCTTGGTAATTTCACTATATATTTTCCTCTAGGATGTTTTAAATTGTGAACTTGGAGGGTAAAAATATAATTCCTCCATGTACATATGGTTAACATTTAAGACCTTGGCTCACTATAATTTCAGAGATATGCTCTAAGGAAGATAACCTACCCAAATTCTCTTGAAATCTACTCCAAATAAGTTAGGTTGGAATTTTTACTATGATTTTTTTTCTAATATGTATTAGGCCATGGAATTTAGAGGAGACAAAGAAGAGATCTCAAGGTACCTATGATATACATATCAGAACTTATTTCTCTATAACTTTGGAGATATGATTTCAAGAAGTTAGTGTTCCTAAATGATCCCGAAACATGCTTCAAATAGGTATACTTGAAATATTTTTAATTTTTCTTTGTTTTTGAGAGGTTTTAGACTAGGAAATAGGGAGGAGAATAAGAATAGATATTAAGGTACTTTTGGTATATATTTTAGACATTGTTTAACTATAATTTTAGATATATGATATAAGGAAGTTAGTGTTCTTGAATGCTCCTGGAATATGCTTCAAATAAGGTAGTTTGAAATTTTTTTCTACAATTTTCTCTCTAATATGTTTCAGGCTTCAAATATGGAGGAGACAAAGAATATATCTCTAGCTAATTTTAATAGAAATTTTAGAACTATATTTGAGAAACTGGATATGTGGCTTACTGTGCAAGTTTATTATTAGAAAGAAGCCAAAAATAGAGGTTTTGAAGAAGTATAATTAATGAAGGGAAAATAAAAAAAGAGGACCTGGTGAACAAAAAAGAAACAAGAATACCTAGTGAAGGAAGAATAAACTAATATACCTAGTGAAGGAAAAAGTTGTAGGAAAACTTAGTAGAGATTGGTGTCTCCTATAGGTTTGTTCCTACAAATCATGCGATAGAGGGAATTGGTGTCTCCTATAGGTTGGTGTCTACAAAATAGTAGAGGGGATTAGTGTATCATGTAGGTTCATGTGTAAAAAGAAATACATGGTATTGATGTCTCCTATAGGTTGGTTCCTACAAAGAAACAAAGGAGATAATTAGTGTCTCCTATAGGTTGGTTCCTACAAATTTATTTAATAGTACGTTGGTTCCTACAAGACATTTCATATCAATTAGTTTTTCAGTTTTTCTCCTATAATGAAATTTATGTTTTATGATGTTTTAACACTTAAATAAGTAAAAATTGTCATTATACTCATTCAACAACCATTCTCAGTATAATTGTGAATAGATCAATTGGGTTTTGAGTAGGTTCCTTTGGAAGTAGTCCAAAAACTAGAAGGAAGATACAAAAGGGACCATGGCTAGTGAGGATAGATCTTACACAAATAGATATTCATGATTTGATGGATCAAATTATGCTTTCTCAAAGGAAATATTAAAGTCTCATGTAATGAATCATGGACCTATCATTTAGTAGTTTGTAGTAAAATGTTATACATAGACAAAAACCCTTCCAATATATAAAGCTAGAAAGAAAACTTGTGAGCATGATGAAAAATCCATGAACTCCATATTTAATGGTATAACAAAATCATATTTTGAAAAGGTGATATAGTGTAAAACAACAAGAAAAATATAGGTAAGCTACAAGAAACATGAAGAGGTGACATTGAAGAAATGAAAGATAAGGAGAATATGAAGATGGATATTGCATATGAAATGAGAATAGAGAAGTCATCTTCAAAGGAATAAATACTCAAATACTAAAAGCAGAAAAAATATATTAAATTCTATGATTTCTATCCCTATGAATCAGATGAAGAAGAAGCTTAACTTGTAAGAAAGCCAAAAACAAGACTGGGAAAATTGAAAGGTAAGCTTCCATTCAAATGCTCAGGCTCTGGAAGAATAGGTCATTTTTCTTCTATATTCCCATTTACAAAATGTGAAATTTTATGATAAAAAAGACCTACTATTTATGAATTCCATTCAAACTTAATCCATTTCATTTGTAAAGAAGTAATTAGATATGAAAATTCGTAAAATCATTCTATAGATATTTTATAGTAGCATGTGATTCCAATAAAGGATCTAACTTATTCTAAACTTTTGGGTGCTGACGACTCCATTATTGCCCTTATATTTTTTGGATCAACAACAATTCCTTCCTTTGATATTACACGTCCTAGATAATGAATTTGTTTCTATTAAAATTAACACTTGTTTAATTTAATATACAGTTCATTATCTCTAAGTGTTTTAAGGACCATATGAAAATGTTGGTAATGCTCTTCTTTACTCTTCGATCATACCAGAATATCGTCTAAAGAAAATTACAAATTTATCTAGGAATTGTATAAGGACACTATTAATGAGCCATATGAATGTTGGAACATTATAAAGCTACGAAATGGGAGTACTAAAAATTCATAATGCCCATAACATGTGAAAAATATTTCTTTGTGAATGTCCTCAACCTTAATTCCAATCTAATGATATACCGATCTCAGATCAATTTTGGAGAAAACAGAAACTCTTCTAACTTGATAAAACAAGTAATTTATTATAGGAAATGAATGTTTAATTTTTATTTTCATCTTATTAACATATATATAATCTATGCATAATCTCAATGTACAATCCTTCCTTTTCACAAACATAGTTGGTGCTCCGCAAGGAGACACACTTGGCCTTACATAATTTTTGTCTAAAAGCTCCTGTATTTGCATATTTAACTTCATTGATTTAGAGCTACTAATTTTGTATGGGGCCTTTGACACTGGAACAACTCTAGGTATGAGATCAATGGTAAAATAAATATCCCTTCTTGGAGGAAGTATTGAAATTTCTTCTGGAAAAACATCCTTATACTGTTCTAATATGGTATATTATTCTAATGATGGTTTCTGTTCATTCTCAATCATTTTTATTTGAACAATAAAAAATTGACATCCTTTTCTAGAATAATTCTTCATCTGTATTGCAGATATTTGTCTTACAAAAATCTTCCTTGGAATTCATTGAACTATGAAAAGTTCTCCATTATCATCAACATAGGTAAAATGATTTTCTAAACAATTTAATATCACTTTGTGTGACTCCAACTAGTCCATACCTATAAGCATATTGTAATATCCCAAGGGTAGTATGTTCAAATGTAGTGTGGAATGCATTCCATTGAGATTTAAATCACAATTTTTTCTAATTTCCATCACTTTTCGTTTAATTACTGTGGCCAACTAGACTACCCAAGGCTTTTGTTGTTTTTCTTTGGAAATTTTACACCTTTCAATTACAATAAGAGAAATGTGACTAAATGTAGATCCTGGATCTATAAATACACATACATTTTTATCAAGAATCGTACCTTGAACTTCCACCATGGTGGAATTATGATATTCTTGCCTCCCATCCAATGTGACAATGATTCTGGGTACGTTACAAGAAACATTGTTTACAATAGATGCTTCCTAAATATTATTTAATGTTTCCTTGTTTTTTAATGGATTATGTAGATAATATCTCCATAGGTGATTTTCAATACAACCCCAACATTTTATTGGTAGTTTAGCAAATTTATTGAAATTTGTGTTTTATGTCCCAGATCCTCCTTTCTGCCCTAGACTTTTTTGCTGGTTAAAATTTACGTTACAAATACCTGCTTGCATACTCTTAGAAAAAGTGGGTTTATTAAACCCCTTCCTTTTACTATTGAATCTACATGTTTCTTTGATACCCATCCTTTGGAACTTTATCCTTTTTGTTTTCTCTGATTGAAACCAAATTTGGCCTTTATAATAGTCTCATTCATTGTCTTTGGTTGGTGAAATTCAATTCTTTCTCTATATGAAAAAGGTAGGAATTTGATAAATATTTGTATTTTTTCCTTCTCTTTCAAATAGGATACATATCTCAATAGATTCATAAATTTAATAAAAAATCATCCATAGTAGGATATGTCTATTTGAGCTCAGGAAACTCCATAGCCTTTTCATCAGAGTACCTCTCTGTCAAATATTTCTTCTTAAATTCTTACATGGAAAATTTCTAAGATAATATCTTACTTCTAATTTTCTTGGAAGCTTTATTCTCTTCCCACCATAGGGTTATCTTATCATACCATATGTAAGTTTCCAATCTTGCCTTCAAATTACTTGGATAATTGTATACTTTGAAATATTTGGACATATTGAGGAGGCAAGCCTTCGTTCCTTCTTCAATTTCACCATTAAAATTAGGGGGTCTAATAATTTTAAGCACTCCTGAAAACTGAGAGGTAGGATTCCTTTTCCTAGGCATAGAAGTATCACTACTTGATTTATATTCTCCCTAGTCACTAAACTCATATGTTTAGCTTTCAGAAGAATTTATGGAGTTGGTTCTACTAGTAGATTTGATTCTAGATAGTTTTTCTATGATTATTTTTGTTGACCCTTTATTCTTCTAGTTTTCTTAACAAATAGCCATTAATATTCTCTTGTTCCTATTTGGATTTGACCAAACTTTCTTGGTTTTCCTTAATATAATCTAGATATGTTTTTAAACTTATTATTACTTGCAATAATTTAGATTCTTATTTCTCTACATTGCTAGTTACACTACCTACCATTCCTAATTCAATATCAGGTTCCTCACCACCCCTTAGTGATCCTAGAAAATTATGTCCATTAAATTATTTATCCATACTTTAAGTTCCTAAGTTTTTTAAACAATATGTTCATGACATGCATAATTGTTTTAGTATAAGGACCCAAAAGAGGCCCAATACTGTAAAATTCAACTTTGTTGCGACTTGTAATTTCCCTCTCTAAGAATATTTTTTTTTATCAATATTAACACACGTATTCTACCATAAAATATAGATTTATAAAGGAAAAAATATCTATGGTTCTTCATATTTAAAAACATGTGGTTTTATACATGATTTTGTTCTAATTAGAAACAAGAAACAGTGAAAATGGAATCCATAAATGACACCCAAAAATGGCACCATAAATGGTACCATAGGGGTCTTTTGATTTAATTTCACCTTAATTAAATTGGAAGAGAAATTGTAATTTCATCTCATGGAAACTTGTATTAGTTAAATGAGTCAGGAAGACTTAGTTAGCTTAGGAAATTCAAGTTAGAGGTCAGAGAGGAGGCATGTAGATTTCTCCCATGATTTTAGGGGGTGCAGTTACATTTATTTGTGAGTTGTAAATAGTTAACTCAATTAATTGAGTTAAAACCAATTTAACTAGTAAGGTCAGAGAGGAGGCATGTAGATTTATCCCATGATTTTAGGGGGCCCAGTTACATTTATTTGCGAGTTGTAAATATTCAACTCAATTAATTGAGTTAAAACCAATTTAACTATTTCTAATTGATAGATGAACTAGTGATAGGTCTAATGAGTTAAATATGATTTAATTTAAAAGTAATGATCAATCAATTAAATGATAATTCAGTATCAATATTTGTTAAATGTCATTTCTAAGGAAGGCCCAGTTGAGATTGAGGTTAAAGGGAAGATAACTATCAGTTGTATAATTAGAAAATTGTACAGGTCATGCATGAGGTCATCAGGAAGCCTTAGATGGATTACACAATCATCATTTTGGATTTTCCTAATTAATAGGGGCTCAATTAGCCCAAGAATGTGTAAGGAATGCAAGTGAGTCAGAACCAAGAAAAAGGTTAAATACTTGACCAATTTTTCTTTGATTGCATGCCAGATTTGAGAAGGATCAGAGTGAGATAGTCAGCAAAGTGCAAAGGTTTCTCAATAGAGGAATAACATTGCATTGTTTCATAATATTTTATTTATGCAATATAAATATGGAGGGGTTTTGAGTAGTTTTTTTTTCGGGATGAATCTTGTGTTGTGCGATTGATAATTTATTTATCTTACTTGTGATGTTATTGTACGATCATGTTTTGTTTTTTCAATTTTATTAAGGATTAAATATTTTGTTTTAGTACATTACAAGATTATATTTAATCCCTTGGTTAGATAATTTAAGAATGGTATGAGGTTACCATGAATCACAATAGAAGATAAGAACAAAGTTTTTTTTGAACATGCTCGAATTTGTAGATTTATCCTTCAGGACTTAACATCAGATAAAGATGTATTTCAATGGATTGAGACTAAAAAATTCTCTTGAGGGAAATTCAAATTACATAACAGGGAAGGACAGGATGGAGGCAACGATTGAGGACAAAATACTGAAGGAATTCATAGATAGTGATATTTCCTAGCCCATAGCAGAAGATGCTCGAATTCTTGATGCTTGGAAGAAGAAGGTAGAAAAGGAAAGAAGGATATTGTTAGAAGGAGTTCGAGATCATATTGTCTCGAGTCTCCATGGGAAGGTGACTCCATATGATATGTGGAAGTCCTTGAAATAATTGTTTCAGAATAGTAGCGACTACAGGAAGTTGGTGCTGAAAGACAAGCTCAGAAAGATCAAGATGGAGGAGGGCGAGATGAAACCAAAATACTTGATGAATTTCACTCAATTTCGAGATGAGCTTGGAAGTTGTGGCATGATAGTCGCCCAGGATGATTTAGTGAGCCTAGATATTCCAAGCCTTCCTAAGAGCCAGCATAGGTACCAAGACTCTGTGAATGGGAGAGAGAAGCTACCAGACTAGGAGTGTTTGTGGTGCGACTTGGTAATAGAAGAGAAAGGAGGAGCACGAGAGACAGGACCTTTGAAACAGACAAAGAATAGTATTTTGTATTGGTTGGAAAAGGAAATAAAGCTAAGGGGAATAAGTCCCAAGGCGAAGAGGAAAAGAGAGACTCATCCAAGGTCTATGATTTTTACAGTCATGAGCATGGGAACTATGCCTCGAAATGTCCGCTAAAGGAAAGAAATAAGGATCCTGTAGTTGCAGGAGAAAGTGAAGCGCTAGCTTCAAAGTTTGAGCTTTATTTTACTCCCATTGAATGCATGACCAACACTATAAAGTGATGCATGTGGTATCTAGACAACAACGCCTCATTCCATATGACGGGGAATAAATATCTCTTCAGTGACTTGGAGGATATGGGCTTGCATCATAACATAGATTTTGGAGATAATGAGAGGTATAGCGTGAGCGACATAGGTACAATTACCTTTCAAAGGGAGTCTGGCTCCCTTTACAGACTGACAGATGTTTATTATGTTCTAGGACTAAAGAAGAATCTTGTCTCCCTATAGGTATTAGAAGACCATGGTTATAATGCCATATTTAGAAAAGGAAAGGTGTTCCTTAGCAACATTGCCACAAGACGGGTGAAACATATCGGTGTACGAGTCAATAACCTGTATGCTCTCGAGTTAAAAGATGCATGCAAGTATTTGAGGAGAAAAGAAGAGGTTAGTGACTTGGTGGTTGAGAGGGAGCCTAAATTACCTCCCAACTGGTAGCGTGAGAAGCAGTCTCAGAAGGTTGTGGTGTAGTCACAATGGGAGAAGCAAAGAGGAGACCGAGTGGAGGCAGTCACTCAAGTAGAGTCCTTCAGGAGGGGGGAATTTCGATCCAGATGGGAAGAGGGAGCACATGCAGCCATACCTCCAGGTGAGAGGCGGGTAAATGTGAAGACATAATCCCAGAAGAAGAAATTTGGGTAGGATCCATTGAGATGACGTGTCTGATGGATCAGAGATGGCTACAGGGAGTCCACAATACATAGTAGCAGGAAGGATTGGTATTTATTGATGTAGTCAGATGTCAGAAAGAGAGAAATCAGAGTGAAAAATGTCATATACTAGAGCACAGATCAGAGTTGGCAACAATGCAGAGTCAACATCAATGAAGATTTTTTAGTAGACATAGCAGTAGCTAGTAGCAGTCATAAATTTTGATGACAAATGCATCGTACTCATTCAAATTTTTTTTGGAGGCTTTTTAGTTTTAGGAGTTGTAGGAGAAAAAAACATTAGAGAAGTGATGCATGATGAACATTCCAATGGTACCACACCGGGATAGATTCATTTCCTTTCATGTTGAGAGGAAGTGTTGAAATTGGAAACAAGAAACAACAAAAATGGCATCCATAAATGGCACCATAGGGGGCTTTTGATTTAATTTCCCCTTAATTAAATTGGAAGAGAAATTGTAGTTTCATATCATGACAACTTGTATTAGTTAACTAAGTAAGGAAGACTTATTTAGCTTAGGAAATTCAAGTTATAGGTTAGAGGGGAGGCATGTAGAGGTCTCCCATGATTTTAGTGGGTCCAGTTACAGTTATTTGTGAGTTATAAATAGTTAACTCAATTAATTGTGTTAAAATCAGTTTAACTAGTTCTAATTGAGATATGAGCTAGTGATAAGTCCAATGAATTAAATTTGATTTAATTCACCAGTAGGAATCAATAAATTAACTGATAATTCATTATAAATAGCTGTTGCATGCCAGTTCTAAGGAAGACCCAATTGAGATTGAGGTTAAATTTAAGATAACTATCAGTTGTATAATTAGAAAATTGTACAGGTCATGAATGAGGTCATAGGGAAGCCTTAGATGAATTGCACAATCATTATTTTGGATTTTCCTAATTAATAGAGGCTCAATTATCCCCAAAATGTGTAAGGAACGTATGCCAACTAGAGGCAATAAAAATGTTAAATACTGGACCAATTTTTCTTAGATTGCATGCCAGATTCAAGCAGGATCAGAGTAAGTCAATTAGCAGAGTGCAGAGGTTTCTCAGTGAAGGAATAACATTTTATTGTTTGATGATCTTGACTTTATTCAATATACAAATAGCGAGGTTTTGAGAAGTTGCTTTCCCCGAATACATCTTGTTTTGTGCGATTAATAATTTCTTTCTCTTGTTGTGTGATTATGCAATTATGTTTTGTTTCTGCAAATTGTAGAAAAATTCAATATTTTTTTTTAGTACATTACAAGATCACATTGAATCCGTTAATTAGATATTTTCTACAAAAATTCTAATTTTGAGTCATATATCTTTATTTTATATTATATATCAAGATACATCATCACTTTATTTCTTTATAACTTTACTTGTCCCTTTCACTATTAGTTTTAGTGAAAACTTATGCAAGAACCTACTCAATAACCCAACCAATTTGTGGTTTATTGGTGGTTACCTAACAAACTCAATATTGGTAAAAACATTATACATAGAATATTTTTCATGAATTTATAACTATAGGAATGTTTGTGTTATCATTACTCTTACAATTTTCCCTTCTTAATTATCGACACCATTTATGTTTATATATATCAACTATAAAAATATTTTATATCCAATGTCATAATCGTTAATACAACCACTACCAAAATTTCGGAATGAGTTGTCACTTTCGATCTAAACACATGTTGATATTCATGATCCATACATTAATAAATGCATTCCGCCTTCAATGTCTCGACCATACCATGGATATAGCTTTAATTTTTATTATAAACCATGGTGAATCTTATTATATGATTGTGTACAGTTAGATATATAAATGTGGGATTTTATGGTTGGGTTTTCTTCATATTATCGTTAAAGTTGCTGGAAAACATAATATGAAAACCTTCCAGATGTCTCAACAGTGAAATGTGGGAATTTAACATGGCACCATATATAGTACTTTTACACCTACTAATATGATGTTGAGGATTAACTTGCCACATATCTACGAAGGATAACATTTAGGGGTTCAGTTTGTAATGGAAGCCAACACCTTTGTCGTTCAACTGTTGTCAAGTGAGGGTTTCTAGCATAATCTTTCCTTTTTTTCTCTGTTGGCTTTGGATGTTTTGACCTCTGCTTGTATCATACAATTATAAATTATTTGGCATTATTGTTTCTGAATTTTGTTTTTCGAGAGTAATGAGGGTTTTTCATGTTTTGGGTTTCAACTACTCCAACAGCTCTAATCACCGTTTATTAGTTTTCTAATAGTCCAAATGAATTTTGCATCAAAAACTCTTCCGGGCTTGTTCTGGTATTCGAAGGTACATTTGCTGTTATAAATTTGAAATTTGAAATTTATAAACTATTTTGATTTTCGCAATACTGTGGTTGATAACTTAATTTGTAAAACAATTTTGGTGTTTAGAACAATTTGGAGTTTTTTTGAGGTGTCACTATGAAGCTAATATGATCTGGGTTTAAAGGTTTTCTTTTTTCCTTTGGATTTTGTTGCAACAGAAATCTTCCTACGATGCCTACTACAACTAATATCAGTCACTGGAGTTTTTTTTGTATTGGCTTCTCTGTTACCTTATAGTTCTCGTATTTCCGCCTTTTAGCATAATATTGTATGGATTCATAAGCCACTTCTCTACCTCATATTATTAATAATATATTTCTCAGATATGCCAAGAAGGCATAGAAGGGTTTTGATAGTATTGTTTTTCGTTCTTTTTTCTTAGTTAATGTACACGCTTAACTGTTTTGTTAGCTAGTATTTTTTTAAATTATTACATTACTGTCTTTTTAACTGTTTTAACAATAATCAGTTGAAAAACGAATTCTTGAATCGATTTGTGTTGTGTACTGAAGGGTGGGTGATGGTGATTGTCCTATTGATTCAATAGATTTGGTCTTATACATATGCGAGGAAGGTAATAAAAAAAGGAATCAATTTATTATTTTTTCCTTCTTTATCACTTAGGAACCGCGCGAGGTTCGAGTCCCATGCACGGTTCTGAATGAGAGAAAGGAGTGAGGGGTCCTATTTTCGACAACTCTATCATTCCAGTCGTTGCTTTTCTTTCGTTCCAAAATAGCTGCTCCAGCCACTAAACACATAGAAATGGATATATATGCACATATAGAACGAATAGGATCCTTGACATATTGTTATTTTGTACCATATTCAATTTTTTAGGTTTCTATTGAATTGAAAAAGAAAGGATGTTCAGTCATCTTCTTTATGTATATGAAATCTCCTTCAGATAATGAAAATAAAAATAAAATTGGATGATATATGATGAACTTATATGACCAATCTATATCAATACTTGAATACGCTATCTATAACATATATTCTATATTCATAGATCCGAATATTTTTCATATATATATATATATATATATATATATGCATGGAATAGAATTCACTTTTGGGATGCCATGATGGTGAAATGGTAGACACGCGAGACTCAAAATCTCGTGCTTAAGAGCGTGGAGGTTCGAGTCCTCTTTAAGGCATAATATTGCTCATGCTTATTGAATGAGAAATTCAATGGAAAATCTCATACGAGAGTCTCTCAATATATTGGGATATATTCTCTGTTTATACGAGGTATTCCAGCGATTACCTACAAGTTAACGCTGTTGGAATAGGACAATGGATCACAGGTAGGATCAGATCTTCTCTACGTAATGAGGAGTCCATTCCGAATCCACCCTCGTATTATAAGGTATATTTCATATCTTCTCGGTCACAATGTGCAATTAAGTATTGTTTAATTATGGAATTTGAAGAGCATGGAGAACTCGAAGAGTAACCTCCACTGCTCCAATTTTCTTAGTCCACTGGTTTATATTCTCTTCCACGTGCGTGTTATTTTTCTTCAGCATGGCTGCCATGGTGGTGGTCGTTCTCACCCTGGACACGCATGAGAGATGATTTGCGTTATCACCATTTCTCTGCTTCGTATTGCGTCTCCCTTCCGCCATGAGCGAAGGGAAAATGGTTCTTCGACTGAAACAACGTAAGAACTCTAGTATCGTTTGATTTAATGATTGTTAAATGATTATTAAATTTAGATTTTTCTCTTCCAAATGATAAATATCTTGAGTAGATATTTTATTTAATATTTAAGTACTAAACTTGTATAATTTAGGGGTTTTGCTTTGGTTTAGCATGGATTAAGTAAGATATTTTGAAGTATTTACGTGTGAAGTGATAGTTTTCTTCAAAACATTATTACTTTTTACTTTTGTAATATCCCTCATTACTATGATAATGTTTGTCTAAAAGGTTATGCATATAGAAACCTTATGCTACTTTTTTAAGTAAAGAATATATTTTTAGAAAAAAATATATCTATTTGTATGGCGAAAGATAAGAAATTTTATATATAATAATATTGCATATGCATCTTATCTAAGAAAGGATAGGATAAGCAATTTTATATATAATATTGCATATGGAACTTATCTAAGAAAGGATAGGAAGCTTGTTCTTTCTTAAAAGGGATTTCATACATGTGTAGGAAATGATAAGAAATCCAATCTGTTTTAAGAAATGCAAGCTATTTTCTTGAAAATGAATATAGATTAAAGAGGGTAACTCTTGAAATATTTTCATGTGTAGTGAAGAAGAAAAGAGTGTGTTAAAAGTTAAGAAATTCAAGTTTTTTTCTTGGAAGTGAATTCTTGCAAGAGTTTTTATGAATATGTATGCATACATTAACCATGTTGTGAGTATTTATATATAGATTACCATGGTGTTTGTAAATATTAGTTATTTAATAAACCCATGGATAGATTACCATGGTGTTGGTAAAGAATTAATTATTTTATAAATCCATGGATAGATTACCATGGTGTTAGTAAAGATTAGTTATTTAATAAATCCATGGATAAAAGAACTATTCAGTTATAATTCTTTAGAACAAAACACTGTGTGATTACTTTATGCTATCATAATTATTATGTTAGTTTCATTTGGAAGAAGATCATGCATAGGCATGCAATATAAGTATTAAATTTCATTGGAATGAATATAAATATTTGTAACTGGGAAAGATAGCATGTGGTGCTAAACTATATTGGAAATGATTGTTTAGTATAATCTTTGAAAAATAAAACATGTATTTATATTCTTAATTGCATAGTTTTACAAAAAGAAAACATATGTTTACATTCTCACTAGCATTGAGATTTCCTTTGGGAAGACTCGTGAAGGAAGCTACGTGCTTCATTGGAAAATATTTTGGAATCTATATGCCTTTGCATGCATGGGAGCAACATTTGATATGTTAGATTGCACTCCATGTACTAAAAGAAATAGCTCAAGGGTTAGCTATTTTGACTAAATTATGTAAATTGCATACACGAATATCGTAACTAATGTATCAGTTTATTTTAAATATATGCTCGGGAGATGTAGCTATTGTCTTGTAGGAATGTGCACTTATGCGACAGAAACATTAGTTAATGTGATGACTTATAACTAGCATATATGAGGGATGTGTTGCTAAAGGGAGAATGTCAAGGTACATGAGTAGATGAAGAAACTACTATAGTTTTAAATATGTGAAATGATTTATTATACTTTATGAATCTTGACATCAATGTATGTTGAAGGTAACATTAGCAGGGTAGGATGGTGATATGTATAAAGGAAATATTATGCTTAACCTGGTGGCAGGTAAAATGGATGATCTAGTGTACGATGGACCAATGTAGGTACATCCATACCATCAAGATATGAATATATGAAGACCAGAGGGTAAATGGTATCATATTTAATGTAATGGCTTTAAGCCAGATATTTGTATATTTCCTTGTAAGATTTATAAACGATGGTTAAGGGATGGTCTCCCTTATAATCCATTGAGTGAGGGCTGATCACCCTCACGAGCATTTAATAATAAAATTAAACGTTGTTGGTTTTCACCCTACGGGGTTTCCAAGGTATATTGGTGTTCAATGATGTGATTGATTATTGTGTCAAGATGATGATGTTGATTCCTTTCTTGTTGTGAATTTTTATAATGAAATGAGTGGAAGGTTACATCATACAGTACTATGTTAATGTATTGTAATGGAGGTTGTTAATGGTTAAGTAGCTTACTATTCTTATTCTAAAAGTTACACTATGAACTGGTAAACATTCTATGTAATAATGAGTAAGGAATATTTAATAGTGAATGGATAGTTACCCATGAGTAACTTGTATAAAAAAATTTAACTCCTTACATTTCCATGTGAAGTTAACGGCCTATGTTACATATCATTATTTGTTTTATTATAGAGGGTTACTCCATACCTTATATGGGTTTTCCTTTTGATGTAATATAGGGTTTTCTGTGTAACATTCTCCAAATAGGGATTATTTCTTTTGTATATTCTTGCTCTGTTTGCTTTCTTGGAGTTATATTGATAGACTTAATTTATTGTAATATAAGGTTTTTTGTGTAACATTATTCTAGATAAATATTATTTCTTTTGTGTATTCTTGCTCTATTTTCTTTCTTGGAGTTATATTGATAGACTTAATTTATTATGGTATAAAACAAAAATTTGAAATATTTTGATATATGTTCATATTTTTTTTATCTCTCGAGTTATAGGTTTTTCCTGTATGTGAAACTATTTGTATTTTTGGTTTATTTTCCCTGGTGATAGGGTTTCACCATATGTAAAATAGCTTGTATTTCTGTACTTCAAAAACACATTGTAGTCCCTTACCTAATAATACTTTTTGGGTTTTACATGTAACATAAACCTTCATCCGCATCGAAAATATTTATTTTCTTTAAGATTTATTTATAGTATTTTCCCGAAAGGATTTATACTCTCATCTCTATCTCTTTTTTGCATTGTTTTTTATCCCAATGGAAGAGACACCCAAATTGTTTTTCACTGTTAGAGTTTTCTTTTCTTTTTTAATTCCCTCTTTAATATTCCTATTTTGACTGACTATTATTCTCATCATACTAATTTATTATTATTAACTTAAATTTAATATTCCTATTTTAACTGACTACTATTCTCATCATACTAATTTATTATTATTAACTTAAATTTAATATTCTTATTTTAACTTATTACTATTCTCATCATACTAATTTATTATTATTAAATTAAATTTATATTTTTCTTATACACAAGTATCATTACTCTTTTTCTAGCTGGAATAAATTTTCTGGGAAAATTTTGTCGGTTTTTTTTCTTGATTTTGTTATATTTTGGAGAACCACAATAATAATTTCTTTATATTTTGGAAATATTTTGACGAGTGAATGACTATTGTATTGAGACTTTCTTTTTTCCTTTTTTATTTTTTACCCAATTTTTATTTTTAAAATTAGTTGTTATATTTGTAGATTTCCTATTGAATTTTGCGCTGAAATTTTCTATGTTTATTATAATAAATTGTTTTTTTGGTTTTTCCTAAAATTTAGTATATTTTTATTTTTTAATTTTATTCTCAACTATAAATGTGTAAAATTCATTAAAACTTATATAAAAAATTATTTGGCTTCTTTAAAAATTATTGTTATATTTTTTATATGAAGAATAATTTACCAATAATGAACAATTCTTTTCCTATAACTATTTTTCTGTTCTCTTCGTGCTTTTACAAGGTTTTATGATTATATATATATATAAAAGCAAATAATTAGAACTGTAGATTTTATCCCTTCACTTCTATTTATACATTTTAAAACTATATATTAAAATAATTTTTACAAGAATAAGTTTTATCCAGAAAAAGAATCTATCTACGTTCTTTCATTAATATTTTAAAATAAAAAAGAGGGTGTAATCTACCTGCAAAAAATGTACATATAGAGTTTTATACATCTTAAAACTATATATTAAAATAATTCTTAGAAGAATAAATTTTACCCAGCAAAAGGGTTTATCTACTTTCTTTCATTAATATTCTAAAATAAAAAATAGGGTGCAATCTACCTGAAAAAAATGTACATATGGAGTTTTATTTTTTATTTTTTTAAGAGTTGAAGTGATATTTTAAGTTTTTCTACTCTCTTTTTAATAACTTTGGAGACTATATAGGTAAAAAATAATTCATTACTTCCTGTTTTCAAAGAAAAGGTATTTTAATATTTTTTTTTTCTTTTACTTAATAAAATATATTTTTTTTCAAAAAATATAATATTTTAATATCGTTCTTTTCTTTTACACAATAAAGTATAATACTTTATACTTTTTCAAAGGAAAAGAAAGGTATTTTAATAGTTTCTTTTTCTTTTACAAAATAAAGTAGTACTAAATTTTTTCTTTAGAGTATAATAATTTTGTAATTAGCATTAATTTTTTTCTTTAAATGAACAACAAACCAATCAATGCTAATGTTATTAAACTTTTTATTTAAATAAACAAACAAAAAATATAATAATTTAAAAAATATTTTAATTACACAATAAAATATAATAATTAAGTATAATAATTTTGTAACTAGTACTAAACTTTTTATTTAAATGAACAACAAACAAATACTATAGGAAGAAATAGTGACTTGACCCTCGAGTAATAGGCCTATAATTATTTTTCTCTATTTTCTGCTACTTGATTATCTCTAGTCTCTGTTTTTATTTCAAAATTTTGTCTTAAAAACAAGTTAAAAAAACATATATTACTCCATATAGCACTCAATAGGTGTCTGGTAGTTATTATTCATATTAGATGACCAAGACTTTTTGATAGGAAATAACACTTCCACAATAATGGCAACCTTTTTCTCTTTTAGCCATTTGTACTTAACAGTTAATTTCCTAAATTTTTCTTTATTCACAAAATAAAAAAAATCTAATTACAACTTGAATTTGTTGATAATTAAAGTTTTCAAATGTCTTTTAGTTTTCACTTAACTAGAAATAACTAAAATAGAAATAAATTTGTACACATTTAAATACAAAAAATGTTTAATCCAAGGGATATCACAAAGGCCCTCTATTTATTTATGCTTGAATTTAGGATTATAGATCTTTTGTAAATTTTAACCAATGGACAATAATCCTTTGCATCAATAAAAGTTGGATGTTTTTTGGATATATATGTGTCAATTTATGTGTTTGTGTATTTTATTATCTTGATGATATTGCTACCTTGCATGACATGACATTGTGAATTACACCAATTAATGTGTTATTAAAAATTGTGATTAAATGAACAATGTTAATGATGCAAAGTTATAGTAAAATACATTATGTTAATAAGTTGCATTAATTATTATTACTTTATGAGATTTGATATTATTTTTTTTAAGGTCACTTCACTTAATGGTCATGATTATATCATTTGATTACTAGTTAATGTTACCACTTAGGGAGTATGGGATAAGCTATTTGTGAATATTATATACTGGTAAAACTTGTAATTTTTTTTAATCATGTGTATTTTATACCAAGTATACCGAAGGTTGTTACATCTTCCAAATGACACAACAATTTCATGTCACTTAAGAAGTTTAAATAAGCTATTTTGAAATATTACATACTGGTAAAACCAGTCTGTAAAGTAAAAAAGGAGTATAGGATAAACTATTTGGGAATATTATATACTGGTAAAAATGGTAAATTTTTTTACTCCTGTGTATTTTATACCAAGTATACTGAAAGTTGTTACACCTTCCAAATGACACAACAATGCCTTGTGTCAAAGTCAAAGGCTAAAAACTCATAATGCCAAAGAGTTACCATTCATACAAATCCATTAATCATTACATTGGATCCTCCTTTAAAATTTTGGGATAGATTAATGTAAACAATGAAATCTAAAGCAAATTTCAAAGCGTGACAAATATGCCACCATATAGCTGCAAATACAAAAATTGCAAATTCACCATTAACTAAAAATATTGAAAACTCAGTGACAATAGTGAAACTATAAACTTGTAACTAATGAAATAAATTAATCTTTCAGAATAATATTCAAAATAACAATTACAAACTACTATTAATATTCAATGTATTCATTTTTTTTTCCTTCGCCTACCTCTATTATCTCGATTTAATATATCTTTATCCATGTTACATTCAAATTATTTTAATGTATATCCAGGAAAAAGAACAACTAAAATGTAACACATATCAATAGTTAATATCCATCCACATAAAAATCTTACAAGCCCTTATTCAACTTTTTAATAAATCCAAAACTATCTTTTTTAATTAAAAAACATTATTGTCGTTCTTCCCCAATAAATTATTTTGAAATACCTATAACTATCAGATAAAGAAACCTTATCATCTTCCTCTTACAATTATTACCTTTAACTTTATCAACAAATACACTTTTAACTATCAAATAAATTGCTCTTAGAAATGTCTCTCTTCACCTTATAGATAAGCATTAACCTTTAATGGCATACCCAGAATACTTTGAAGTTATATTCTAGTTTTAATCATAAGTGATGCAATTGGATTTCACTTTTACAAAATAAGTGAATGGAAACCATTGTTTTTAATTATTTTCTTAAAAAAAAATATTAAAAAATATTTACATATCTATTATAACACAAATTTAGAGTTGTGTTTTTTTTTTTTTGAATATTTAGAATTTTGTTAGGGAGAATTTCAATTTTTATGAAGTTATAAGTTATTTATAAAAGTTATAATTATTATGCTTAAGTGTGGGAACTCAGGGTCTTGCTAATCAAATCATGATCTATAGCAGGTACGTTCAAGGAGAGAACATGTGAATTCCTTTTGAAGGAGAATGGAACTTAATCCATCCAGATTGGTGTAGTTGGTTCACCCGGGGATGGTGAATTTGGATAAGGAAGAATTCATTTCAGCAAGCAATATCATTATGGAGGATCATTGGGATGCAAGAGGTAAGCACACAACACCACACTTCTGAATTTGGCTAAAGCTCATTAATTTATATATAAGGATACATAACAGTTTAATACTCTACCAAAAGAGAGAGTCTATCTGTGTCCTCACAGTAATTAGCTCAAGGACTCTGTCATAGATTTTGGGAAGTCACGGTATCGAGGGGTTTTTATTGTTAGTGAGATCAGAGGGAAGTCACCCTCAGGAGCGTGAGCTTGTATCTGAAGAGGGGGTCAATTTTGGTTCATTTGAGAATGGTAAGACAATGGAGGGGCTCTATTTTTATCCTTTCTGTGTGGTCTTCGCTGGGATATGTGTTTAACCTTTATGTTCAGGTTATTATTTGTATCAATGTCATCATATGTTTACATGGATGTAATGAGTTACACCCACGAGGTGGCCTCAGTTTCTAGTTCCTAGGGGCATCATCACCCTCGTTTGGGCAAGATGACAGGGCATTCAGAGAATAAACGGGTGAGGAACCCTCCATAGACATAATTATTAACTTCAGATTGTGGTTTTTGTGTCAAGGAACATGTTGAATGACTTACTTAATGCAGTTGAATCCCAAAAATGATATCTAATATAATGCACTGCAGAAACCCCTCATACTTATAATACAATGAGTAAAGGGAGCTCTACTTGAATGGTTCATGAGGAAAAATACTTGCTAAGGTATTTAATCTAAAATTAAATTATAATTTAGTTATTTTTATGATTTTTTTTATTTAAAAAAAATGTATTATAAAATAATTATTATTATATTTATTATAGAATAACATATATATATTGAAGTAAAAGTTCTATTCATTCATCAAAAAAGGAGTACATCGGTTTCAAAATGTAGTCTCACCCTAATTTAGTTTGTTGACTATTGCAATGAACATATGACAAAGAAACAAAAGAACAACTAGAAATATAGTCCACAACTTGGGAGGCCAAAAGTACCAAAAAACATATAAAACAAGTAAAACATGTGTAACCATGATTAGTCATCTGAAATAATTGAAGCAAGATTGTCCGGAGGAGTCCCTTGAGGAGAAGGAGGAGGGTGGAAGGAGCACTGTACATGCTCTTCAAAGTGCACCATCCATTATTCCATATTCTGCACCTTCTATGATAGAAAATTCTGATTACACCATACCACCAGGACCCGTTCTTGGATATGAAACTAGAATTAATGCATCTTGTTAAATGTAGCAATGAGCGCTACATGTTCTTCTTGTTGCACCCTCTCCGAAGTCTCCAAGCATTATAGTATAGACTAGATCAAATACCGACAGTTATCGAGACAAAAATAAAGATCCACCATGACTTCACACTCAGGCCGTCTCACATTTCCCTGGCCCCCAGTGCCCCTTCGTCATGTCCCCCTATCCCTCTTTAGATTCCGCAAGGTGCTCCCCCCATGACTAGCCAACAAAACACCATGACTGCAACGACTAGCCGATGAACTACCATGGCCACCACGAGCCCCAAAAGCCACCCGACCCGCTCTTCCAGTGATGCGACCACCTTGGTTAGAGCTTGGATATGCTTCTTCCACCATTTCCACCTGCATATGAGAGCCCCAACCTCTTGGAATGACTGAAATTCACTTGGTCATGGGGAAGGATGGAGCATTGCATAGCTCCGGATGCATTGCAGAAAGGCCACTGACATCAAGAACACACAGAAAAGAAAAAAAAAAATCAATTTATAACCCACACTCAAATTATGGAGGCAGGGAAGCCCCTAAACCATGCTCGAAGAGCATTAACCAGACCGACCAACGAAGCATCTAGACACCAAGAACCCATACCAAAAGTGAAAGTATAAACCATTAATTTGTAGAACCCATATCCTAGCAAGCATAATATTGACCAAAAGCATTAAGAGAAGACACCCCACCATCACAGGAGACCTTTATAGATGTATAAACCCATGGGAGAGTCGTTCAAGAGAGGAAACCCACTATTCTGAAGGCACAGAAGAAAACCAAAAGCTCGAACACTCAACCACCCACAACAAAGCTCACAAGTTTACCCAAGTATTAAGCACCGAGCCCTTATCCCTCTCAGAGAAGTCAGAGGCCACATGTGAGAAAAGAAGGCAATCAATTTAGTAACTCAGACACTGGGGAGGGGGGATTTATGACGGAACTGCCACCAGTCACAGGCATGATGCTAAACACATAGGTTCACACAACTAACCAAGCTCAATCCTTTTCCAACAAACCATCACAATAACCAAATCGTTTTCCATAACAGAGATTCATGACCTTCCATATACCCTCAACAATTGTCCGTTCGCTCTCCCAATAAAGGTGATGGGAATCTCCCACGCTGTACACTAATGTTACTCGTACTAATATCACAGTGGGAGGACAGTGAAGATGCCTGACACCATCGGCTAGATTTCTGACATCATCATTCACGCCTAAGAGATTGCCTTGTTTCTCACCCCATTTGGGACTACAGTTATGATATTTATCAATCATTTAATTTAATTTAATCTATATAAATAAGCTAATAACTAATAAAAAAGTTAATAGTGACCGCGAAACATATTTTTGAGTTGGCATAAATCATTTCTAACATATTGCCCATTCGGAAGGAAAAAAATCATTACCACCTAGCTATTTCTTTTTGAGCTTTATCGTATATTATTTTGTAAATACCCAACAATGGTCGAAAATTCCCGTTTTTAATATTTGAACCTTTCTTACCAATGTGTATTCATCACCTTTCTTACCAATGCATATTCATCACTTTATTGAATGTACGATAAATATTGATAGATAAATAAATAAATAACTGAACCTTGCTTACAATTTTCACTAAAATGTGGCTGTAGTTGCTTACCGATTCCTTAGCATGCCGATAATAGATATATTTCCTCGTGACTTCAACGATGCTCTATGAACATCTCAAGGAATTTTATATTTTCTATCAAATTCGTTTTCTTTTTTTTCCCTCGGTGTAGCTTATTTTTTATTTTTTATTTTTTTTCTGAAGAATTTATCTGTAAGTTACATCTCAGGAATTTATTTGTATGATGCAGGGTTGTATGGTGAGAGATTTTCATATGGTTTTATTGTTTCCTATATTTCCATTTTGGTTCAGTTTTGATTTGTTTTCTGTGTTTCTTCATTATGATTTCTGTCACTATTCTTAGTATTTTAAGGAAATTAGGGGCAACGAACTATGGGTGTGTAACAGTTTTTGTTTTTATCAATAAAAAAGAGGATGTTTTTTTTTTGAAAAAATAAAAAAAATATTCAAACTGTTCTTTCATAATTCCTACATTGTTTCACTCTCAAGAACATCGTTGCCAATCAACACAAAGAAGCCATCCATGTTAGGGGAGGTCAAAAATCCATGTTAGGCGAGGCCAACAATCCATATTCAAAATACCCGGAGTTTAAATGATTGTGGATTTGATGAATATTCCAAAAATCTAATATAGACATAATGATACACTTCAAAATCTATTTTATATTCTTGGAATCCACAATAAACTTAAAAAATCGCTTCAAATTTTTCTTGACGGTTCTTCATAAGACATGGCCTATAGTTAAAAATCTAGTCGTGAACTACAAAACCATGAAATCAAATCACACTGAAATGGGTAGGATGAGATCATGATAATACATGGGAACCTATGGCTTGGAAGATAACGGTTACAATCTTGCGATGTTATCTGGCGGAAATTTCAATAGACGCTGGGTTCAAATCTGTTGTAGCATGAACCTATTATTGATTCATCTTGTAGAAAGAGAGGATCGATCACGTAAAATTCTGAGATCTGTGTTAAATATTAATCTTAGTTAAAGAAATAATTTTTAGAATCAGTTAAGAGTTATTTTAACAACTTTTATAACTGTTGATCTAGTGTATATATTCATCTCCAGAATGAAACAAATTCAGTGTGGTTGCTCTCATAAATTCAAGGTGTCTGTTCTCATCTATTTTGATTTTGATTATATCTCGGTGCGATAAATTTTTCATGCTATTAGAGCATTGGGGTTCTTCTTGGGAAAGAGGAACGAACTTCTGGAGATTCATTTGATTGAACTGGTTGAGATTTGTTTGATAGAAATTGTTGGAGATTTTGCTGCTACGTGTGTGAAGAGGATCCACCTAAAAGAAGTTTTGTTGTTGCATATAATTTTGTCGCTGCATGAGTGTGTTACTGAATGCATTGTTTGGCTTAGTGTTGCACCAATTCTTCCGTTCTTAGACCAGCTTTTTGCAGAACCACATAAAGGAAGTTTTATTGTTGACGGGTTAAACTTTGGCTGCCATGCGAAGAGTTTCTACTGTCTACTGGACTTTTTGTTTTCAGAAATATATTTTAAAAAAAATATCCAGTGATATTTAAGTAGGACCAATTTAAAATTTAAAAAAATTAAATCTTAGTTGAGGATTATCATCCCTTGTATATTTTTTGAGTGTGAGTTTCCATAAAATGATATTGTTAAATATATTTTCCGTTTCCTTAATTTGCCAAAAAAAGATTCGGCCTATCTAAGATTATTTTGGTTAGGGTGTTTTTTCTGCATTTTGCAAAGACAACATTTTTCATTATGATAATCATGCCAGAAAGATATCAAGTTAAGATATAATATTTGCAGACAAAGATCTAATGGTTATTTTATTCTTCATTTCTTTAGCAGTGTAGAGGCTCTTGTTTTTTTCTTCTGGTAGAGCGGAAAAGAGAGTACAAGTTTTTAAAAAGGTGTCATATTTCTGATTGTTTTAAACACGAATCCGACAAGTCATTTTTCAATCCCTACACCATTATTTAGTGGAAATAACTATGATTTTTGGAGTCTTAAAATGAAAGCATGCTTGCAAGGTTTAGGTTTCTGGGAAATTGTAGAATTGGGGTTTGTAGAACTTGATGCAAATGTAATTGCTACAATGAGTGCTTCTCAAAGAAAATAATTTGATGAACTTAAATAGAAAGAAGGTAGAGCTAAGTCCTACATTTTAAATTCTTTATGTGACTCTATTTTTCCTAACATAATTGCTTCTAAGACTTATAAATAAATATGGGATATACTTAAGGTTGCTTATCAAGGTAATGACAAAGTAAACATGTTGAAATTACAAACTCTCAGAACACAATTTGAAACACTTAAAATGAATGAATGAAAAATAGGTGATCAACTCATGACTAAAGTTATGGGTGTTTTTAATCAGCTTTGGATGAATGGTAAGAACTAGAAGATCAAAGAATTGTTGAAAAGGTTTTTAGATGTTTGCCTAAAAAATTTGACATGATAGTTATTGCTTTTGAGTCGAGATAATTAACAAAATTTCCCGTGGAAGAATAAACTGGTTCTTTATTGGCTCATGGAGTAAGAATTAATTTAGATGTTAGTACTTTAGAGCATGCTTTCAAATCTAAAGAGTCTATGGATAGAGGTAGAGGCAGAAATAGGGGTTTTCATGGCAGGAGAGGAAAAGGAAGAGGCCAGTCTTAGTCTGACGATAGATCACAGGTAACTCAAACACATTTAGAGTAGTCTCAAACTGATCATGGTCGTAGGTGGATAGATAAATAAAAAATTACATCTCACTATTGCAAAAAATATGGCCATTGTAAGTCTGAATGTTGAAAATTACAACATGTTTTAAGTAAAAAGAACCCAATACACTGAATGTGAAACATCAGATGCTTTATTTTTGGCATGCTAAGTGACTGTGCAAGAACCTAATAAAGATGTTTCGTTGGTAGACAATGGATGTAGTAATCATATGACTGGTCATAGTGATTTGTTTTCACATCTTGATACATATTTCAGTTCCTCTATTGGTTTGGGTAATGATCGTTAGGTCAAAGCTTCAGGAAAGGGTGTTGCGCCTGTATTAACCAAACAAATATTGCAAAGAATATCTATGATGTTTACTATGTGCCCAGTTTCAAGCACAAGTTGTTGAGTGTAGGTCAGTTAGAGGCACATGGTTATGATGTTAGCTTCCACAACACCAATTGCATGATTTTTGATCAACATAAATCTCTTGTTGCAAAGATTCCTATGAAAAAGAACAGGTTGTATCAATTACAAATGAAAAGTGAGATGTTGTATGCACAAAATGTTTCAACGCAAAATGACACTGACCTGTGGAATTTGTGATATGGTCATTTGCCTATTAAAAGTACGAGTCTATTACAAAGATAGACTATGGTGAAAGGTTTGTCTTCTTTTTCTGACCATATCTCTTCCTATACAAGTTGTATAATGGGTAAACATAAGCGATATAGTTTTTCATCAACCTCTTATAGAGCCAAAGAACAAATAGAGTTAGTGCATATAGATTTGTGCGGTCCAATGCAAGATAAATAAGTTGTTGGAAGTCTCTATTTTCTTACATTTATTGATGAATTTAGCAGGAAAATTTGGGTGTATTTCATCAAATACAAATTCGAAACATTTTCCAAGTTCAAGGAGTTCAAAGCCAAACCTAAAAAATAGAGTGGCAAGTTTATTAAAGTTTTCAGGTTTGATAAAGGAGGTGAGTATGAATCTAATGAATTCATTTCTTTTTGTAAAAAACATGGTATTAAAAAACAAGCAAAAACCAGTTATACTGCACAACTGAGTGGAGTAGTAGAAAGAAAGAATACAACAATTACGAATATGGCTCGAAGTATTCTCAAAACAAGAATTTGTCTAAATATTTATGTATTAAAGCAGTTGCATGTTCGATATATATTTTGAATAGATCACCAAATTCCAGTGTTAAAATTTTTGTACCTAAAGAAATATGGAGTTGACGAAAGGTAACCGTTTCACACTTTCGAGTATTTGGTTGTATTGCTTTCGCTCATGTTCTAGAAAAATTAAGAAAAAACCTTGATGATAGGAGTGAAAAGTATATCTTTATAGGGTTATAGGGTATAGTGATCAATATAAAGCATATAGATTGTTTAATCTTATAATTGTTGAGATTGCAACAAGATGATGAGCTTAGTGAAAAGAGTCGCCTTCACTAAGTGGGCCCGCAGGCTATTTTGGCGCAAGTCTATTTTTAGACATGTCGATCATATTCTATGAGTTGCAGGATGCTATTTGTGGATGGTTGGTCAAGTTGGAAAAATGAGTGGACTTCTTTTAGACATCTTTAGTAGGAATCTATTTTTAGGTGCAGGTCCCAAAATATAGATGCCATAGAATATTATTAGCTCTTAATAATATTTGGACTATAAACATTATCTTATTCTCTTGGAGCACTTCAGTTAAGTGCACATATGTGGCACAGGAGCTGACAGAAGGAATTACGCTATTCCTGAGGGTTAAGTGGAGCTATTGCATGGAGACTTCAGTTAGAAATCATGTGACGAAGTTTGGTGGAGTTATTGAGGTAGTTGCTGGAGTTGTGTTCAGTTTAACTTAGTTAAACACAGTTGAGCTAGTTGTATCTAGTCTAACTGATTGATACACTAGTGAGAGTGTTGTGAATTAATTATTAATTAATTCTCTAATTATTAACTCATTAATCAACTGAAGAATACATCAGTTAACTACAGTGCATGGACAGTTTCAGTGGAGACCAGTGAAGAGGTAGGTGAAAGAGTAGTGTGACTATCAGTTGTGACTACATAGTGTTGCATGTGGTGCAACACACGGTGGTTGGAGATGCCTATAGGGATTACATGAGAAAAGGGAAACGGACCAATTATGGTTGATTGAGCCATTCTTGGCGGTGATTGCGTGATAGGCGGCTAGAAGGTGGCGAGAGATCGGTGCCGGTTGCTAGATGGGGCTGATTAGTGTGTGGCAATTAGGTGTATATAGACAGTTGTGAGGAGCTTTGTATGATGATTGTTACATGATCTCTATGAAATATAATATACATATAGTTGGGGGTTTTCAGCTTTAAGCTTTCCCATAAATTACTGTGTTCATATGTGTGAATTTTTATGGTTTTAATGTGTGCATGCAATTGATTTTATTTCCGCAAGTAATGATCAATAGTAGAAGAGATTCTGTATTGTGCATGAAGTCAAATAGTGTGTGATCAAGAGAATATCGGATGTATAACACATTAGTTATATAATTTCTACATGGTATCAAAGTGATATTGATCATTGGAGCAATTGCAAAGCATTGAAGCAGTTGAGTTTTGTGCTGGTGGAATTCGAATTTGCAGTAGTGTTTTCTTGGTGTTGAAGTTGAGATGTCTTTCAACGGATTGTGATTGGAGTATGCCCTTGAGGGAAAATCGAATTATATTGCATGGAAGGACAGGATGGAGGCGGTGCTAGAGGACATTGGGTTGAAGGAGTTCATAGATACAGAAATTCCAAAACCTGCTTCTAGCGATGTTGCCGCACTTAACGCATGGCAAAAGAAGATAGAAAAATGTCGAAGGATTCTATTGGAAGGTGTGAAGGATCACATAGTGTCCAGCCTTCATGGTAAATATTCTCCATTCTTGACATGGAAAGCTTTGACAGAATTGTTCCAAAGAAAGAGCGACCAGAGGAAGTTGGCACTCAAGGATAAGCTTAGGAATATAAAAATGGAGAAAGGCGATAGTATACCCAAGTACCTCATGAAGTCTGTCCAGTGCAGGGATGAACTGGGAAGTTTGGGGGTTACTATAGATGATGAGGACTTGGTGAGCTTGGCTCTCCTTTGGCTTCCGAAGAGTTGGCATTACTATCAGGACTCTGTTAATGGTCGAGAGAAACTGTTGAGATGGGAGTGACTTTGGTCGAATCTTGTGCAGGAGGAGATAAGGTGGAGTACCAGGGACGGATCTTCATCGAAGAATGAAGATGAAGAAAATTTTGCTTTGGCTGCCAAAGCAAGGAAGGGGAAGAGTAGTAAAAATGCTTCTCAATCTGGTGTGAAAGGAAAGAAGAAGGACATGTCCAAGGTGAAGTGCTTTCACTATCACCAACACAGACATTACACCACTAATTGTCCACAGAAGAAGAAAAATAAGCAGGCTGTTGGATCTGCAGTTGGAGAGGCATTAGCCTCGTAGTTTGAGCTAGATTTTTCGCTGATCGCATGCTTGGTCTCAAGTATGATGGGTTCAATGTGGTTTCTTGACAGTGGTGCATCATTCCACATGACCGGAGGCAAGGATTTGTTTACTGATCTGGATGAGAAAGATCTTGGAGTGCACATCGAGATGGGCGATGATGGTAGATACAATGCGACCGGTATCAGTACCATTTCCTTTAAGAGGGAGTCTGGTAAACCCTTCGTATTGAAGGAAGTCATGCATGTTCCAGGATTGAAGAAGAATCTTGTCTCTGTGGCTATGTTGGAATACAAGGGATATGATGTTGTCTTTAGCGAGGGAAAGGCTTTCCTACGTAGTAAGGCAACTGGTGAAACTCGAAGGATGGGGGTTTGAGTTAAGAACCTTTATCAGTTGCAGGTAGATGGCTACGCAACAATGGCAGGAAAGGCAGAAGGATTGGTGAGCTGGGATGAGGGCGAGCTATGGCACAGGAGATTGGGCCATCTTCACCATGGTGCTTTGAAAATTTTGCAGCAGATTTCTACTGGGCTTCCCAAAGGTACACTTGCGCAGTTAGATCAGTGCAAGAGATGTACTTTGGGAAAATTTGTGAAAGCCACCTTTCACGAGAAGGATAGTCGTGCCACGACGATCCTTGAGAGAATTCACACAGATGTGTGTGGACCTTTCTCATTAGCTTCGACAGCAAAGCACAGGTATTATGTGATCTTTGTTGATGATTTTTCTTGTAAGTGTTGGATCTTCTTCATGCAGAAGAAGAGCAAGACATTCTCTAAGTTTTGTGAGTTTAAGGCACTAGTGGAGAAATAATCGAGGAAGTAGGTGAAGGCTCTTAGGAGCGACAATGGTGGTGAATTCATCTCTGGCGAATTCAAGGAATTTTGCAGTGCAGAAGGAATTCGAAGAGAGCTCATAGTGCCTCATAACCCACAACAGAATGGCGTCGCTAAGAGAAAGAACAGAACGATCGTGGGTGCTGCATAGGTGATGTTGCATGATTAGGGCCTTCCCATACAATTGTGGGCTGAGGCTTGCAATACTGCGGTTTATGTTCAAAAATGTTGTCCTCATAGGATACTTGGCATGAGTACACCCAAGGAGGCATTTTCTGGTAGGAAGCCTAATATTTCTCATTTGAAGATTTTTGGCTCACCTATTTACAGTCATGTGATGAAGGATGCCAGGAAGAAGTTGGAGCCGACCACAAAGGTTGGGATATTTTTGGGGTACAATGATACATCCCACAACTATCGTGTGTATTTTCCAGACAGTCAAAAGACTGTTGTCCGACGCGATATCAAATTTCATGAGGACAAAGCCATGAAGTGTTCGCTTGAGAGGGAGCCACACTTGCATGCAGATGAGGAGCTATTAGTTGCTAAGGATGAGCCTCAGGATGTGGATCAACCACAAGAGGAGGTTCATGGAGTAGAAGAAACCACTCATGCAGTGCCAACCATCAGAGGGTGGAAGCGCACTACAGAAGTTGAGCGACTGAATCTTGATGCAGAGAAGATTGTAGGAGCACCTACATCACAACGCAGAAAGATACAATCACCTGACCGATATACTGGATACATGGCTGTAATGAGCAAGTGTATCGTGACAGAACCATCCTCTTTCGAGGAAGATGTGGAGGACCCTGCATGGGTAGATGCCATGGTGGAAGAGTATGATTCGATTTTTAGAAACAGTGCATGGGAGATTGTCCCAAGGCCGGAAGGGAAATCAGTGGTAGGTTCAAGATGGATCTACAAAGTGAAGCAAGCAGCTGACGGGAGTGTGGAGTAGTACATGGCAATATTTTTTTCTCGAGGCTTCTCACAGATTGAGGGGATCAATTATGAGGAAACCTTTGCACTTGTTGTAAGGTATTCTTCCATACGGACGATTATTGCTCTCTCAACGCAGATGGGGTGGCACATTCATTAGATGGATGTGAAGACTGTGTTCCTCAATGGAGTCATTGAGGAGGAGGTGTACATAGATAAGCCCAAAGGTTTCAAGATCTTCAGTAGCGAGTCGCATGTGTGTAGGCTCAAAAGAGCACTGTATGGGTTGAAACAAGCACCTCGTGCTTGGTACACACAGATAGACAATTATTTCACTGGACTTGGATTCTCCAAGAGTGAGGCGGATCCGAACCTATACCAGATTGTGGTGGAGGGTAAGTTGCTGATAATTGTACTTCATGTAGATGGTTTGATTTCAATGGGTGATGAACTATTGATACACTCATGCAAGGCTGATCTTGCAAAGGAGTTTGAGATGAAGGACTTGGGCATCCTTCATTATTTCCTGGGATTGGAAATTTGGCAAAACAATGATGGACTGTTTGTGTCTCAAGGCAAGTATGCCCAGGAGATACTGGAGAAGTTCAACATGCATGGCTGCAAGCCTATCGACACTCCTCTTCCTGGTGGTTGGAGGAAAGAGGATGCTACATCGGCAGAGGTAGTGGATGCTACTGTTTACCGACAATTGGTGGGGTCACTTATGTATCTAGTTAATACAAGACCTGACATATGCTACGCTGTTAACCAGCTTTCAGAAACTATGGTTAAGCCTACCAAGCTCTTTTGGAAGGTAGGAAATAATGTATTGAGATATCTCAGAGGCACATCAGGATATGGATTATGGTACAAACAGTCGAATGAGGTGAACCTGTGTGGCTTCACAGATGCAGATTGGGAAGGGAGCCCAACGGATAGAAAGAGCACATCTAGAGGGATTTTCAGTATTGGGTCGACAACATTTTCTTGGTACAGCAGGAAGCAGAGATCCGTGGCACTTAGTTCAGCGGAGGCCAAGTATATGGCAGCAAGTTTGGCTGCATTCGAGGCTATATGGATAAGGAAGATCCTGGTCGAGTTGTTCGATTCACACTTAGATCCTACTGTGGTATATTGTGATAATCAGAGTTACATCAAACTCTTGGTTAATATAGTATTTCATGATAGATCTAAACACATTGACATCAGATATCATCATATCAGAGATTGTGTGCAGTGGAAGATCATGTTATTTTCTTACATTCCTACGAAGGATCAGGATGCCGATATCTTGACGAAGGCGCTCACCAGGAGAAAATTTGAATACCACAGGGGTAGGATCGGGGTGGCAGATAATCCCTATCTTGTTGAGAATGAGTGTTGAGATTGCAACAAGATGATGAGCTTAGTGAAAAGAGTCGCCTTCACTAAGTGGGCCCGCAGGCTATTTTTTGCGCAAGTCTATTTGTAGACATGTCGATCATATTCTATGAGTTGCAGGATTCTATTTGTGGATGGTTGGTCAAGTTGGAAAAATAGATGGACTTCAATTTTTAAACATACTGGGTGGAATCTATTTTTATATTTCCAGTCTAAAAATAGATATGTCGAATATTATTAGCTCTTATTAATATTTGGACTATAAACATTATCTTATTCTCTTGGAGCACTTCAGTTAAGTGCATAGATGTGGCACAGGAGTTGACAGAAGGAATTATGATATTCCTGAGGGTTAAGTGGAGCTATTGCATGGAGACTTCAGTTAGAACTCATGTGATAGAGTTTGGTGGAGTTATTGAGGTAGTTGGTGGAGTTGTGTTCAGTTTAACTTAGTTAAACATAGTTGAGCTAGTTGTATCTAGTCTAACTCATTAATACACTAGTGAGAGTGGTGTGAATGAATTATTAATTAATTCACTAATTATTAACTCATTAATCAAATGAAGAATACATCAGTTAACTACAGTGCATGGACAATTTTAGTGGAGACAGTGAAGAGGTAGGTGAAAGAGCAGGTTGAATATCAGTTGTGACTATAGTGTTGCATGAATTGCAACACACAGTGGTTGGAGATTCCAATGAGGATTGTGTGAGCAAGGCTGCCAATTCAAGTTCATTCAGAACCATTCTTCATCGGTGATTGCGTAGTAGAGGCAGGCTAGCAGGTGGAAGAGATCGGTGCATGGGATTTGCTAGATCAGACCTTATTAGTGTGTAGCAATTGGAGATTGTACTGAGAGCTTGTGAGGAGCTTTGTATGATGATTTTTACATGATCTCTATGACATATAATATACAGATAGTTGGGGGATTTCAGCTTTAAGCTTTCCCATAAATTACTGTGTTCATATGTGTGAATTTTTATGGTTTTAATGTGTGCATGCAATTGATTTTATTTCCGAAAGTAATGATCAATAGTAGAAGAGATTTTGTATTATGCATGAAGTCAAATAGTGTGTGATCAGGAGAATCTCGAATGTATAACACATTAGTTATATAATTTCTACAATAACTAAGAAGTTTGTCGTAAGTCGAGATGTGAAATTTATGGAAGACAAATATTGGAATGAGATGGAGAAAATACATGTTCTAATCCTTTTATTATGTTAGATGAACGCCAAGCATCTACAATGAGCACTCCAAGGTTACATGTTCAAGGCAAAACTAGTAGCAGTTCATCAAGCAGTAGCAGCTCATCATCTTTAAGTGATTCTGATTATGACAATCCTAAAATGAGAAGCTTAAGTGATATTTATGCACAAGACAATGTTGATGATATTGAAAATTTTTCATTTTTTCATTTCAACCTACTTGTTTTGAAGAGGATATAAAGGAAAAAGAATGGGTAGATGCAATGAATAATGAAATCGATGCTATTGAAAGAAACCAAACTTGGGATTTGATTGATCTACCTGATGATAAAAATTCTATAGGTATCAAATGGGTTTTTAAAACTAATTTAAATGAGAAAGGTGAAGTTGATAAACAAAAAACAAGACTAACCAAATGTTTTTCACAACAACCTCACATAGATTATGGTGAAACATTTGCACCTGTAGTAAGAATTGATACTGTTCGATTTGTATTGGCTATTGCAACACAAAACAAGTGTCCAATTTACTAAATGGATGTAAAGTGTGCTTTTTTAAATGGTGTTTTGAATGAATAAGTGTATGTTGATCAACCACCTAGTTTCGAAATAAAAAATAAAAAACATAAGGTGTACAGGCTGAAGAAAGCATTGTATGGCTTGAAGTAAGCTCCAAGAGCTTGGTGCAGATGAATAGACCATTACTTGATGAAAAATGGTTTCATAAGGAGAAAATATGAACCCACTTTGTATATCAAGATTTATCATCAAGGTAATATGCTGTTATTGTGTCTTTATGTTGAAGACATAATTTATATAGGTAACATGAATTTAGATGAATTTAAGCTGCTATAAAAAATGAATCTGAAATGAAAGATCTTAGATTAATGAGATACTTATTAGGCATAAAAGTGAAACAAACACACGATGGTATTTTTATGGGTCAACAGAAGTATGCTACTGACATTTTGAAAAAGTTTAAGATGGACATGTGTAAACCGGTGGATACTCCTATTGAAGTTGGTACAAATTTAAGTAAAGATGATGTGGGTACTGTTGTTAATTTGACTTTGTATAAGAAACTTGATGGTAGTATTATGTATCTAACTGCTACTAGACTTGATATACCATTTTCATCTAGTTATATTTCCAGGTTTATGGAATCTCCTAAAGACTGTCGTTGGAAAGATGGAAAAAGGGTGTTAAGATACATTGAAGGTACATCTAATTATGGTTTGTTGTATGTAGCCTCTACAGACTGTAAGCTTGTTGGTTATACAACCATTGATTATGCAAGATGTATTAATGATCGGAAAAACAATTATGGCTATGATTTTCTATTTGGCAGAAACTTGAACTGTTGATGCTGTAAATTCAACATCATGTCAAGCAGTGTGGCTGAAGATACTTCTCTCTGACTTCGGATATACTGAAAATGAACCTATTTCAATACTTTGCGACAACACTTCCACTATTTCCTTGTCGAAGAACAATGTATTTCGTAAAAAAGAAAAGATATCGACACTCGTTTTCACTTCATCCATGAACTTGTTAAGAATGGTGATATTGCTCTCAAATTTCATGATTCCAAGGAATAATTAGCAGATCTATTCACCAAACTGCTAGGAAAAGTCAACTCTGAATTTCAATGTAAGAAATCAAGATTAAGGAGGGCTGTTAAAGATTAATATTTGTTAAAGAATTAGTTTGTAGAATTAGTTAAGAGTTAGTTTAACAACTTTTATAACTGTTGATGTAGTGTATATATTCATCTCCAGAATGAAATAAATTTAGTGTGGTTTCTCTCATAAATTCAACGTGTGTGTTTTCATCTATTTTTCTATTTTGGTTCTCTCTTTGTCCGGTAAATTGGTCAACCTATATTAGCGTAAATTTATTTATTGAAACACATATATATCGAAGTTCATCGCCCTCGCTCTCTCAAAGCCATCCACATTGTGCATGGAACAAAAAAATGGACAATCCACTTATAACATCAATGTTATCAATCACAAGTATTCATAAATTGCATGGATGCGTAGATTATCTTTAGGTTATGTTAAATGATAATGGAGAATAATTAATTTGTGAGAGTTGGCTCACGGAACCTTAGGATAGGAATTAGTTTCTATTTCTTATGTTTTGGTTCTAAATTCCCTATATCTATTTGTGATATATATTAATTGAGTTGTATTGAGAATGTAGAGAGTTCAGAGAGTCAAACTCTCCTGGTTCAGTCTCTCAATTGTAGATTTTACCAGCTTTTTATTAATGAATTCAATCCATCATATTTTATCATGGTATCAGAGCTCTAGGGCTGAATCATAGCTGAAGTGTTGTGATCCCTGTGAGTATCCAGGTGGCAGAGGAGAAGCCCCTCGTGACTGAGAAGATTTTTCTTCTCAGTAATTCATTGGATCAATGCGTTTTTAGGAGTAATCACTCCAGTCAATGCGAACCCTTGGAGGGAATCTGCGCCAATAAGCTCGAATATGTGCGGGAGAACCAAATTTCTCATGGTTAAACCATTAGACAGTCTTTAGAGGCTGCATAAGTTAAATCATTGTTGAACCACGCCGATAGGTCAAATCCTTATACAGTTTCGTTTCCGGCACGATCAATGCGAAAATTGGTTTAGAAAGCACAATGATGTAGGAAGAGAAGATTTGAAAAAGATCTGTGCCAGTGTTCATCCACTGATGAAGGAAGAGATTTGAGATTGATCTACTGCCAGTGTTAGTTCGCAAATGAGGGAAGATATTTGAGATAGATCTACTGCCGGTGAAAGTTCATCGATGAAGGAAGCAATATGAAACATATCTATTGCTGGTGAAAGTTTTTCGATGAAGGAAGAGATCGCAAACAAATCTACTGCCCGTTTCAGATCATCCATGAAGGAAGATATCTAAAGCATATCTATTTCTTGTGTAATTTTGGTGCAGAGGAGGCAAAGATCTCGTGCTGAGAAAAAGAAGAGGTTATGGTAGAGGAGCCGGGATCCTGTGGTGTAGTGCATAGAGAAGCCTACTCGATTGATCAAAGATCAGGTAGATCTGTATCATGCTATTTTTTTTGGTGAGGATTTTGGGTAGATCCATTTTTTTCTCCTGTAAATTTTTTTTTTTTTTTCTTCTAGAATCGTCAAGATGAAAAATAAAATAATCGAAGCATACTTGAATGAGAGAAACAATATCGATGGTTCCAATAACTCTAATTGGAAGTTCAAGATGAAGACTATGCTAGAATCACATAGTGCTGAGATGATTGCGAATGGGAATGAGCCAAATCCAACAACATGAGTTTGTCTAGCCACAACCATTCAATACTGGGAGAAGAGAGAGATTAGGGCAAAGACGACGTTGAAGATGTCAGTAAAATACTGAATCATACCTCATATCAGAGAATGAAAATATGCAAGAGACATCTGGACAATGTTGAAGGATATGTATGAGATCATGAATACAAATTGTCTCATGTTATTGAAGAGAAATATCTCTCCATGAATATGGAGGACAATGAAACAGTTGCTGCTTTCATATCTCAGATCAAGGATCTTAAGAAAAAATTGGAAGATATCAGTGAGACAGTTGCAGACACATATTTGGTCCTGATTACCATGAATGGTATGATTGAAGATTACCAAATGTTTATCACTAGGATAAGTGCGAGGGAAAAAGAACCAAAGTTCAAATAATTGACAGGAATCTTAATGCAAGAAGAAGAAAGAAGATTGAATCTAAAACCCCAAAGTGTAGATATTGCATTAATGGAAAATAAAAAATCCTTCAAAGCGAAAGGAAATTCATCACATCAAAGTGGAGGAAACCCACTAAAAAGACCGAATGAATCTCAAGGTATGTACTCAAATAGGAACGATTATGTATTAAAATGTTTCTATTGCGGTAAAATCGGACATATGGATAAGCATTGCAGAAAGAATAAATTTGAAGAAGGACAACAAAGACATAAAAGACATGCAAGTCATTTCGCAGATGATGACCACGTTCAAGATTTTAGACTGTTCATGGCTTAATTTGATGAAAATTTCGAATCAAACATCTGTTATGTGGATTCAGGAGCATCCACACACATGATAGGGTACAGACAATGGTCGAAATATTTCAAAGAAACCAATAATAGAGTGAAAATCTACCTTGGCGATGATAGAGGTTATTAGACCAAAGAGTACGGGAACATTCCTGTTATTTTGCCTGATGGTAACATCACAAGCATTCAAAACACAATGTATGTACCCGAAGTTACATAGACTATAATTTTTATATCCATGATTACAGATCAGAATCTCAAGGTAGAATTCTTTAAATCTCATTGTTATATTAAACATTTGTTGGATGGTATGAAGACAATTTCTTCAAGAATTCGAACAGGAGGTATGCACAAATTAAATGTGAGGACATCACCACATAGAGCTTTGACATCATTAATTTCACCTACAGAAGATCTATGGCACCAGAGACTTAGTCACATCAAATTCAACGATATGTTATTACTCCAGAAAAAGGGAATGGTAAAAGATATTCCTACTTTAAAGTGAGTGCATAATTATTGTGATGCCTATGCATTAGGAAATATGCATAGAGAGGAATTCCATGTTCAAGTAGAAAAAAAAAGGAAAGATATACTTGAATTAGTGCATACTGACTTATGTGGGCTTATGCAAACAAGGTCATTAGGAGGTGCACTCTATTTTCTACTGTTTGTTGATGAATGCACAAAGTTTTCTTGGGTATACTTTCTTAGTAAGAAAACCCACACATTTGAATATTTTAAACAATTTAAAACTATGATTGAAAATAAAACAGGGAAGTATATAAATATTCTTTGCTTCGATCAAGGGGGAGAATATACGAAGGCTGGACTCATCAAGTATTGTAAAGATCATGGAATATTGCAACAATTCATAGTAACCCATACTCCTCAACATAACATAATAGTGGAAAGGAAGAATAGAACATTGGTGGAGTGTGCTCGGAGCATGCTGAAAGGTAAGGATATTTCAAATGGTTTTTTGGGTTGAAGCGTTGAATAGTGCAGTTTATTTGAAAAGTAGGAGTCCTAATAAAAGTCTCGATTTTAAAACTCTTTTTGAAGCATTGTATGGATTCAAGCATGCAGTTTAAAATTTTAGAATATTTGGATCTAAACCCTTTTCCCATATTCCAAAGGAAGGCAAGAGGAAATTAGATTCAAAAGGCATCAGATGCACCTTTATAGGGTATTTTTCACAATATAAATCTTATAGATTGTTTAATCCCTCTACTCACAAAAGTTTTGTTAGTAGAGATGTCATGTTCCATGAGCAGGTTTATGATGAATCTGATAAAAGAAATGAGGAATGGAATATTCCTTTGTTGGTGGAAGGAAGTGAAGAAGCAAGTAACATCCATGAGAAGCAAAAAAATGGAGAAGCAAAAATTTCAGACACAACAATCGAGTCGAATCCTTCAAAGGAAATTTAGAACAAGTTGGAAGCCACACCAACGCTCAAAAGATTAGGTAGGAAGACTCAATTTACTGCTAGATATAGGTAAAATGCATTTATAACTAGTATGATGAATGTTGTAGAACCTTCTAGCTATAGAGTAGCCAATCAATGTAGTGAATGGAAGGAAGCTATGGAACAGGGATATGAATCAATTCTAAAAAAAAACACTTGGGAGCCAATTGAGTTACCCAAAGGGAAACAAACCATAGGTTGTAAATGGTTGTATAAACCCAAGCTTAATGCAGATAGAAGTACAGATAAGCTAAAAGATAGATTGGTAGCAAAGAGGTATTTAGAAAAAGAAGGTATTGATTATGAAGAAACCTTCGCCCCCATAGATAAAATAAATACTATCAGAATAATGATTTCCTTAGCTACTAAAAATCAGTGAATGATTTACCAACTAGATGTAAAGTTTGCATTTTCTGAATGGGAAGTTGAAAAAGGAGGTTTACTTAGAGCAACCTGAGGGGTTTGTCCAAAAAGGGAAACAAAATTTAATCTGCATATTAAAGAAATCTTTATATGGACTAAAGAAAGCACCCAGGTCATGGTATGAAAAGATAGATTCATTTTTTCTGCAACATAGTTCCAATAGAAGTAAAAACAACCATAATCTATATAGTGTGAATGATGAAAAGGGGTGTATAGTGTTGATTTATTTGTATGTAGATGATCTAATTATTACAGGAGATATTGTTGGTCTAATCAAAGAAATCAAAGAGAAAATGTCACAAACGTTTAAAATGAGATCCACATTGGTGAACTAAGATATTGTTTGGGTTTTGAGATCTGGAGAGATTCAGGACAAATTTTTCTATCCCAGGGTAAGTATGTCACAGGTCTACTAGAATGATTTGGGATTGGTTAGTTTAAGGCTGCAACAATACCATTACAACAGAGCACTGAAATTCAGAGTGGGGATGGCTCTAAAGAGGCAGATGCGACACTCTATCAAGAGTTGGTTGGGAGTTTAATCTACTTAACCACTACTAGACCAGATTTGGCTTATGCAGTTAGTGTACTAAGTCAATTTATGTCCAAACCACTTGAGAGTCACTGGATTGTAGCGAAAGACATCCTAAGGTATCTACAAGGAACCGTAGATTATGGTATTATTTATACTGATTCTTCTGATGTTAGATTGCCGAAGTTTACAGATTCCGACTGTGATGGAAATGTGGACAACCGAAGATCCATAACAGGTTATGCATTTAGCATTGGATCTGAGGTGATTGCATGGAGCAGTAAGAAGCATAACACAATTTCTTTGTCCTCAATATAAGTAGAGTATCAAGAAATGTGCGCAGCAACATGCGAGGCAGTTTGGTTGCGGAGACTTCTCCAAGATATTCGGGAAGAAGAAAAATATGCAACAACTATTAGATGTGATAACCAGAGCTCAATCAAACTGGCAAATAATCCGTTGTTCCACAAGAACACTAAGCACATTGATACGTAATTTCACTTCGTCAGGGAGAAAGTTCAATCTAAGGAAATCCATCTTGTATATTGAAAAACTTATGAAGTTGTTGACATTTTCACCAAGCATCTTGGAAAAATTAAATTTGAAATATTTAGGGAGATGTTAGGTATATTTGTAAATCCCTTCTCCATTAAGGAGGAGTGTTAAAAGATAATAGAGAAAGCTTAATTTGTGAGCCTTGGTTCACATGACATGAAGATAGGAATTAGTTTCTATTTCTTAGGGTTTGGTTCTAACTTCCCTACATCTATGTGTGCTATATATTAATTGATTTGTATTACACTCTCTTGATTAAGTCTCTCAATTGTAGAGTTGACCAATATTTTATTAATGAATTCAATCCATCATGTTTTATGAGATTACTTCATACTTCTTCTTCATTAATTTGAAATTGTTATCAAAATCACATTGTCTAATGAATCTAATTTATACTAAAATAATATTAAAAATATGTAAATTTATAATTTCAACCCAAGGAAAAAAGAAAAATAAAACTGAAAATTTTTATGATACACATTCATAAACCATCTCTCAATAAAGTTCCAACAATGCTGTGAATTATAATAATAACAATGCAGTAGTGCAGGCATTTACAGTGCACCAGCAGGGGCAGAATAAAACTCACACTACTGTGATAGATAATAATAACAATGTAGCAGTGCAGGCATTGACAGTGCACCAACAGGGGCAGATTGCTAAATTATATGCATCTGGAAAGCTGCACGCTCCCTATCAACCATAATGCTCTGACAGTGGGCTGCTGCTCTCACTGTTCAGTATCTTTTTGTCCTGATTATAGGCAATTTTTTCTTTTGGCCGGATGAATAACAACATTATGATCATCTGGTTGCTGATTGAAATGGAGACCCTTTGAAAAGTTACACAGGTCCTCCTCATTCAAAGAAATTACTTGATAGATCACGTACCCTGAAGTTCATCAAATAATTGCTTGACCCGGGCGACAGAAAGTAATAACCAAGAGCACTATCATAATATCAAGTCCGTACACTAAACACCAATTGAAAGATAAAACTGATTACCCATGATTCAAATAACGGACTTTAAAGAATTACCTTTGCTTATTATATAATTTCAACATCTAATTACTTAAAAAAATAAAATAAAATAATAATATAAATTAGTTGACGTATACCTTAAAATTCCATTGCCATTATTCTTTTCTGTACGGTATTCCAACTTATTCAACATACTTCATGATCAACATCAAGCGAAAACCTTACAACCAATAGCGAACCATTTATATGAGGGCTTGCTCTTATATTTATTGAAAGACATGATGAAGATCAAGAATAAGTAGAAACACATCTGGTTTAATGATTGATTTATGATATATTTTAAATTATTAATGCATTTATATAAATTAAATGACAGTTGTTTATATGAGATTTTTTTATTTTATTTTATTGGAGTGTTTGCTGGATTTCTGGGTTTAATTTGGTCAAAAAAAAAAATTATGGTGAAATTTTGATTTGTAATACTTAAATCGGTTAAAACATCTATTTTATAATAAATATTAATTTTATTATATTTTTGGAAAGAAAACTGTGTCTGGAGGAGTAAGTCTGGCCAAAAAATATAATCAATATAAATAAATGTGAAAATCTCCAAGCACATACAATTATTCATTGTAAAAATAAAAATAAGAATCATAAAAATTAATAAAGTTATAATTTAGTTTTACTAAACAAAAATTTCTATTGATTATTAAAAAAATAATGTATAAGAGAAAAACACACACATACACATACACATGTATATATATATATATATATATATATATATATATATATATATATATATATATAAAACAACATATAACAAGATTGTTAATGATAGAAATTCTTCTCACTTTGTTAAGAAGTTTATTAATTTGTAAATGAATTTGTTACAATACTATGGATTACAAATACCTCATGTCAAAAAATCATAACTTATGTTTACATTACAACTTTTTGAAATTAATTAATTTAATTTAAATAAAATAACTATTTTTAAAATAAATTTTAATATTTCATTTGTAATTACTAAAAAATTTATTTTTTAATATTGTATGAAAATTTAATATGTACCATCTACTTTATAATTATTAAAAATCAAATTAAAATTTTTAAAATTTGAATTCAAAATAAATAAATCAAAAATTAAAAAACGTTCATGTAAATCTAGTTCAGATTTCTGAACTCAGAAACAAGAAATTTAAAAGGAGAAAGTTGTCTTAAAAATAATTCTCAACATTTAAAATTGCCAGAAAGAATGCAATGTAAAATTGCCAGAAAGAATGACATTGCATCAATTTGTGAGACCAGTAGTTAGAATTTATATTAGCCAAAAACACTCTCGTTAAATACATTACAACCAACATTCATCTATCTCTATAAAATGACCCGCTGACTGACATAAGCCCCATCATAGCCTCTGCAATTTTTTCAATGTTGATGTAGGCAATCAGATCATCCACATGTTTTTTCTATGGATGCCTAAGATGTCATTAATCATCGTTTAGTTATCTATATTTTATTAAAAAATATTATAATGTAATAAATTTTATTATATTCTACACTTATATTAAAATTTATTACAATCTAGTAAATTTTATTATATGCTACCCTTACATTTCTTTGGCCTACCGATTGACATAAGTGCAATCATAGCCTCTCAAAAGTTTTCAATGTTGATGTCGGCAATCTAGCCATCCACATGGTCTCTTCAATGGACGCCTAGGATAGTATTAATCTTGGGTTAGTTCTTTAAATTTTATTAAAAGTATTATAATTTAATAAATTTTATTATATTCCACACTTATATTTCATTATGGATTATACAGAAGATAGATAAAAAGTCTAAGTTTAATATTACTTCTTACTTTATAATGCTTTACCTAAAACCAATTTTTTTTTTTTAATATATAAATTAGGATAAGGCACAATAATTTTGTGTGACATATATACATATATATAATAAAATAAGATGAGATGATGAACTAGTAATAAGTGACAGCTTTGATTCTTGAGGAAAGTTTGTAGTTATCTCTACAATATATAATATCCTCTATGCACATATATTAAGAAGAATCGCAATTATATTTTATATCCTCTATGCACATATATTAAGAAGAATCACAATTATATTTTATTGGGCCATTTTTAGTGATCGAGTTTCTCTAACTTCATGTGAGAGGTTTTGTAGTCATTCCTTTGAATTGGTCACCCTTATCTGATTATGGCATGCAAATGTCATAATTAACATTGTCAAATTTATACTTACTATACGGAGAGAATCAAATATATATTTTTTATTAATGTTTTATAAAGAACTTAATAAACTCTGATATATATATTATAAGCTCCTATATATAATATATATGGATTTCATAAAAATAATGTGAAAAAGTATTATGATTGTTGTTTGAGATGTGTGAGAAATTTTTTTATGAAGTTATTTTATCTTTTTCTTTTTGTTTTTTCAATTTAATAACTTTAATATATATTAACTTATATTTTATTTTATTTTTAAATATTCATTACAATAATATGAACTCGTAAAAGTGTAGGATTATGTTTACACATAAGATGATTATGATTATTATGATAAGGATTATAGTTCATTAAGAGTAAGATGATTTATATAGCAGGTAAGAAATTAATAAGTTTTTTTTAGTATTATAATTTTATGTTTAAAATAAGTAAGAAATATTCTCAAATCAGTGTAATTTTGTTGATTTAAAATGTCAAGAAGGTTGATAGTGTGATAAATATTTTGAAAATTAGATTAAATGTGAGTATAAGATGGACAATCTAAGAGAAAGTTATTTTCATCTTCAACTCTCTTAGGATCACACAGTGACAAACTCTTTCAGATGTTTTTGGAATTGACCAATGCTTAGTTTCACCATGAAGCTCATGAAAATTCGTCCTTACCTTTTATAAATTTTTGCAATTAACCAATGCTTAGTTTCACCATGGAGCTCATGAAAATTAGTCCTTATCTTGGCAATGCTAATTTTCTTCTTGAACTAGTTAAGATAAAATATAATTATGGTTTTCAAGATTAGGGCTCATCACTTCCTTATAATATGTTTGTTTCCTTTTTCCTTCTAATATTTGTCTCCCCACGAATTCTCTTTAAATTTGGAAGTAATAATATTTTTAATATTTTTTAGATTATGCGAGATTATATCCTCCTTTATTCCCCAATGGTCCAACTAAGACTGGACATACTTACACCACCGTCGAGGTGGGGTTTTTGGCTGCAATTAGAATAAATATTAGGAAACATCTTGGAGTCCATGCTGTATAGATTCTTCTTATGCATAAGATACCTAGTCATAAACATGCTTTCAATTGAAGAAATATTTTCTTCAATCAAGAGATAGGGTATGAAATATTTCATTTAATCTTAGGGTTTCTGGTCATAAATGGATTTTGGATCTATTAAATCTTCCTCCATGACCCTTTGTATATACTACCCAAACTACCATACATATAAAATAACAAGATGATGACAGTCTCAAAGAGGCCCTTTTTTAATCCGAGATCTAATTATATACCAACTTACAACTGTTTTCAAGGCCATAGTAAGCTTTCCAATCTCCTTTATCATTTTTCAATGCTGTAATTCTAATTTATATTTAATACTTGATGTCAATTCATATATTTGTATGAAGGAACTTCCTCCAAGGAGTTTTACCATAAATAAAATTATTATAGGTGATATTTCTGGATTTAATTATCATGACCTTAGTTATCCTGGTATTAATATTTGTACTCATAATGGAGTAGAAATCTTGGAGATTCTAAGTTTCTTGCCAAGATCATAATTTTTCCTTTCCAAATAAACAATATTTCTAGCATAAATTAGAAGGGTAATGACCATACCAATAAGTATTGTGAAAACACAAACTAAATCTTTTGAACATTCTTCTAGATTATCAATGTATATGCCAAAAAAGGTAAAATATAAGGGAAACCCTTTCTTGACTTAGATATTACATTTAATTTCTTCTGATCAAGTCTCAGTGGTCCTAATATTGGAAATAAAATTCTCATATAGTCTCGGAAAGACAACCCTCAACTTGAGAGGAACCATTATCTCTTTTGACCTCTTCCAAAAATTTGTTTTGGGAACAATGTCAAAATATTTTCTAAAGTCAAAAGACAAATAAAAGAGATCAATTTTATTGTTACAAAATTTCTCTATCATTATCCTAAGAGGAATAATATGGTACATAGTTGAATGATATCTCTTAAACCCATCTTGTCCTTTAGCTATTTAACGTGGCTTTCAAGCTAAAGGTTAGTCTTTTTTTCTAAAATAAGCTCATAGAGCTTAGTTAAAATGTCGTGAATCATAATGGTCCTACAATTAAAAAGGATGCTTTTATTACCACTATTAAAGCTAGGAATAATAACACTTTATATTGAAGGCTTAGGGAATCTTTACTTCACTTCCAAATTAAAGAGCTTGTGTATATACGAGATGAGGATAGGTTCTCCCATTTTAAAAATTTCAACTTGGTAGCTTTCAATCTCCTTGTTTTACCCATTAGTAAGCTTATTAACCCAAGATTATTTTCTTCCAAAAGAAAATATATCATCCTCTATTTAGAGAGGTGGATTAACTACTCCTTATTTCTACTTATATTTAATATATTTCTTTCTTTTAATAAGGGCTTTTTAGATATTTAACTTATGAAATTTTAAGGTTTCATCAGGAGAATCCCTAATTTCCTTTTGGGAAATTTTACAATCATTATCACCAAAGGTTGGTAGTTCTATTATTCGTTTTATATAACACGTTGGTAGAGTACTTACTAATAGTAGGTGATAGGGTTGTAGTATGATTATGATAGAGGTTTTAAATGTTATATTTATAAGATAAGAGGTGTAAATCCCTATTTAAATAATTTAAGAAGAGATCCATTTTACACTTACTGAGATGTAGGTGGATTTGTTTCTCATAATTCTCATATATGTGCTTGTTTTATATGGAAAATTTTAGAGTCAAAGGTATATGATCAGAGTTAAGATTCCGATCATGCATAAATTCAAAGTTTATAATTTGGTTGAAAATGAGGATATTAGATATCACATAATCCATGACACTATTTATAAGCCTTTGAATACAGGTAATTTTGTTAGAGGTCGACCACTTGATTATTTCATTACAAATTATAAGGTCTTGAGAACTATAAAGCTTGACTAAATTAATAGAAAATAAATTATCAGATATTTAGAATTTATTTTGAAACTATTAAATAAAACAAGGTTATCATATCACCAAAGAGGATTAGGGTTTGAATCATCACTTAGAATAATAACTTGGTTGGATGCAATTTTAGCATTAAAGTCTCCTAACAAGAGGATACTACCTTCATTTCTTAGACTAAAAATATCTTGATCTAGGTATTAAAAGGGAAATTATTATCTAGATTATTTTCTCATAAAAGGTAGAGTTGATAGGTGTGAAATAAAAAGTTGGGATATAAATCCTCTTAGTGTTAATGTCATATTTTGATCTAAATGGATTGATTTAGGGGGTCTATATTATGAAGTGAGTGTGTGGAGAGACACTTCTTTTTATATAATGGGATATTCTTCCAATTCCTCTGTGAAAGGAATTCTTGTTCCATGTTGACCATAAAATGAATCCATCTATGTGAGGGAATTTAATCCCATCATACTCCCAAGTTTCAACTAAAAAAATAATATCAATTACATTTGAGGTCCAACTTAACATAAGACATTTACGCCATGGGTAGTCACAACAGTTCCAAAAGATGATATAGAGTTTCCATCCTCAACTTCCCCATATGAAATTTGGACTTAAAACCTTATAAGCATTAAACCTCACCCAACAATTACACCTTAATAATAAATATAATAGGCATAAAAATTTCATTACAAGCATGTTCCTGATGATTTATATATTGAATCACTCCATTTCTGCATATTGAATCACTCCATTTCTACGAGTTAATATTAGGGTCTTGTAATATGTTAGTCATTGCAACTACATTTAATTTTAAAAATTTCTTTGTTGTCTTCTATATCATTTAATAAAAAAATTTGAAATTATTTTATTAAATAATATTTTTTCAATAGAATGTAAAATTTTTAATAAATCAAATATCTAATCTAAAGAAATGGTGTAAAATAAATGTAAAAAAAATGATGTAAAGGAAAGGTAAAATGTGAGAAAGATGACACTCTTTATAAAACTTCAAACACATTAATAATTAATTAATTATATTATTTTTATATTTAACAAAATAATAATTAAATAATTTTGTAGAGAAATTTAATTAGTGATTATTATATTATGAAAGATTATATAAATTATAAAATTTAAATTTCAAATTCCATATAAATAATTTTATAATCAAGATATCAAAATGTATATGCTCATATTTTTTGAATTTGAACTTGTAACCAAGAAAACACATCTTAACCACTAAACCCACTCATACATAAGTTATAAAATTATTTATTAACTAAATAACCAAGATTAAAAGTGAGATAGTGATTACATATTAGATTTTAAAGATAAACATCGATAGGGGTTAAGAGTTAGACATGTGAATGTAAGGGTTAATGGTTATACATCAAAAGCTGGAATTAGTGTTAAGGAAATAATAGGTTGTTATTCAATATGTATATTACCTAATAAAGGATAGAAAATAGGGAATAGAGATGGCGTGTTAAGTCATTTTTATACTCAATAGGTTATTATTATTTTTCTCATAAGTATTATCTAGGTTTTTATATATATCTAGGTTTTTATAAATAACTATTAAAGTTGAGCATTATTCTTACGAAAATAATATAATCTATTTTGATGAACTTTCATCGTTTTGTTTTATTGTTTTAAATTAGTTTCATTATATATATTACTTCATGTTTATTAAAGGGTATGTGGTGCTAGTATGTTTTGACAGATCGAATTAGTATATTTATAAACATGGAAGCTCATTAAGGGAGAAAGGAAGTTATATTTTTTGGTAGGGTGAAAAGAGATGCTGGGTTATTCATATGAACTATCAAAAAGTGTATTGTAACACAAAGTATAAAGAAGTGGCTCAATTCTAGTCAGATGACTTGTATCTATGGGCTTGGCAGTAGCATGGTAGACTATGTTATTTCTGATCTCCCTTTATACAATGAAATAATAAATTTTAACATCTTAGACGACCACGAGCCTGACTCTCATCATAGAACTTTACTCATAACTCTCAATTTGTCATGCATAGAGATCCCATAGAAGATAATCCTTATAGTCAAAAGAACTTAATATTTGATAGAAATAAAAATGATCTCTTTCTAAATGAATTAAAAACTAATTTGATTCCTTTATCTATTATAAACAACATATATGACCTCTATCATAATTTTACTACAACCCTCTCATATTCTATAAACAAGTTTTCAATTGAAGTCTCAAGTAACAAAAGACATAGTGAAACCAACCCATGGTATGACAAAGATTGTAAAAGTGCGAGGAGTGCAATTAAGGAAGCTGTTGATGAATCTCTCAAAATTGACAAGATAAAAATCTACAAAGCCCTAACTAAAAGGAAAAAAAGGAAATATATTCGTAAAAGACAAGAGAATCTCTTACACCTCTCTAAGGTGGCTCCTAAGAAATTCTGGAGGCAGATTATAACTAGGAAAATTAAAGATAATAATAAAATTGCTTTACACGACTAGAATTCTTATCTTAAAAATCTTTATGAATCTCCAAATGCCAGGGATTTTGAAACCCTACTCACAACGAAAGGAGTTTTCTCATTAGAGGACATTGATTTTTGGGTTAAATGCCTGGAAAATGGGAAAGCTAAAGACATTGAAGGTTACTAAGTGGAAATCTTAAAAATTGGAGGCCTTGTCCTCATCCCCCACATTCACAAGCTTTTCAACAAAGTGGTCAAGAAAGGGTTCCCTAAACCTTGGACTCAGAGCCTGATTATCCCTATTTTTAAAAGTGGGGATACAAATAACCCCTCTAATTATCGAACAATTATGATCAGCCCTCTCTTAGCCAAGTTATATGGTATTATTTTTGAAAAGAAGTTGAGCATTTGGCTTGAAAGTCAAGGTAAGTAGGCTAAAGGCCAAGCAGATTTTAGAAGGCAACACTCAACAAAGGACCACCTTGTTACACTTAGGATCATTTTGGAGGAATGCCGCAATGATAAATCCAATCTCTTCTATTGCTTTGTGGACTTTAGAAAAGCTTTCGATACGGTTCCTAGAAACAACCTATGGAATAGATTAGAAGAGCTAAATGTTCCTTTCGAGTTAAGAGCGGTCACTATATGGTTATACGAGAATGTAATTTCCAAGTTAAAGAGAAATAAGGGGTGGTCGAAATATATTAAGTGTAATATCAGAGTTAAACAAGTTTTCCCCCTCTCCCCTACCCTATTTGGCATTTACATCGACAAGCTAGAAGGTTGTTTAGAGGAAGCAGGATGTGCTGGCACGATTTTAGCTGGGATAGTCATCATCCTTCTTCTCTATGCTGATGATATTGTTCTTCTCACAAGGTGCCCATCTGATCTTGATAAGAAACTTAGACTTCTTAAGGATTTCTGCTCTACCATGGGTATGACTGTTAACACTAACAAAACAAAAGTTATGATTATCAAATCTAAGAAGGACACTTACACTAATTTTATGTATGACAATAGTAAGTTGGAGGAAGTGTCTTCTTACAAGTACATAGGAATTGATATTCATCACAAGCTCAACTGGAACTATAGCATTCAAAAAAGGATTAATGGGGGGTGGAAAGCTTATTTTGGTCTTGAAAATAATTGTAAAACGACAAACCTCGTAATGTGGGATAGAAAGAAGTTCCTCTTTGAAACTTTAGTCACTCCTATTATCTTATATGGATGTGAGGTTTGGGGTTGCAGCATCTCTAGAGAATCCTGGAGAAAGATTGAGCAAATCCAGAAGCGTTTTATAACTTATAACCTTAAAATTAAAAGCAATACACCCTATCCTATTCTCCTTATATAAGTGGGTCTTTCCCCTATCAAGAGCCTAGCTATGACTAGGCTTTTGTTGTACAAGAACAAGCTCAATAGCATAGGAGACCATAGACTTCCTAAGATAGCTTTAAATTCCAGCCAAAACCACCTAAGGCTTAAATGAGGTTGGTATAAAGACACCAAGGCCTGGTTAAACCATTGGGAGATCGACGAGAATGTTGCATTGCAAAACATTAATAACATTAAAAAAATTGTTACTTCTAAGTTCAAAGAAAAAATGTGGTGTGAGAAAGATCTAGCAGCTAAAAGAAAATTAAGATATTATAAGGAGGACATCAACCCCACCCTAAAAGATCAAAAGTATCTCTATGTTTTAACTAGCTCAAAGAAGAAAATTAATATAGCCAAGATTAGAACGAACTCTCATGAGCTCCATAGTGAAACAGGTCGTTGGACAGTTCCTAAAACACCATGGATGGAAAGGATCTGTCATCTCTGTGAGAATATGAACATCGAGGATGAAAATCACTTCCTGTTAGAGTGCCTCGTGTACAAGTACATTAGAGCTCAATTTCATAATTTTTGTTGCAATACTGACCTTCCTAACCTTTTAAGATGTTAAAACTATAGTGAGCTCGAGAGGCTTCTCTTCAAGCTTTTTGAGCATAGGAATAAAATCTTAAATCAAACTAAATAGCTCTTTTCTTTGCTAACCATCATCATCGTATTATAGAAAATTTAATGGAAATTAGTCAATTTTAAAATTAAATATTACGTTTTGTAAAACAGATTTAAATATTCTAATAATTTATAATTTCTTGTAAATTTAATATTTAATTTCAAAAATAACTATATAACATTTAAAATATTTTAATATATTATTTTTTATAATAAACTTTTATTTTTTCTATAAATTTTAATATATATATATATATATATATATTTGAAATTTAATAAACTACTATTATAAAAAATATCTTATTAAAATAATATTTTTAAATTATAAAATAAAAAATATTTATTATATATTTTATAAAAAATGCTTTGAAAGTTAGAGTCTGCCTAAAAAAGGTAATTAAGATTTACAACAATGAATTTAAATCAAGAAAAAAAAATGTAACACTATAGAAGTAAAACCATCTTTCTTCATCCTAAGTGAAAGCAAAAATATTGACTAATTAAGATCATTTTTTTATTTTTTATTTTTAATTAATTTTTCTTTTTATTAAATGTTGATGCTTAATAATATAGGGGTGAAAGCTCCAGAAGTGATGATTGATGCCATGTGATTCATTTCATTAGTCTTAATCTCATTTCTTCACCCCTGTGAGCATCACCAGATGCAATGAGTGCTAAGTGGACTATAAAAAAATCATAAGAAATTAGTCACTTACTACTACTTCTCATGAAAATGGTCATAGATGAATGACTTACTTAACTTAGTTGTTCACAGGACTATGATCATTTTCTTTTTCTTTATTTTCCTTTTATATTTTTATTAAATATTGATGTTTAATAATATATGATTGTCTATCAAAAACCAGTTCAATTCCAATATGATATATTGGACATGAAAATATAATTCCACCAAACTAAAAAAAATTAATTGTGTTTTAATTCAAATAATATTATTAATAAAATGATACAATATTTTCAAAGTATTTAAAAAAACTAAAATGATTATTCTTATCCTTATTTTTATTAATATAAGAATTTTTTAAAAATTAAATTATATAATATTTTAAACATATTTACTATTTCAATTTAATTTATTTTTCTTTATTTAAAAACCATTAAATATATTATTATTATTATATAAAAATATAATTTCCCTTCAAATAATGTATTTGTCAAAATATATAAATTTACTATTATTATATAAAATATTATTATGAAAAATTTAATTAAAGTTCCTATATTTACCCATTTATATGGGTGAGGAGCAGAGGAGCAGGCCCTCAGAGACCTCTCCATCGGGCATATTTAAGTTGTATGACATTGATGACGAAATTGATGTGGAGGTCTCAACCTCAATCACAAATCTATGATTGCAGAATTATGTCGAAAATCTGGCCACAAAGTGAAAGGTTATTTTTGTGGCTGGTCCCTCCAATAAGACAAATCTACAAGTTGGGGATAGTAGCCTACAACGAGCCCAATAACTCCTCATCATTTGCTCAAACATGCAGCTTCCTTTCACCATCAACAATATTTTGGACGTGAACTCGTCACTCTAACAGCGAGCTCACACACCGTGCAGTCAAAATTTCTTAATGGACATAATTATGTCGACGTGTTTTACTATACACCAAATCTAATCTGATGCTACGGTTTGAGTCTGTCAAATTTAATATTTAATGTAACTCACATCCCCATATACAATAAAATAAACTAAAAACGGGTTAGAAATAACATTATTATTTTTCATTTTTTTTTTATTATCGAAAATCCCTTCATAATTTATAGAACCCAGCCCACACCTTTTGAACCGCTCAGTGTAGTTTATCGGCTTTTTTTGTTATACATTGAATTGGATTATTTTGTTTTTATAACGTAGTTATACATATAACCAAATTACATATATCCATTGTTCCATGTTGGAAAGTCCGACATCTTTTCTTAATACACAGCAATTAGTCATTATATATACGGGTTCGCGGATTTATAGGGGGTTTATTTTATTCGCATTGCTCTTAGACCTTAGTCAGACTCTATACTGCGACATATAAAGGATAGGAATTCTGTCGAAGGTTCTCGTCACTTAACCTAACGTTGTTCGTTTGTTGTTGAGTTAACCGGTGGCTTGATATGATAGTTGGATGATCTTCTATCATTGATCTCCTGGATTTTGATTTGACGGAGCATATTCCTTGGGAGAGCGTTAGGGTAACTAAACTCTACCTACAACTTCTACTCGCAAAACATTTTCTTTGTCACAACTTCAGTGAAGGGCTCTCCAATCTTAGATCATTTTGTTGTGGGTAGGAGAGAAAGGGAGAGAGGGGAAGGAGGAGAGAGAGGAGGAGAGAGGGAGGGATGAAGAGATGGATTTGGAGGGGGAGAGAGAGAGGGAAGAAAAAATACATAGAGAGTGAGAAGCGGAGATAGAGAGAGAGTGGAAGTGACATGGGAGAGACGGAGAGAGAGTGTGTATGTTTAGGGGTGAGATGAAGAGAAGGAGAGAGGGAGGACGATAATGAGAGGATTGAAGGGCAGGTAGGAGCGAAAGGGAGAGAGGGGAAGGACGAGAGAGAGGAGGAGAGAGGGAGGGATGGAGACATGGAGTTGGAGGGGAGAGAGGGAGGGAAGAATAAATACATAGAGAGTGAGAAGTGGAGAGAGAGAGAGAGAGGAAGTGACATGGGAGAGATGGAGAGAGACTGTGTATATTTAGGAGTGAGATAAATATACAAAGAAGGAGAGATGGAGAGAAGAGGAGAGATGGAAGGATATACTAATAGAGAGAGAGAGAGAGAGAGAGAGAGATGGGGGAATAGGGACGAAGGTAGGAGAGAAAGGGAGAGAGGGGAAGGATGAGACAAACAGGAGGAGAGTGATGGGGGGGCGAGAGGTGGGTAGGAGAGCACTGGTGAGAGAGGAAGGATTAGAGAGAGGACTCGAGAGATAGGAGGAGAGAGGAATGGATAGAGAGATGGAGTTGGGGGGGAGAGAGGGAGGAAAGAAGAAAGACGTAGAGGGTGAAAAGTGAAGAGAGAGAGGGAGTGATAAGGGATAGATGGAGAAAGTGTATATGTTTGGGGTGAGATAAAGAGACAAAGAAGGAGATATGGAGAGAAGTGGCGAGAGAAGGTGAGAGGGAGGAATATAGTAACAAAGTTGGACAGAGAGAGAGAGACAGATTGGTGGGAGAGAGAGGGAGAGAGAATAAGGAAGTGAGAGAATGTGAGAGAGTAAAGAGAGGGAGGGAAAGAGACATGGAGTTGGATGGGGAGAGAGAGGGAGGTAAGAAGAAATACATAGAGAGATAAAGGTGGAGAGAGAGAAGGAGTGATAAGGAAGATGGAGAGAGAGAGAGAGAGAGAGAGGACAACATGAGGAAAGAGAGATAGAAGTGGGAGAGAGGGAAAGAAGGGGAAGATAGAAATATAGATGGAAGGTGAAGAGAGGGAAGAAGCGAGATATGAAGAGAGGGAGGGAGGGACATAGAGATTGATAGATATGGTGTGGGAGAGTGTGTGTGTTTGGGGGGGGTTAGAGATAAAGAGACAAACAAGGAGAGATAGAGGGAGATATAGATATAGATGGAGGGGGGAGAGAGGGAAGAATATTTCTTGCACTACATGCATTGATTTCAATGTAGATGGTGATTTCTAACCTTATTTTATTTCTTTCACTAGATGCATTGATTTAAATGTAGATGGTGATTTTTAATCCTATTTGATTACTTGCACTAGATGCATTGATTTCAGTGTAGATGTTGATTTCTAATCCTATTTTATTGTTTGCACTAGAAGTTGATTTTAGTGTAGATATTGATTTCTAATGGTATTTCATTGCTTGCACGAGATGCATTGATTTCAACGTAGATGATTTATAATCTTATTTGATTTCTTGTGCTAAATGCATTGATTTTAGTGTAGATGGTAAATTCTTATCCTATTTGATTTCTTGCACTGGATGCATTGATTTCAATGTAGATGTTCATTTCTAATCATATTTTAGATTGCTTGCACTATATGCAATGATTTCAGTCTAGATTATTTCTAATCCTATTTGATTTCTTGCACTAAATGCATTGATTTCAATGTAGATGGTGATTTCTAATCCTATTTGATTGCTTGCACAAGATGCATTGATTTCAATGTAGATGGTGATTTCCAATCCTATTTCATTATTTGCACTAAATGCATTGATTTTTGTGTAGATATTGATTTCTAATGATATTTGATTGCTTGCACTAGATGCATTTGTTTCAATGTAGATGATTTCTAATCCTATTTGATTTCTTGCGCTAAATGCATTGATTTCAGTGTAAATGGTAATTTCTGATCCTATTTGATTGCTTGCACTAGACACATTGATTTCAATGTAGATGTTCATTTCTAATTATAATTCAGATTGCTTGCATTACATGCATTGATTTCAGTGTAGATGATTTCTAATCCTATTTGATTACTTGCACTAAATGCATTGATTTAAGTGTAGATGGTGATTTCTAATCCTATATGATTTCTTGCACTAAATTCATTGATTTCAATGTAGAAGTTGTTTTCTAATCCTATTTGATTGCTTTCATTAGATGCATTGATTTCAGTGTAGATGTTGATTTATGGTTTGATGTAATTGGATGTATGATGGTTCATTAATTTTAAAGTAATTGGATTAACAATGTGCATTGAGTTGTGTGTAAGCACAAAAAATTATTGACAATGTACATTGATTTTTGTGTTATATTAATTCAACCTATTAATATTGGAGAGAAAGAGAGACAAGCTACCATGTTTAATACAACAACTCAAGCTAAATATTTAAATGGTTTATAATATGAATATATGACAAATCTAACAAGAGTGACAATAAAAATAATAGAAAAAAAATAGTTTGAGATTGATAACAATGAATACTATTTGTAATTGACAACGTTCTTATTATTCAAATTTTCTATCATTCAACACTATTATGTAAATTTGAATTTGAAATTTGTATTTCATATTTTTTCATCATTAAAGTTATTAACAATATTTATCATCTCAACAAACCAAGGTAACTAAGAAAATTGAAAATTAAAATGACGAGGTTAATCTTAGACATATTTAGCATAATTAAAATGATTATATTAATATTAGAAATATTTACATATTATTGATAAAAAAATTCATATCTTCGGTAGATTTTCCTTGGCCACAAATGAATGAAACCAAGCTAGATCCATCTTAATTTTGGATCTATCAAGGACTGAGAGGGATCAAATCTCTCGAGGTTCAAACCTTTCCTCAAGTTTTTCACTCAAAAAAGAGGTTTTCACATCGAGAGATTTGATCCATTTCGGCTCTTGATAGATCCGGAGTTAAGATGGATCTAGGCTGGTTTACAGTTTAATGCTTGTTTTCCCAATCTCTTTATTTTTATTGTTAACTTAGAGTCTCAGCGAGAACCTTAGACTATTCTTGGCGAATCTCTAGGTTGGTCCTCGAGGAACTAATCAGGGTTCATCTATTATAGCCTTTTGAGTGATTTCCAAGCCGAAATAACCTTACTGATTTGTATATATTGAATTTTTAGTTTTAGTTTGAATATGTATGCTTTATTTTGCAGTAAGAGTCTCTAAAGAAAGTTGACTATGAAATTTATAGTCTATCATTATTTATATTTGTACTTTCCATTCCATGCATGTAAAGAAATAAGAAAATATTAATGGTTATGGTTATATTTGTATTTGTCTCAAAAAGCAGAGTTACAACATTCATAACCCATTGCTCTGTTATCACATTTCTCGAGTTCTTAACCCAATAATGCATCCTAATCCCTTATAATTAAATAATCACAATGGACTTTGTATCATTCCATAAAAGTTATATTTCCTAAAAGTAGATTGAATATTGCAAATGCTTGTCTTGGTTCCGACAGTTAATTTAGAAAATTTCATGGAGTTTCATCAGTGCAAAGTTGAAGAAATGTGTTCAGATTTTGGCTTTGTGTAATTGCATACGTGTTAGTTTAGTCGAATTGTTTTTTGCCCCGACGGCTCATCAAGTCTAACGACAGAAAAGTTCAGCCTAATATTTTATAAAAGTTGGGCCTAACTTTTAATTGACTTTACGTCAACTGGATAATTCAACGAAGCCCCTCCAAAAAAACATTTCGCGGTAATATAAATTGACGTAAACAGATTCATTATTTTCACATAATTTCACACATTTCTTCATTTGGTCTGATTTTGCAAAGGATTTTTTTTGGGTTTAAGGACTCCTTTTGGCATAACATTCAAAGGAAATTTCTTGGAGGTATGTGATACTTTTTTTGAGCTTCATTTTTTTGAAGGTATTTTGTTTTTAGAGGTTTTGGGTTTAATTTTCATTGTTTTTAGAGATTTTGGGCCTAATTTTCAAAGCACATTTTTTTGGATGTATTTTGTTTTTAGAGGTTTTTGGGCTTAATTTTTCAAAGACATTTTTTGGAATTTTTCGGGGTTTAATTTCGAAAGGACTCTTTTTAGGCTTAATATTCAAAGGACATTTTGTAGAGGTATTTTTTAAAGCGATATTTTTTTAGAGGCTTTTTGGGCTTAATTTCAAAGGATAGTTTTTGGAGGTATTTTTTAAAGTGGCATTTTTTAAGAAGTTGGGCTTAATTTTCAATGGACATTTTTCCGAGGTATTTTTTGAAGTGACATTTTTTTAGAGTACGTGTTTTGGGTTGAAGTAAATCTTTTATAATGATTTTTTAAAATGAGTTTTTGTCTAGCTTTTTAAATGAAATTTTTTTGCAGGACCTGGAAGGAAATATTTTGAGCTTCATTTCATTTTTATAAGACATTTTTTTCTCGGATTTTTTAAAGTAAATTTTTTGGATTGAAGTATTTATTTTTTGCATAATTATTAAAATGAGTTTTTTTTTTTTTTAATTAAATATTTTGTGATGTTTTTTTTAATTGAGCTTTTGTCTAAATTTTTGAAGGAAATTTTTTAAACTTCATACTCAATTATCATGGGAAGTCGAAGGAATTGAAATAGAAAATATGATCGAACAAGAGACCCTGAGGAATGTAGAGAACATGGGAAAAAATTTCGCAAAAAAAAGAGAAGAACACTGAAATATTGAAAGGGAAAATCAACCTCAACTAGAAGTTGAAGCAAGTATGTAAATGTAAATATTAAAAATTTGATATTTAAAATTTTCCTAGTGTAAATTATGAAGCTTAATTTTTATTTGATGAACTAATTTGAAAAGTATTTTGCAATGTAAACAGAGAGAGATATTCCTCAAAACATTAATGATGAGATAAAAATTTTTGAAAGAGAAAGTGAAAGAGATATTGAACCAATGATTGAAGATGGTGAAAATGTTGAAATAAATTCAAGTGAAGAAATTGAATCACCAGGGATATATATATATATATATATATATATATATATATATATATATATAGTTAGTTAGTTAGTTAGTTAGTTATATAACACATGCACATATTATTGAAATTATACATATTTATTAATTTAGTTATTTATTGAATATTTAAACTTATTATGTACTATTAATTCAAATATGTACAAAGGAAATCGATATGGATGATGAAATGTTAGAAAATGTTGACACTCACACATGGAGATAAAAAAGCTGGCCATGTTATATGATATCATGTTAATCACATTTTTGGTTTTTAATTCATAAAGGAAAATATTACAGTTCAAGCCCAAATGTTGAAAGACCTCCTATCATTAAGGAAATTAAAAGAAGCTACGACTTTATTGGGTGTTCAAAAATCAACAAAAGATAAATAAATGAAGGAAAATGTGATACAAAATATAAGTAGTGCTATAAATTCAATTAGAATATCTACACAGAAAATATTTTAGTTACACGTAGAGCAATACATATGGCAGTGGTTTCATCAAGTACTAAAGTGAATCACTTGGTAAAATCTAACGCACGAGCATTAGGAACCTCACGAAAAACTTTGCACAAACATTGGAAATTTCGATTGAAAATAGACGTAAATGATGAACTCGCTTGTTGGAGAGATGTTTGTAGGTAACCATACAAAGATAGACTTGGAGAAAATGTTAAATGCAAGGGATGTGATGCGAAGAAGAATAACATGAAATCAATATGAAGAACATCCAAAACATTTCTTGGAAACCACTCACATAGAGTTGCTCAACAATTTCAAAGAAGAGAATCGTGAAATTGATGTCTCAATCAATGCTTTTGTGCAAGAAAAACCATGGTATGTAAAACCTATCACTAGACGTGACACTTGTTGTTGTCGTTATCATGTGGAATTTCAGTTATATTATGACACATTCCTTAATTTTGGTAGAACATTTTGGAAAGATCCGCCTCCTCCTTCCACTATCCATGATTTCATATATCAAATTCTATGTGGAAGAGAAAGCCATGAATTATTTTACGAAAAGAAATGCGTTGGTGGTAAAAAAAATGTGATGATTGTGGAAATTTGACTAAATTTCAAAACAAATATCGTACTGATATAAATGATCAATCATTGTCCAACATGAAAGTGAAATGGAAGAGATATGAATATATCCTTACATTGATTCAAGGTTCAAGTAGTACTACAAGTGCTAAAAGAATTGATTTACAAGTAGAAGAAATTTTTATGATAGATTTTTTGAGAAAGTTTGAAGCAGAAATTTATAAATACACCAAGCATTCCCATAGATCTCGATGGCAAGACCTGCAATTCAAAAATCCTGTGAATTTTTTCCACCAGGGACCATTTTTTCAGTAATTGATTTTGTAGAAAACTACACATTTGTTCCACAAAAAGAAATTCAGAGTGAATACTATCATTCTGACCAAGTCTCCATGCTCATCCATATTATATATATACATGTTGAACAAAATGTTGATCATATAGAAAGCACTAGTGAAAATCGACATGTTATTAAAGAATATCACTTTTATGTCAGTGACAATCATACACATGATACATATTTTGTACAACACTATTTTGGAAAGATTTATGACTCTTTGAAAAGTCATGAAATAAAATTCAATGAACATTGGATATGGTTAGATGGATGCACAGGTCAATTCAAATATTCACGATCATTCTTTTGGTTGTGTTTTCTCCATATCCAAACCCAAATTAAACATTTTCAGAATTTCTTTGAGACTGGTCATGGAAAAGGAGAACATAACAGTGTAGGGGCATGCATAAAACAAGCACTTCGAAGATATCCCATGGACCCCTCTACAAACTGACTTGTGGACGCTAAATAAGTTGTTCAATGGTGCATTTCTACGCTAAGCCATGAGACTAACCTATCAAGGGAAGTGCGAAGGTGCATTCAATTTAATTTTTATTGGATATCCAATTTTAAACAGTGTACATTTTTCACAATGATTATCTTTGATGGTATTTTGATATCATATTTATATCCTTCTTTGAATTCTCCATATAGGTTTTTTTTTCATATTGGGGTCGGAGATTTAGATATATCGATTCGAAATAACATTGAAATAATAAAAGGGACTCAAAAATTGATTCAATTAAAACAAAGTTGTCCACAAATGTGTTTGCATTGGATAAAATAAAATATTCTTGTTTTTTTCATGTTAACGTAGACAACACAGAAACCAATGATGTTTGTGAAAACAAAATGTATGTAAAAAATTGGCAACATACAAAGCTAAATACAAAGGGGAAAATGTCTGTTGCAATGTTTGCAGAAACGCAATCAGAGGAGACTACAATATCATCTGATGGTGATCAAGTTTATGATCTTGTTAGAGAAGGTAACATTTGAATTGCTTTCAAATGATAGAGATCTAGAAATAGATAATAAAATAAAGTACATGCATGTTAATTTTAAATTTAATTTTCATCTTAATTATGATCTAAATTTAAATACATAAGTTTGTTTTATTGTGCTAGAGTTTTTTGTTGTTGTAATTATACCTATTATCAACGATGAAAATGTGAAGTATTATTTGATGCGTTGCACTCAACGAAAGATGAAATTATTAGAAAACTATAATGATCACAGGTTTCGATATGACAGAGGGTCTATTATACTGAAAGTTTGTTTTTTCAGACAAACTAATCAAAGTGGAGATTTTGTTTACTTTCAAGACTATGAACCTGATGTCATAAGTTGTCAATATAGTTACTTGGTGTATGCAGCACGCATAAATTTGCTAGAGGTTCAATCAAAGAAAAAAACAAAAATTAAGATATGGAAAATGTCAAAATCCGATCATGAATGGATCATTGAAGATGGCATTCCATTGGAAATTTTTTATTGAACTTCCCAACAATTTCTTCTCTTTGGATTCATGTTTTAGAAGTTCTAGAATTCAACTAAAAATTGAGCTGCCTTGTTATGTTATCTGTGCAAGTGTTTGTACATGTACATTGTTTTGGTACATGCACACTAGTAATTTATATACGTGTACACATACACATGTCTAGATCATCTGGTCTGAATGATTTCATACATTCTCTGGTACAATTTGTCATAATGTCATTATTGTAAAATGTACATATCTGTGTACCTAGCATAGTTGATATAATGCAATTTTGAAGTTGCACAATTTTTTTTTAGACATGCGTGTCTATTAAAAGTAAACTATAATATTCATTCTTGAATAAAAAATGTGTGGTATGTGTTTTGTAATTTTGAGTTTACTATCAACTCAAAGTAGCTTTTCTATGTGCATTGATGAAAATTTTTGCATCTACTGGATATATATGTTCTAGAATGAAATTTTAAAATTTTATGATTGTTTGACATATCTAAGAAGACCTAGAATCTTATGATTATATATATATATATATATAGTAGGATTTTTCAGGGTAAGTTCCTTAGATCAAAAACCAAAGGTCACCACTCACAAACATATCACAAATCAGTACACCAATATATCACGTGGTTAAAACCCTTAAAGAGTGAAACAGTCCATGGCTTGAGTGAACATGGCCACTTTAGGAAATTTATTAATATAAAAAGAAAGATTACATATGTTTCTTCATAAACATTTACTGGACAAATGACCCTCCCTGCTCTTTAAATAGAGATCATGGACCAATCGGGTGCTAAGCAATGGATCATGTGTTGTTAATACCAAGGAGAGAGTGAACTGTTGGATCACTACAAATAGTAACCATCGGATTATAAGTTACAAATGTACATAGTAAAGAAACACACTTTACCTAACTCTACACTAGACTAAGTTATTCTTAACTATTTCCTATGTGTTATAATATCCTAACATCCCCCCTTAAGAACAACTTGGGATAGGATTGAAGGATTTACAAAGGTGACACAAAAGGAGCCTATTTCCTATGTGTGAAAATATCCTAACATACCCCCTTAAGAACAAATTGGGATAGAATTGAAGGATTTACAAAGGTGACATAATAGGAGAAGGAATGAGGCATTAGAGCCTATCCCCCCTTAATGATAACTTTCCTCAACTCCAAGCATGGATCGAAGTTTGGTAAACTTTGCTTTTGTGAGAGCGTTTGTAAAGATATCGACTACTTGATCATTCATTGGATAGTACAACACTTTAAGAATACGATCATGAATGATATTTCTGATGAAGTGTATGTGGAAGTCAATGTGTTTCATACGCTGATGGTGAATTGGATTTTTACATAGTTGAATGGCACTATGATTATCACACCAAAGAGTAGTTGGATGCTACTGATGAAGACCAAATTAAGACAGGATCTGACGAAGCCACATCGCTTCCTTGCTCACTTCAACTGCACCACGATAATCTGCTTCTGCTGAAGAAAGATAGATGGAACTTTGTTTCTTATAAGACCATGTAATAGGTCCTGAACCAAGAGTGAATACATATCCTGTAGTAGAATTTCGATCATCAGGGTCACCGGCTCAATCAGAATCAGTGAAACTAATCAACAATGGAGATACTTCAGCACTATAATGAATCTTGAAAGAAATTTTATGTCAAATATATCGAAGTATTCTTTTAGGTGATTTTTAGTGACTTTCATGAGGTTGGTGCATAAACCGAGCGACAATACCAATGACAAAGGAAAGGTCGGGACGAGTATGGGTTAGATACAAAATTTTACAAACAAGTTGACAGTATAAGGTAGCATCAACTTCAGGGGTAGTACAAGTGATTCAAAGCTTGAATCTAGGCTGAAAGGGAGAAGGGGCTGGTCTTATAGTCTTCCATGTGAAAGTGGTGTAGAGTATCATAAGCATACTTGCACTGAGAGAGGGTAATACCTTCTTTGGATTGCGAAAATTGAAGGCCAAGTAAATAATGCAAGTGTCCTAAGTTTGTCATTTAAAACTTATTTTTGAGGCTAGAATTCACATGGTTTATATGGTTGGGATCACTACCAGTAAGGATAATATCATCAATGTAAATATCAAGGATGGTGAATGACTTACCCAGTTTCTTATTGTAGACAGTGTTGTTAGAATGACACCTAGAAAATCCATTATCTAAAAGAAATCTATCCATTTTGGCATACAAAGCTTGAGGAGCTTGTTTGAGACCATAGAGAGACTTCCTAAGGCAATAAAAAAGGCTAGAGTCATTTTGGATAAAGCCAGGCAGTTGTTCTATGTATATTTATTCATGCAAATCTCCATGTAATAAGGTGGATTTAACATCCATCTGATGGACTTCCCATTTAAAGGAGGCAATAAGGGAAAGAAAAAGGCGGATAGAATTCATTTTGGCAATAGGGGAGAATGTTTCATTATAGTCAATGCCTTCAAATTGTGAAAATCATTTAGCAACAAGAGGAGCTTTATATCTATCCACTTTTCCATCTGGTCCAAAATTTGTTTTGTAAACCCATCTACATAGGAAAATTTTTCTTCCTTTTGGAAGAGGAACAAGATCCCAAGTATTGTTCACCAATAAGGAACGATATTATTCACTCATAACTTCATCCCAATCTGGATGACCAGAAGCTTCTTCAAGGGTGTATGGATTAGGATTTTCTGGAACTTGAGCCAATAAGGAAAAGGCCCTTTGGAACTAAGAATGTGTACATTGTTGATCTGTAGGGTCACCTGCAAGAGAACCTTCTACATCCCGAGTAGAGTGGACCCATCTTGGAAGTTGTAGAGCTGAAGGAACATCTTCAAGAGGTGGAAGAGAATTTTCATCCTCACTTTCATCATCTGAACTAGAAGGAATGCTATAAAAAATAGAAGATATAGAGAGAGGTGGCACATATTCCAAATCAGGCTCGCAGGCCAAAGGTGGCACACCCGTCGAACTAGGCTCACAGTCTGATATAATTTCATCAAATTTTACATCTCTTCTAATGATTATTTTTTTTCTTTTTGGTTGAATAGGTATATATCCTTTGACATCTTCATAATATCCAAAAAAAATGAAATTTTCACTCTTAGGTTCTAAGCCTTTATGTTTTGCATCTGGAATATGGGCCCAAGCATCACTTCCAAAAACACAAAAGTGACTTACATCAGGTTTTATTGAGCTCGAAGCTTCTTCTGGAGTTATATTATTTAAAACCTTAGTAGGAGTGAGATTTACTATGTAATTTGCGGGCGGAAATGTGAAGTTGGGTTACACTTTGTGAGAATCGGGGGTGGAATTTTTTTTTCAGAAATAGTTCGGCCGAACTATTGGATAGTTCGGCCGAAATTTATGAGAAAGTTCATCCGAAATAATTCTTCCGTTTATATTGACGGTACACTGACGGCGTGGGCAAACATAATTTTTGCCAGAGATGGGAAAACCGGCAACAAAAGTTTGGCCGAACTTTTACTCTTAAAATAGTTCGACTGAACTATTTCTTATAAATATATTGCCTGCAAAGTTCATTTTTTTCCTGCGTTTGTGTTACTTTGCTATGTTTCTTTGTATGTTTTTGTGTTTTTGTTCTATTCGTTGAATTGTTGCGGCGCTCCTGCTGGTCTGGGGCTGCTTTCATCCGCTCTGTTGGTGATTATCTACGGCGACATTGAGAGAAATACAAGGTAGGATCAAGTTGTTGATTCTCCACTTGTGCATGGAATTTTATTTGCCTCTGAAATGTAATTTTGGGTTTATTTGGCTCTGGATGGAATGTTTTTTTTCTCTGGATGTAATTCTAGGTTTTTTTGAGACATCTATAGTACTAACTTCTATAATAATTGTCCTCACAACGCTGTAATCATCCTCTTCACATGGCTCGTGTTAAAAATTACAAAAAGTGGGATCTCTTTGTGGACACCTTCGCAATTATATGAACAAGATTTCTATCCATGTTGTATAGGCTATTGTTTCTCCTCCTCCTCTGCACCTTTATCAATGGGATTCACATTCCCGACAACCTCTTATTTTACAAAGGAAAATTGTCATATTGTTGTACCTTATAGCTGAATGTTTTCATCCATGCTACAAGTCTACACCCAGTTTTGAACCTGCACCCATGCAACATGGTGTTAGATTTCGTTATATGCACTCTAATTATGTCCTTTTTTCCCCAGTTATGAAGACACCAGATACCTTGAACGTTGCGAGTTTCATAGCTTCAAAATTATTTTCATTTTAAACATATGTTACACAAGATGATACATTGAAATATGCATGAATTATTCATTACCAATTATGGTGACAATCACCAAGTTCCATTGGTACTAATTAAGCCTAGTGCATGCCATGCCAAGTCCAAAATGTTCTTTTTTTTCATATAAATTGTTTTCGACAACTTTGGTATCACTAATGTCTTGCTTGTTAAGATGATGCTTGGATGCCTAAGTCAGTCCCACATATTTGAGGGCACTGTTGAAAAACGAACCTTGCTGAAATGAAAAAACCTCATTGAAACATAAAATTTCCACTTTGTGACTTGTCTTGAATCACAAGTTCTAGGGCGTTCGCCTGTAAGAAGTAACCCTGGGCTTCAGGCGAGTCCATTAGATTTGGGGGTTCACTTGCGTATATAGGGATTTCCTTTTCTATGTTAACTTTGGACTGTTACTGCAAATGCACCTTTTGGAATTTTTGGTTTTAATTTGAGTTGATTGGTGTCATGTAGAAGTCAAGGCATTCATTTCTATATAAATTTTGTCTTTACAACCAAGTGGGAATGAGAAACCCCAAAATTCCAAACAAATCATCTATGCTATTAATTATGCTTTAATTTTCATTACCTTTTTCTATAAGGTGTATGTTGAATTTTTGGTAGTATGATATGCATTCGGTTGCTGCAGTTGTTACTGTTCCTATGGATCCATGAATTTCATCCGCTCTACCTGATTCTCGCCTTATGCATGGAAGTTTACCACCACTGTTAATATTATGCCGTTACTGAGCCTTCTCTCGATTACTCAACGCTGGAATGATTGAACTAGAATGATCTACTCCTATAATGTGACTACATATTGTCTTTTATATTGCTGTAATGTATTTCCGTAATGTGACTACATATTGTCTTTTATACTACTGTAATGTATTTTTGTATGAGACAGAATCTGATCTTTTATACTTGATAACCTCTTATGGGTATATCAAGAGGATTTTGTATATGAACTGTTATCAATATATGAAACATAGTTTTTTCTCCTTTGAAAAAAGAGTTGAAGTCATTCTAAATTCACATATGTTTAGTGGTGTCACTGTTTCACTCTCGATATTATGTTGCTTACCTTGATGAATAGGTGGAACTCTACTAGGAGGCCTCTCTATTTTTTGACTCTTTTCTCATACTGTCAAAGGCCATTATATGTTATATGGGCTCGACTGTATAGTTATTAGAATACCTATCTTCATATAGAACTTGCAAATAACATGATGGAAACCAAACAAAATAATGTATTAGGACATCACAACTTGCTAATTAGTTATTAGACTACATACCTTCATATAGAACTTGCAAATAACATGATGGAAATGTGAACTTGCAAATAGTATGATGGAAATGTGGATCTCATGAATCTTAATGATTAATGCTTCTAGAAACCAAACATAATAATGTATTAGGACATGCTCCTTTAACTTGCAAATAGTATGGTCGAAATGTGGATCTGATGACTTTTCATGATTAATGCTTCTAGAAACCAAACATAATTTAATGTATAAGGACATAATTTAATGTATTAGGACATGCTCCTTTAGGCTTGGTGGAATTACCTTTGCTTTTTATTTCTTTCTTATGCAAATATATATATATATGAGGAGATGATCCCATTTTATTTTTTATTCATAGATCAAATGTCATTTAAATACAAAATTTATCATAATGTACAATGATTCATTCCATATTATTCATAGATTTTTTCATTAAAAAATGAACCCTTTAAATGATGAACCTAGTTAATGCTTCTTCTTCATGAAGAAGACTACTTGATCTTTCAATTTGAATTTTATGATGGTCCTTTGTTATATTTCTTGACTACTTCAAATTATTGACACAATCATATGCTTCTTGTTACTCTATTTATTCCTTCATTATATTGTATTCTCCCCCTTAGATATTGTGTACTCTCCCACATAGATATTGCACTCAATTTTGATGGTCCTTTGCTATCTTCCTTGACTACTTCAAATTATCAAATTTTTGACACAATCATATAGATATTGCGCTCAATTTTGATGGTCCTTTGTTATCTTTCTTTACTTAAAATTATTGACACTTGATCATATAGATATTGCACTCAATTCCATAGGCTCTTATTTTGAAGTCAAATATATTGTATTCTCCCCCTTAGATATTGTGTACTCTCCCACATAGATATTGCACTCAATTTCATAGGCTCTTCTTTTGAAGTCAAATAAGTGACAATAATTTACAAGAACTATCCCTAATTTGTTTCTCACATGTTCAAATGGTTCTCTAACAAGATAATTTAAAAGAACTACTCCTAATGTTTTCTCACATATATTCAAATGCTTCTCTAACAAGAGGCTTTGTGGGTATGTATTCCATCTTCAATATTTTCTCAAAGACTTGTTATGTGAGGAAGTGGTACTTTATGATGATATGTAAATAGTGATTGAAGGAAGTAGAATATTTTATTTTTGAAATTATTATTACACTTCTATTGAAACACTTAATAGATATATAGATTTACCTTAATATCTTGTAGAGCCCATTTCATCCATAACGCTCAAAAAGAAATTTACCTTACCTTAATATCTTGTAGAGCCCATTTCATCCAAAACACTCAAAGAGAAATTTGCCTTAATATCTTGTAGAGCCCATTTCATCCAAAACACAAAAAGAAATTTACCTTAATATCTTGTAGTGCCCATTTCATCCAAAACACTCAAAAAGAAGTAAATACTATGTACATTCCACTTCTACTCACTCAAAAAGAAATTTACCTTAATATATTGTAGAGCCCATTTCATCCAAAACACTAAAAAACAAGTAACTACTATGTACATTCCACTTCTACTCACTCAAAAATAAATTTACCTTAATATCTTGTAGAGCCCATTTCATCCAAAACACTCAAAAAGAAGTAACTACTATGTATTCCACTTCTACTCTAGATAGAGAAAGTAACGACTCTTTCTTGCTTAACCATTAAACCAAAGACTCTTCTAAGTAGAATTATACATTGTCCACTTGTACTTTTCACAAGCCTAGTTGAATCTCTATATGTTTTCAATGTAAATTTCTTAACTTCTACAAGTTCTATAGGCAGAGTTTGTAAAGGGCCAAGTAGCCTCTAGATCTCATCTTTTATGAAAGGTGACATATCTAGTAAATTCCCCTACAGTCAATCTCGGGAATAGATCTAAATAGAAGTTCTTCATTTTAATATGCATAAAACACAACCACTTTAAGGTAAACTGTGTACATGTGTCATTTCTCCCACAAACTAAAGGCTTCCTCCCATTAATTTTAGATGTGAATTCTACCATAAAATTTTTAAGTAAAACTTTAAGATAAAACATGCACATGTCATTTGCAATAAATGTCAATTTAATATCTAAATTCACATATGTTCAGTGGTGTCATTGTTTCACTTCCAATATTATTTTGCTTACCTTGATGAATAGATGGAACTCTGCTGGGAGGCCTCTTTGTTTTTTGACTCTTTGCTCATACTATAAAAGGTCGTTATATGTTATATGGGCTATACTGTATATTTATTAGACTACATATCTTCATATATAACTTGCAAATAGTATGATGGAAACCAAACATAATAATGTATGAGGACATCACAACTTGCTAATTAGTTATTAGACTACATATCTTCATATAGAAATTACAAATAGCATGATGGAAATATGAACTTGCAAATATTATGATGGAAATGTGGATCTCATGACTCTTCATTATTAATGCTTCTAGAAACCAAACATAATAATGTATTCGGACATGCTCCTTTAACTTGCAAATAGTATGGTCGAAATGTGGATCTCATGACTCTTCATGATTAATGCTTCTAGAAACCAAACATAATTTAATGTATTAGGACATGCTCCTTTAGGATTGGTGGAATTACCTTTTTTTTTATTCCTCTCTTACACACACACACACACACACACATATATATATATATGAAGAGATGATCCCATTTTATTTTTTATTCATAGATCAAATGTCATTTAAATACAAGATTTATCATAATGTACAATGATTCATTCCATATTATTCATAAAATTTTTCATTAAAAAATGAACCCTTTAAATGATGAACCTAGTTAATGCTTCTTCTTCATGAAGAAGACTACTTGATCTTTCAATTTGAATTTGATGATGGTCCTTTGTTATCTTTCTTGAGTACTTCAAATTATTGACACAATCATATGCTTCTTGTTACTCTTTTTATTCCTTCCTTATATTGTATTCTCCCCCTTAGATATTGTTTACTCTCCCACATAGATATTGCACTCAATTTTGATGGTCCTTTGTTATCTTTCTTGAATACTTCAAATTATAAAATTATTGACACAATCATATAGATATTTCACTCAATTTTGATGGTCCTTTGTTATATTTCTTTACTTCAAATTATTGACACTTGATCATATAGATATCATATATCTATTGCAGTCAATTTTGATCGTCCTTTGTTATCTTTCATGACTACTTCAAATTATTGACACTTGATCATATAGATATTGCACTCAATTTTGATGGTTCTTTGTTATCTTTCTTTACTACTTCAAATTATTGACACAATCATATGATTTTTGTTACTCTTTTGATTCCTTCCTTATATCTATTCTCCCCCTTAGATATTGTGTATTCTCCCACATAGATATTGCACTCAATTTCATAGGCTCTTCTTTTGAAGTAAAATATATTGTATTCTCCCCCTTAGATATTGTGTACTCTCCCACATAGATATTGCACTCAATTTCATAGGCTCTTATTTTGAAGTCAAATAAGTGACAACAAGTTACAAGAACTATCCCTAATTTTTTTCTCACATGTTCAAATGGTTCTCTAACAAGACAATTTACAAGAACTATTCCTAATTTGTTTCTCACATATTCAATTACTTCTCTAACAAGAGGCTTTGTGGGTATGTATTCCATCTTCACTATTTTCTCAAAGACTTGTTGTGTGAGGAAGTGGTACTTTATGATGATATGTAAGTAGTGATTGAAGGAAGTAGAATATTTTATTGTTGAAATTATTATTACACTTATATCGAAACACTTAATAGATATATATATTTACCTTAATATCTTGTAGTGCCCATTTCATCCAAAACACTCAAAAGGAAATTTACGTTACCTTAATATCTTGTAGAGCCCATTTTATCCAAAACACTCAAAAAGAAGTAACTACTATGTATTCCACTTCTACTCTAGATAGATAAAGTAACAACTCTTTCTTACTTAACCATTAACCAAAGACTCTTCTAAGTAGAATTATACATTGTCCACTTGTACTTTTCACAAGCCTAGTTGAATCTCTATATGTTTTCAATGTAAATTTCTTAACTTCTACAAGTTATATAGGCAGAGATTGTAAAGGGCTAGGTAGCCTCTGGATCTCATATTTTATGAAAGGTGACATCTAGTAAATGTCCCTACAGTCAATCTCTGGAATAGATCTAAATAGAAGTTCTTCATTTTAATATCCATAAAACACAACCAATTTAAGGTAAATTGTGTACATGTGTCATTTCTTCCAAAAACTAAAGGCTTCCTCCCATTAATTTTAGATGTGAATTCTAGACCATAAAATTTTTAAGTCAAACTTTAAGATAAACCATGCACATGTCATTTACCTCATGATCTTGTGTCATTTCTCCCATGTCATATATATATATTTCTTATTGATTTTTTTTTTCAGGGATAAGAAAACCATTAAATATGGATGAAAAATGGAAATTATACATAGAATTTTATTGCTATCCCAATCCAGGGAAAGCAATGATTACATATGTGCTTTCCAATATTGCGACTAGAAAAGTCGTCCAAAGGAAAATGAACATACCGGGAAGAACAACAAACAACGAGGCATATTATATTGGATTGATAGAAGGATTGGGAACAATGATGGAGTATGGATCAAATGGAATTGTAGTTTTCACCAATTTTGAACTTGTGTGCAACCAGATGAATGGCGTGTGCCATGTTAAGAAGGAGAGGCTAAAAGAACTGCATGGAATAGCAAACAATATTGTTAGCCAATTTCAAATTTTTAGTATAAGGCATTGTACAAATGTGAAGAAGATGTCTGCTGATATATTGCGTGGGGCAATGCCAATTCATGATTCATCTATCAAAGATGAATTAGAATTATACAGAGCAATGCCAATGCAAGACTCATTTCTCAAAGATGAATTGGTTTTGAGATGCTCTTCTTCAAAAATTCAAGATTCATCTCTCAAAGATGAATTAGTGTTGAAGCACTCTACTTCAAAATTTATTGATGGAAATTGTAACATATCTTGGATATGTGTGTGTTGTGTACTTATAAATGCGTATTTTTTAATGACCATGTTATTTTTTCAATTATATACCAAGTGTGCTCCCACCACACCATGTAAAGTGAAACTTGGTGAACTTCACATTTGCAACAAGTGATGAACTTCACACTTTTATAAAATTAAAATGCGGGGACTTCAACAAATTTTTGTTTAAATGGAGTTTGTTTAAATGCAGTTTCACTTCTTTTTTAATGATCATATGTTTTTTTCAATTTTATTCCCAGTGTGTTCCCACCATGTAAAGTGAAATTTGGTGAAATTATCATTTTTATAATTTCTTTTTTGCTTAAATTGAGTTTCACACCTCAATTAGTGCTTTGAAAGTTGTGTTCTACATAATTTGTGTACACTAAATTACATTAATTTTCTAAAATTTATTTTGTGTAAATGTCCACCAATAGATATATATATATCATGGTGGATAAACGACGAAGATCAACATAATCCCATATGGGGGATCATGGATTGGGGGATGTTCATGGTATTTAAATATAATCTAAAATCTCCATACATGTGTGTACATATGGAATTGATTTTTTATGAACTCTGTGAGTTAAGTTAGTTGTTAATAAGTTTCATTTTTTAATTTTTGGGAGCTAAGAAGAGAAGTGTCTCTACTCCATCCATGGAGCATGCCCATGGTTCACCCAGTCATGGTATGGTTCACACAATTTAATAAATGAATATGTACATGTATTTATATGTACACACGAATGTATTTTTCAATTGATTATAAATTCGTATTTGTTTATGAAGTTTATCTCTCATCTCGAGAGGTTGGTGGTGGTTCAAATCCCCTTAGAGGGCCATCAATGAGTGGTAGCAGGTTGCGTGAAGGTGGTGATATTTATTCCCCTGGAGGCCAATCAATGGCTGGTGGTGCTAGTTCTCAGCAGGGTCTTTCTGGGTCTGGTTCTCATCAGGGTCGTTTTGGGTCTCAATAGTTTCAGGGTGGAGAAGATGTTAACCAACCACGTCAAGGTTGCCATCAATTTCAATATTTTTTTCATTGAATTTGTACAAATTTGTTTACATGTGTTTTTTATAATATAAAAAATTTCATATATATTGATGCAAAGGCTGAAAATGTTCCAAATATTAGTCAAAATAGATGCAGGGCAGAACGCTACATTCAAGAAGAAGGTTGTCTACCCACCACAACTTATCCAGCCGACATTTCTGATATACCATGGGAAACAAACATGGCGCAATGCACCTTTCAAAGGTGTGTCAAACTTCATGAAAAATTGCGGAGAGATCTCGTGGCTTTGACTCTACTTGTTGAGAGTCGACAAAGCCTCGAAATAGTTACACATTCACTGGGCAAAATTGTAAATGTGTACAAAAATATTGGGCCAACAACTGATGCATTTGTAGAAGTGATGAGAAAGAGAAAGAAAACAGTAATGGGTCCTGATAAATGGTATTATGTAAAACAAAGAGTTATAAAAGATATGGCCAAGTCAATGTTTAATTTCAAGGAAGGGCCAAAAAGAAAAATGCTGAAGGTGCAATATTTCAAGCACATAAATATAGCTCGCTATTTGTATGATACGCACCTTGTGGCCTATGGAAGGCTCCCATGGAACGACGAGGTTCCTGTTTATTTTGCACAATTGTTTTACACATAATTTTTTTTTGGATATGAAACCCAACTATAATGACCTTCCGTTAGAATTTTTTGGTCCAGGGAAAGGTCGATTGTATGTCCGTAAGGGCGTTAAGCAAGATGTGGAGTTTCCTCGCCCTGAGTTTCCATTGGTAAGTCGACCTTTTCGGGTCGAAACTCTGCGGTCAGAGATGGATGCGAATTCTCAAATAAGTCGAGAAGCAAGGGGTGTCATGATCGACAATGTTTACAACGGATTGGGTGGAGTCAATGTTTGTCTAAATCGACAAAGAGCATGTGAAAATGCATGTGCCAATTTTGTGTATTGTACAAATGAAGAGATTGACAACATGAATGTTGAAGATATTCGAATATATGCAAAAAAATTTCACAATGGTTTTCAAGACATAATTCTTCATGAGGAAGAGGGTGCGGGAACAGTATGTGTTAATGACCTTAGGGTTCAATTATTTTAACATGTATACATGTGTACAATTTGTAATAAATACATTTGTATGTACATGTATACATTTATTTGTATGTACATTAATCTAACAAAAATATATCACTATATGTTAAAACACCATTTGCAGTTGTCACACATGATGAGTGACGAAAATGTTAATATCACGTTTGGGACCTTTGGTTCAAAAAATGAAGATGGGTGTCACCATCAAAATATGTAGGAAAATGTTAGTGTTTTTTAAGTGATATTTTTAAAATAAATAATTGTGCACACATGTACATGTATGTATATATAATGATAAAATGTTTTAACAGATTCTGATTTCGTCCAATGTTTTTGGGATGGCGGTACCTTCTTCTTCCTTGGGAGATGTACCTTCTACTTCTTTAGGAGATGAGCCACAAGTATGGACAATTTTTCACTTTTAAAATTTATGTTTAAGTTATATATATATATATATTCCAGCTCAAAAAGTTCCATTAAAAATTGAGATATATATATCTATATATCTCGAGTTATTTTAAATATTTTGAATTTAGGTTCTTATAGAAGATTTCTTTAATCCACGGACTCTAGCAATGGAGATAGGAACATTGACACCATTTCAACCATTTGAACAAGTTGTCTAACTTTTTTTTTTAATATTATTGAAAATAAGTTTATATATGTACAAGTGCATTTTCATTTGAATTTTCTTAATATATATATATATATATATATATATATATATATATAATCGTACATATGTATATTGTACACTTTAGCATTGCAAAATGTACCCATGGGGGAAGTGAGGGGGCTGACTTGTAACATGTGAACAAATGGAGAGGGAACCTCATGAGGTATTGCATGATTTTTTTTTATATTTCATTTTTTACATGAAGTTATATATACATTCTCACTCATTTTAAAAACATCAAATTTTAATGTTCAAGTACATGTGCAGTGTGTATAGGTTTCCCATGCTTCACATGATAATGTGTGGATTGAGACCCTGATAGGAAAGATGCTACATCCATCTCTATTTGATGGAAATTATTTGTAGATTTAATTTCAAGATTTAGATAGTCTCAAATTTACTTTTTTTTTTATGTATTATCTAGATGCACTGTCATATATATATATATATATATATATATATAAATATATATATATATATATATATAAATATAGAGGGGGGGGGGGGGGGGAATCAGAAAGGTGTGAACAAATGGAGAGGGAACTTCATGAGGTATTGCATGATTTTTTTGTTATATTTTGTTTTTTACATGAATTTATATATATATATATATATATATATATATATATATATATATATAGTGGGGGGGGGGGTAACTTGTAGCAAGTGAACAAATGGAGAGGGAACTTCATGAGGTATTGCATGATTTTTTTTATTTTTTTATTTTTTTTATTTTTATTTTTACATGAAGTTATATATACATTCTCACTCATTTTAAAAACATAAAATTTTAATGTTCAAGTACATGTGCATTGTGTATAGGTTTCCCATGCTTCGCATGATAATGCGCGAATTGAGACCCTGATAGGAAAGATGCTACATCCATCTATATTTGATGGACATGATTTGTAGATTTAATTTCAAGATTTAGATAGTCTTAAATTTACTCTTTTATATATTATCTAGATGCAATGTCATATATATATATATATATATATATATATATATATATATATATATATATATATATAATTTGATACAGTATGATACTTGTGAGATCTATAATTTTTGGACATATTTTATTACAGTGTTAATATAATTCGTTTTGTTCCAAAAAATTAAGTTGTGGATGGTTTTAGTACTTTTGGCATGTGAATGTGAAGTAATGTTGTTATTTAATTTGTTTGGTTTTTAAAACTTTTAAGTTTTGGATAATTGAATTACTAGTAATGTTTTCACCTATAAATTAATGTTTTTTCCTATAAATTAATGTTTTTCTTCTGAACTACATTTGGCATGTTATGTAATGATGTGTTATAATTTGTTTTGTTTTTAAAATTTAAGTTTTGTTTTTCTTCTGAACTACATTTGGCATGTTATGTAATGATGTGTAATAATTTGTTTTGTTTTTAAAATTTAAGTTTTGGATGCTTGAAGTACATTTGGCATGTGAAGTAATGTTGTGATCTATAATTTTTTGTTAAATTAAAAGTTAATTTTTGGATGGTTTCAATCTACATTTGGCATGTGATATAATGTTAAATGTTTTTATTGAACTATAATTGGCATGGCATGTGAAGTAATGTTATGTATGATATAATAAAAAAGTTTTTAAAACTCAAATTTTGGATGGCTTCAATCTACATTTGGCATGTGATAGTTAATGTTAAATGTTTAATTTTTTAATGTTGCATGATATATAATCAAAAAGTTTTTAAAACTTAAGTTTTGGATGGTTTCAATATAAATTTGGCACATGTGATATAATGTTAAATGTTTCTATTGGATAGTTGAACTATAATTGACGTGGCATGTGAAGTAATGTTGCACGATATATAATCAAAAAGTTTTAAAACTTAAGTTTTGGATGGTTTCAATCTACATTTGGCACATGTGATATAATATTAAATGTTTTTATTGGATAGCTGAACTAAAATTGGATGGCATGTCAAGTAATGTTGTGATATAATAAAAATATTTTTAAAACCCAAGTTTTGGATGGTTGAGGTACATTAATCATGTGAAGTAACGCTGTGATATAATAAAAAAAAATTTAAAACTAAGTTTTGGATACCATTTTAATCTACATTTAATGTAAATCCCTTTAATTTTGATTTAATGTTAAATGTTTTAAATGTAAATCCCTTTAATTTCGATTTAGTGTTAAATGTTTTGATATATTGTTAAATGTTTTGATCTAAGTTTTTGATGGTTTCAATCTACATTTGGCCTATGGAAGACCCCATGCATAGACACCGGATGCATTGCAAAAGGGGAGGTGGGGGTAGGGGTGGAGAGGGCAGGAGTGCCGGCTCTCGCTTGCCTCTTTCAATCCATGACATAGGCGGGCACCCTCCTCCGATAACTAGTGTTGTAAAATTCCACTTCATCAGCGCTATGGTCAAACCTCGAATTATGGCGACCATTTCTATCTTTTTTTAGGAGGAGCCCCAAGATGAAGCTGCCTCTGGTTCTAGGAATCGGTGGAGAAAGTCCACCATCCCAACCCATCAGCCCCAAGACACCAAGAAGTCAGCAACTCTTCTAGTCAAATCCGGCTTGACAAGCTCCAGTAGCGATGGCGCAAGTAGCGGCAGCTCGACCTATGTGGAGAAAAAGCTCAAAGATGACTCTGGCTCCTCTTCCGCTTCAGAGAGCTCCTCCCAAAACTCCAAGGGAGTAGCTGATGATTCGGAGGACTATGTACAATTTTCCAATTATGGAGGAGAATCCTCCTACACACTTCGATAGCTAGCCTGATGTCATGTCCTCTTTAGCTTTTTTGAACTTTTTTCATGTCTTGCAATCACTGTGCTTCTGAACACTCTATGTATGCTGGTTTCCTGATATTGGGCAGCATATTTTGGGCTGGTTTCCCGGTTATGGGCAGCCACTTTTCCTATTTTTTTGATTCAGACCCCCTCTGATTGTTTTGATTTAATAAAAAAGAGTAAAAAAATAGTTATATGTATTTATCCCTTTAATTTTGATTTAATGTTAAATGTTTTAAATGTTTTGATATAATGTTAAATGTTTTGATCTAAGTTTTGGATGGTTTCAATCTACATTTGGCTTATGGAAGAATCCCATCTGAAGTATTGTTTTGATTTAATCAAAAAGAGTAAAGAAGTAGTTATATGTAAATCTCTTTAATTTTGATTTAATGTTAAATGTTAAATGTTTTGATATAATGTTAAATGTTTTGATCTATGTTTTGGATGGTTTCAATCTACATTTTTCCTATGGAAGACTCCCATGTGAAGTATTGTTTTGATTTAATAAAAAAGAGTAAAGAAGTTGTACATTATCTCTTTAATTTTGATTTAATGTTAAATGTTAAATGTTTTGATATAAAGTTAAATGTTTTGATCTAAGTTTTGGATGGTTTCAATGTACATTTGGCCTATGGAAGACTCCCATGTGAAGTATTTTTTTATTTAATGAAAAAGAGTAAAGAATTTGTACATTATCCCTTTAATTTTGATTTAATGTCAAATGTTAAATGTTTTGATATAATGCTAAATGTTTTGATCTAAGTTTTGGATGGTTTCAATCTACATTTTTCCTATATGGAAGACTTCCATGTGAAGTATTGTTTTGATTTAATCAAAAGGTTTTTAAAATTCAAGTTTTCAATGGTTGAAGTACATTTGGCATCTTAAGATTGCTTTTGATCTCTACATACTCTTTTTTGAGTGAAAAAATTTCCAATAGGAAGAACATAGCTTTTCTAGAATATATATATATATCCAATACATGTAAAATTTTTCATCAATGCACATGTATAGAAAAGCTACTTTCAGTTGATACTAGAGCATGTGCATGTACCAAAACAATTTGTATATGTGCAAACACTTGCACAAATAACATAAGAAACTCAATTTTTAGTTGAGTACTGGAAGTTCTAAAACATATTTAATCCAAAGAGAATAAATTGTTGGGCAGTTAACTCAAAAAAATTCCAATGGAATTCCATCTTCAATAATCCGTTCATGATCAGATTTTGACATTTTAAATTTCTTAATTTTCGTTTTTTTCTTTGATTGAATCTCTATCAACTTTATGTGTGCTGCACACACCAAGTGACTATATTGAAAACTTATGAAATCAGGTTCATAGTCTTCAAAGTAAACAAAATCCCCACTTTGATTAGTTTGTTTGAAAAAATAACCTTTCAGTATAATAGATCCTCTTTCATATTGAAATCTGTGATCATTATAGTTTTCTAATAATTTCATTTTTCATTTAGTGCAACACATCAAATAATACTTCACATTTTCATCATTGTCAATAGGTGCAATTACAGCAAAAACATCTCTTGCACAATAAAACAAACTTAACAAAATTATACATATATTTAAATTTATTTCTAGATCTTTAAATCATTAGAAAGAAATTCAAATGTTACCTTCTCTAACAAGATCAGAAAATCGATCACCATCGGATGATATTGTATTTTCCTCTTATTGTATTTCTTCAAACATTGCAACAGACATTTTTCCCTTTGTATTTAGCTTTGTATGTTTCCAATCATTTACATACATTTTTTTTTTCACAAACATCATTGGATGTTGTGTTGTCTATGCAAACATGACAAAAACAAGAATATTTTCTTTTATCCAATGCAAACACATTTCTGGAAGACTTTATTTTAATTTAATGCAATTTTATAGTCCCTTTTATTGTTTCAACGTCATTTCCAATTGATCTATCTACGTCTTCAATCCCAATATGCCAGAAAAACCTTTATATGGAAAATTCAAAAAAGAATGTAAATATGATATCATAATACAATAAAAGATAATCATTGCATGATAAAATTATATTTCCAATAAAAATTAAATTGAATGTACCTTCTCACTTCCCTTGATGGGTTAGTCTCATGGTTTAGAGCAACGATGCAAGATTGAACAACTTCTTTTGCGTCCACAAGTTGGCTTGTAGAGGGGTTCATTTGATATCTTTGAAGTGCTTGTTTTATGCATGCCCCTGCACCATCATGTTCTCCTTTTCCATGGCCATTCTCAAAGAAATTCCATTAATGTTTCATGCAAGTTTTCCTATGAAGACAACACAACCAAAAGAATGATTGTGCATATTTTAATTGACCTGCGCATCCGTCTGACCATATATAATGTTAATTGAATGTTATTCCATGATTTTTCAAGGAATAATAAATTTTTCCAAAACAATGTTGTACAAAATATGTATCATGTGTACGATCGTCACTGATATAAAAGTGATATTCCTTAATGATATGTTGATTTTCACTCGTGCTTTCTATATGATCGAAGTTTTGTTTAGCATGTCTATATAGAATATGGATGAGCATGGAGACTTGGTGAGACTGATATTATTCACTATGAATTTATTTTTGTGGAACAAATGTGTAGTTTTATGCAAAATCAATCACTGACAAAATGTTCCCTGGTGGAAAAAATTCACGATATTTTTTGAATTTCAAGTCTTGCCATCGAGCTCTTTGGGAATGGATGGTGTATTTGTAAATTTCTACCTCAAAATTTCTCAAAAAGTCTATCACAAATATTTTGTCTTCTCGTAATTCAATTCTTTTAACACTATTTTCACCTTGAATCGATGTATGGATATATTCATATCTCTTTCATTTCACATTCATGTTGGACAATTATTGATCATTTATATCAGTATGATATTTGTTTTAAAATTTAGTCAAATTTCCACAATCATCACATTTTTTACCACCAACACATTTCTTTTTTGTAAAATAGTTCAGCGCTTTCTCTTTCACATATAATTTGAGATATGAAATCACGGATAGTGGAAGGAGGAGGTGAATCCTTCCATAATTCTCTACCAAAATCAAGGAACATCTCATAATATAACTCAAATTCCACATGATAACGGCAACAACAAGTGTCGCGTACAGTGATAGGTTTTACATACCATGGGTGTTGTTGAAAAAAATCACTGATTGAAAAGGAATTTCACAATTCCCTCCTTTGATCTTGTTGAATAACTCTATATAAGTGGTTTCCAAGAAATATTTTTCATGTTCTTCGTATTGATTTCGTGCTATTCTTCTTTGCATCACATGATTTTCAATTGGTGAAGCATGCGAATTATTCTTCCAATATTAATATATTATTTTTTTAACATTTTCTCCAAATATATCTTCGTATGGTTGCCTACAAATAACTCTCCAACAAGTGAGTTCATCATTTACATCTATTTTGAGCCGAAATTTCCGATGTTTGTGTAAAGTTTTTCGTGAGGTTCCTAATGCTCGTGCCATAGATGTTACCAAACGATTCTCTTTAGTATTTGATGAAACTATTGCCATATGTATTCCTCTACGTATTATTGAAACATTTTTCTGTCTAGATCTCGCAATTGAATTTATAGCACTACTTATATTTTGTATCACATTTTCCTTCATTTTTTTAATCTTTGGTTGATTTTCGAATACCCAGTAGTGTCGTAGCTTCTTTCAATTTCCTTAATGATAGGATACCTTCCAAAATTTGAGCTTGAACTATCACCTACTCCTTTATGAAATACGTTTCATAAATGTGGTTAACACGATATCGTATATAATTGTCAGGTTTTTTATCTCCATATGTGTGACTGTCAACATTTTATAACAGCTCATCATCGACAATGATTTCATCTGTACATGTTCAAAGAATTAGTACATAATAAGTTTACATATTCAATAAAAAACTAAATTAATAAATATATGTATAATTTCAATAATTAGTGCATGTGTTCAATATATATATATATATATACGTTGTGATTCAATTTCTTCACTTGAATTTCTTTCAATATTTTCACCATATTCAATCATTGGTTCAATATCTCTTTCACTTTCTCTTTCAAAATTTTGTATCTCATCATCAATGTTTTGAGGAATATTTCTCTCTGTTTACATTGCAAAATAATTTTCTTGAATTAGTTCATCAAATAAAAATTAAGCTTCACATTTTACACTAGGAAAATTTTAAATATATCAATAGATGATAATATTTACATTTACATACCTGCTTCAATTTCTAGTTGAGGTTGATTTTCCCCTTCAATATTTGAGAGTGCTTCTATCTTTATTTTGCGATATTGTCTCATCTTTTCTCTACGTTCCTTAGGGTCTCTTTTTCGATCATATTTTCTCGCACAATTCCTTCAATTTCCCATGATAATAGCATATGAAGTTCAAAAAATTTCCTTCAAAAATTTAGACAATAACTTAATTAGAAAAAGCATCACAAAATATTTAATATAAAAAAAACTCATTTTAAATTTTTTGCAAAAAATACATACTCCAATCCAAAACACTAACTTTAAAAAATCTGAGAAAAAAATTTCTTATAAAAATGAAACGAAGCTTAAAAGATTTAATTCAACTCAAAACACGTACTCTAAAAATTTGAAATTAAGCCCAAATCTATACTTTCAAAAAAAATGAAGAACAAAAAACATCCAAAAAAATGTATCACATACCTCCAAGAAATGTCCTTTGAATTTACGTTCAAGAAAATTCCTTAAACCCAAAACAATTCTTTGCAAAATCAGACCGCCTCCAAAAAATGTCTTCTAAAAAAAGTCCTTAAACCCAAATCTTCAAGAAAAGTCTTTAAATCCAAACCAAGACCTTTGTAAAATTAGACCAATCATGCGAAATGTGAGAAAATTACAAATGATTTCGCGACAATTTATATTGCTGCGAAATGTTTTTTTGGAGGGGCTCCGCGAAATTTTTCGGCTGACGGAAAAGTATGCGGAAGTTCGGTCGAACTTGGAAATTTTTTTGGTTGAACTATTAAGGTGTGAGGCTTAGTGGCCCATTTATGCAAAAAATAGTTTGGCTGAACTTTGTAGAAAAGTTCGGCCGAACTAACGCATCACCAATTACACAGGTCCAAGCTCTGAATACGTTTCTGCAACTTTGGATTTATTAAACTCCATGAAACATTCTGAATTAACTGTCAGAACCAAGACAAGCATTCTCAGAATTGAATCTACTTTCAGGAAATATAAATTTTATGGAATTTCATAACTATTTACTAATTTTAATTAATTTTGTAATAAAACAGGTGCAAACGATTTCTGAGGGTCAATGTGATTCAGTGAAATCAAAATTCTGTATCTCCCAAAATACATTGTAAAAAATTTTAGAAAAATTATGGGGCATTACATTGGTCCGTCATCTCTAATGGGTAGCTTTTATATTTTTAGTTTATAGCTTATATGTTAAGAAATTTCTTGCGTCGCGAAACATACTCAAAATATGCAGTTTTTCATATTGGACCAGTTCAAAAAATTCTAGTAATTATGATATGCATCCATTGGCTTTATAAATATGATGAAACCGAAGTAGACTCTGTCTAGGTTGTTGTAACAAATTTTTTTCTTCTGAAAAATAGAAATTTTCAAAGAATACAACATTGCGTATTAACATGACTTCTTATGAATCCTTTGATTGTTAAAAAACACACACTCAAAGAAACGCTAAGTTGACATATGAAATGTGCATAAAAAATTCCAAAAAATAAGTGATAGAAAGCTAACAAGATTTCTGACAACTTTTATTTATATCGCAAAATGAAATTCTAAACAGAAAAATTGTTATAGTTTGTAGAAAGTTGAAGAATCGAAAAAAATGAATTTTTTTTCTCAAAAAGGGCAAAAAGTGTAACCCAACTTCATATTTTCACCCATTAATTGATTCTGCCCAAAAATTGAGAACAAGTCCTCCAGATTGAAGCATAAAATGAGCCATTTCTTTTAAGGTGCGATTCTTCCTTTCAGCTACACCATTTTGTTGTGGTCCATATGGAACAATATGTTGCAATTGAATGCCATGCTCAGTGAAAAAGTTGATAAATTTGTTGTTAACATATTCTCCTCCATTATATGATCTCAACTTTAGAATTGGATGTCCAGATTGTTTCTCAACAAAGGTGTTAAAGGAGAAGAACATGTTAAAAACTTCACTCTTGAGTTTTAAGAAGTATACGCAAGTGCGTCTGGAAAAATCATTAATGAAAGTGAAGAATTACTTGCAACCAAAGAAAGAAACAATAGGAAGTGGACCACATAAATCACAGTGGACAAGCTACAAAGGGGTTGAAGCATGCTAAGAGGCACGCTTGTCAAAACTTTCTTGATGATGTTTTCCAAGTACACATCCGGAGAAAACACCATCTCGAAAAGATACCATAGGAAGACCTGTCACCATATTTCCCTTACATAGAGTTTGAAGAGAGCGATAATTTAAGTGACCAAATCGCTCATGCTAAAGTCTTCTCACTTCATCATTATGACCAAAAAAACCGGAGGGAAGACATGATGACCCAAAGTTTTCATACTTATACAACCTTGTGGAATCATCAACAATTCCAATAGCTAAAATATGTCTAGGATCTCTGAGGTCCTTGATTATAACATCATGAGGTGAGAATTCTACTTTTTTCCCTTGTATTGGATGAGTTATCTAATAAATATATAGGAGGTTTCATGAAAAGGTAGGAACACATAGTACATCATTAAACTGACCAACATCTAGATGAATGGTTCCAGATCCTACAACACTAAGAGATCTATCATCACCAGCATAAATATGTTTGGTGTTAAAATCATTTAAAGAAGAAAACATGGCTTTATTTTTGGTCATGTGGTAAGAAGTTCCAGAACCAATGAGCCACTCATGAGAATGAGAAGAAGAAGATATTTTTAATGTATAACCAGCTGCTTGACAAACACAAGCAGAAAGTGCCATTCCTGAAGATGAAGTTGAAGAGGTATCCAAATTGATGTGGTGCTTCTTCATTGCTGCTTCCAAGTCTTCCATCTTCTTAAAACATTTGGACTCTATGTGGTCATCATGATTACAAAAGTTGCAATGTCTATCTATTTTTTTCCATTTGTTTTTAGTTTCCTTATCAGTTTTGTGAGTTTCTTTTTTAGTTTGCAGCTGGAATTGGTTAGGACCCTTGTTTGGTTTAGGACTATAATTTTTAGGATACTGCTTCTTGGAATTCTTTTGATATGGTTGTTGTTGGGCAGCTAAGGCTTTCTTAGAAGTGTTTTCAGAAGTGATAAGACCAAGGTGTAAGAGTTTTTCTTGGTCTCTTATCAAAGAATCACAAAAGGCATCAAAAGAGGGGTTATTGTAGGTGGTTCCTAAATAAATGATGGCTTCTCTAGTGGAATGGAAGGTGGAAAAAAATAAAGAGTATGTAGAGCCAAGCTTAGCAAGAATGGAATAGATGAGGCTACCATCTTCCTTTTTGACCTGACAACCTTCTAAAAGAAGTCTAAGGGTCTTGAATTTTGACAAAAAATCTTCAATGGAGGAGAAATTATTGGAGTCCAAAGTAAGCAGCTTATTTTCAAGCTAGTGGGCCCTAATTTGATTTTGAAAGCCAAAAATAGTATTTAGCTTTTTCAGGGCTTCATCTGGGGTGCCAATGTCAAGGATATATAATCGAAGATCTTGAGAAATGGACATTCCTATCAACCCTCATGTTTGATCTTGTTTATTTTCCCATTTAGTGACTTTATCATCATCATAAGATTTAGTTTCTTGTCATGTGGCTATTCTATAAATCCATTTACTTCTAAGTAAATCTACCATGTGATGTAGCCATTGGAAATAATTGGTGCTGTTAAGAATAACTGGGCATGCACTTTCCATTTAAAAAAAAAATGAAGCTGAAAAGAGCTAAAACTAACTACTCCAATGGAAAGATCTCAAAAAATTAGGCTGATTAAAAAAAAACAGCTCGAAAAAATGGCTTCTGGATGAATAATTTATGCCTTTTTGAAAAAAATGAGTTGTAGATGCCGAATAGTTATCGAAATGGTTGAAATTTGATGATGAAGTTCAACTTAAAAAAAAAAAAATCCTGCCCCTTTAACAATTTTTTTTTTACAAAAGAAGCTTGAGAAAGAGACTTGAACCCAAGACCTTTATTCTCATAAACTAACTTCTCACCAAGTGAGATAGTAAAAGGATTCTGTAATTGTTTGAAGGGAGGAATGCTTTTTTATTTTTTATTTTTATTTTTATATTTAGTCTTTAGTGTGCGTGCTTTTTCTTTCACAAAAAACACAAAAATCTGAGAAAAAAATGAAATGCAAACCTTACGGCAGAACATTATATTTTCGGTTAGCCCTACTAGCAACTATCTTTTTTTCGATATTTCTGATTTCCCGAGATCACACAAAGACGCGGGTAAAGAGAATACATAGAAAAAAAAATACCATCTTCCTAATTTTGATTTCCAAGATCACACACAATGCAAAGCAAAGAGCATACACAGAGAAGAGGGTATAGATTCAGCAGTAAAAAAACATAAACTGAAATAAACATAGGGAACCGAAATAAACAAAATGATTAATAAATATAACTGCAAAACAAATACTTTATACCTCCAGATCTAAAATGACATAACTTGGGCAACCAGAAACCTTTTTTCATGAAAAAGAAGGGTTTCCTCACTGTAACAGATTCTTGGGACACAACAGAGCATTTCTCTAGGCCCCTAAATGTTCAAAAATAGTAGATCTTGAAAAAGGAAATCTCATGCAGTCAAACCGACTTCTGATTTGGATCAACAACATATGCGACCCTCAAAATAGCTTTGATACCATGTAGAAATTTACAGGGTAAGTTCCTTAGTTCAAAAGCCAAACGTCACCGCTCACAAATAGTTCACAAATTAGTACACCAGTATATCGCTTGGTTAAAACCCTCGAAGAGGGAAACAGTCGACGACCTGAGCCAAAACGGCCACTTCAGGCAATTTATTAATATAAAAATAAAGATTACATATGTTTTTGTCATAAATGATTACCGGACAAATGACCCTCCATGCTCTTTAAATGTAGATTCAGAAGTGTCCTCAGACACATAACTTTATTGATCATGAAAAAGGATTACATAACAAATTGCAGGAGTTTACAAATGTAAACTCTCACTCTACGAAATTAGGAAACTAACCTATTTATAAGCTTTATGTTCTAATTTAATTTAGTTATGGATCACTTGGAAAAATAACAAGTGTCCATTTACAATAAATTACCTTCTAACCATTCTACTAACTTTACTCCTATTTTAGAGCCTAGGAAACAACTCTCTTCTAGAGTTATATTTTTACTAACAAAATACTTTTTCTAAGTATCTCTAATATTTATTAAATATTCTAATTTAATAAATATATTTATCCTAAATTTACATTATTTAATTTATGTAATTTTGGATTTATAATTGGCTTATGAAAGAGGCTAACATTCCCCCCTTCAAGGATAAATAAAAAATAAGAATGAGGAACCATCTTCCAAGTTCTCAAGTTGATGCTGAAAAAATCTTCAATCTGAAGAGACCATGAGTTAGTTGTATGTCTGATTCATCTCTGAATGTTGCTTGAAAACTCCATCACTTGCCAAGTTGCAAAAGGATCCATCTGTCCTTTGCATGAAGTCAGCATCAAAATTTGTTCAAAGCCCACTCGCTGATCATGTCAAAAAACAACTCACTATTGCTTTTGTTGTGTTGAAAATTTTTCACTGCTTCTTTGCTGTCGACTGCCCATTGGCAAATTTTTTGATGCCCAATAGCTGTTGAATATGCCCATTGGATTTTTTCTGGTGTTTTCGCGACTTTCAGTCTGACAACCACGGTCAATTTCATTAACAGTTTCCCCACTTTGTCAGCTGAAAGGAGAGACACTACTCTAGAAAGTTTCCTGAACTCCCTCCCTTCAGGTGTAGGAGTTTTACACTGATGTACTCCCCCATTCAACTGCATGAGAGTACTATCATCTTTTCACTGTTGGCTGCACTATGTGTGATTGTCTTTGGCTGTAGAACTAAGACAATATTTTGACTGTGGATGACCATTTCCAAGGGTCAATCCATTCATAATGTATCTTCAATCTCGCTGTTTGTTGTTGATTGCGACATTTTTCTGAGGAATGATTGGGCTTGCCACAATGGTGACAAGGATGGAGATCAAAATATTGATCTTCCATATGACCGGTTCTTTGACAATGAGAAAATTTTGGTTGGACTTCAACTTCAGGTTGCGTGCAATTCTGGTTGTCTGCAACTTTGGGTTACGTGCATTGCTGGTTGTCTGCAACTTTCTCAGAACCTGCTGAGGTGAGTTGTGAAGGAAATCCTACACTGACGAACTTAGTTAGCTTGGAGTAATCTGGGATATCCAAGTTGATGTCATCATTGAAATATCCTAAGCTTCGTCGATTCTTGTTATTTTGACTTTCTTCCCATGGCTTGATGATGGGCTTGTAATAAATTTGAACTGGAACAAATTTGACAATTGAAGCTATTTGAATGAATGAATTATCATCTGGATGGTTCAAAAACTTGAAAGTATCACGCTTTTCTTGCAATTCAATCCTTTGAAGTTGCGACTCTAGTTGAAGAAACTCAGTGGTTTCTTTTGTTTGTTGTAGATGCCATGAAATATCAGCAAGAGTTTCTTTGCTGACTTGAACCATGTCTTCATCACTTGAGATGATCAAACTGTGAAGAATGTTTAACAACTGAATATGTTGCTCCATTTTAACTTGCGATCTTGCAATTAGGCTCTCTTGTTGCAGATGTCGTTCTTTGAACTATCTTGATTTTGGTACTTGAAGGGCAGGCTCGATTGCTATGCGACATGATGGCACGCTCGCTTGATTTGTGGCTTATTGTGCTTGCTTGGAACACTTTCTAGAATTGTAGAATTTTCTTTCTTAAACTCTGGAATTCACTCTCGCTTGATGATGATCGCATTTGTTCAAGTGGTCACTTGACTTACTTGATGACTTCACTCTCACTTGAATGAATAGCCACGCTTGCTTGATGTCGATCTCAAATTTCTTGATTGGTGTTAGAGTTGAACGTGTTTGGTTGCTTTGATGGTTGCTGCAATGAACTTCACTCTGACTCGCTTGAAGGTTTGGTCTTTGTACTGACTTGATGCAAATTGAATGAATACTCACGCTTGCTTGGAGATGTAAACTTGTTGCTTGTTTGCTTTAGAAATTCGTGCACTCACTTGATTTTGCGTAAAGGAAGGGTGTCGAACACTGTTGACAATGCACCCAAGAAAGTTTACAATGATTTTAATGATTCAATTGTTCTCTTAAAAATTCATTAACAATGAATTTTTAATGATTCATCTAAAAAAATGAATTTGATTACAAGTTATGAAATGGATTTGCAAGAACGCTGATGTAGACTTTTCTTTGAAATGCATTAACTTGACTAAGTGAATTTTATAGTTAATGTAGAATGACGATGTTGATAATATTTTATTATGTTTTTTAGTTACACAAATGCATGTGTTGAGCTTAATTTTCCTTCCTTGCATCTTCTTCGTGTGTTGTGCTTTCTTGTATTGAATTTTATGTATGCGATATTAAATGAAATTATTGATGTGTCACAACTAGACACAAATAAAAAACAACAACATGAAGCCATAAAAAACATGCGCCAACACAAACACACATGGTGTACCTAAGATCCCCTTATTCAATTTCGGGCGGATCTAGGACACAGTCACCAAAAAATGATATCTTTATTAAGTATTGAGTACATAAGAAATCTCCATCTTCAAGTAATGAATATGCCAAGCTCACAACCCTTGGAAGAAATTTGTCTTCAAAATATGGATATTCACCGACTCAATCTCTCTTAAAGTAAAACAATACTTTGAATTAAAACAAGAATTTGCTCTAAAAAATTCGACATATCACTCCAAATACAAAACAAGGTGAATCCTTATCACTCCACAAAATCACTTATTTCTCAAAAATTACAAATAATTTATAAAATCACTTTATAAAAAAAGTGAATCAATTTTTCTATTAACTTCACTTATCACTCCAAAGAAAATTCACCTCAAAATAAGACACTTATCTCTCCAAAATTCATTACAAAAATCACTTATTATGGTCTCTCATGGTGAAACCATACATCATAATATAAATCTCCACTCATTCTCTCATTAAACACTCCACTCATTCTCTCTCATTAAAATAATACCAATCTCTTTTATCCTTTTATGACTCTATAAAAAACGTTATAAACACTCTTTAAAAGTTCCTTTACACACTTCCCATTAAAATGATTATTAAGAAACCTTATGTCACTTAAAGTCAAGTTTCTCTTAAAACTCTACAACCTACGTATGTAAAGGTATGCTCACCATTTCTTTTATGAATAAGTGCCCTGTCATATGACATCTTTCAAAAGCTTCTCCACGTCGATATACTTTGAACAACGTGCACACTTTGCAACAACATGCTGAGATGTAACTTTAAAATTATTCTTGGAAGAAGTGGCTTATTTTCCAATGTAATCCTTTGATGTGCCAATGCTATCATTCAAAAATACTCTTTGGAAGAATATGCTTGATTCGGATTCGAATCTGAATTCAATTCCAAAATTGTGTTCAATTTGTTGCAGAAGCCAAATGTTTAGGATACCATACGTTCACCTCCCATTTACATAAAAATATTTGTAGAAATATTCCGATGTACCTTTTGTAAAACAAAACTCAGCTATCTTTGTTTGGCGGTGTCACAAATAAATCAAAAGCTTTTGAAGTCAAGATATATTTGGTACGACAATGATTTTCTTGAAGTAGCTGTATCAAGAAATTTCCTACAACAATGATTGTAGAACTGAAATTGCAGAGTGTTGGGTTGTCGAATGATTTAATGGGTGATTTCTATGAATATATCGAGTGGGAAGTTATCTACAACTGGGCGCAAAGTTCTTTACTTCATGTTGGATGCTGACTCCTCCACAATATACGTTGGCCGCATTGAACATCAACCACATAACATCATAAAACGTCCACCAATCTGCTCACAAATCAACTAGCAATGTGACTTCCAAACCTTGGTTGCAAAGCGATTAGAGGGCATTAATCACACTCCATTTTTTTTACAGAGCCAACCCCCTTGAAAAGAATGTCAACCCACAAATCTGCAGCGGTTATGACAATAGGTAGCACTTGTAAACAATGTCGAGAAATCTGATCAAGCTACGAATAATGCCCAGACCTTAAGATGAAAGCCAGGGAAGATGGATAAGTGTGAATCAGTTCCTCTTCTGTGCTTTGATTGGCATGTGCTTCCTCCATCTTCAAAGGCACGGAGAATGGATGTATTATGGAGAGAAATTGCACTAGTGGAATGCTAATTGTGGTTGTTGTATCTTCTTTTATTCATATTTCAGGTTTTCAAAGCATCCATTGGCTTGATTTTGCGTTGGAAAACAATTGATGTTTCAGAATGGCAAATGGTTGTATGTGGAATCGTATTGGTGATATTTCTTGTGGGAAATTTTCTAAATACTGTGGAAATTCTAATTACAAAGTCGAAAATAAAGAAGCAAGAGCAAGAAAACCATGCTCAAGGAAGGAGTTGTAGTCCAACAACACATTCATTTTGGGAAATATAGCAGTGACTTGAGGTATTCAATCATTTACCTGTTGATTTTGGCTGATCATTACGATAAGCTCCTTCAAACAACGCAGACTTGATTCCATGGTTCCACGCAAAATCCACTGAATTTGTGATACATATATCCTACCATAAAAAAATTCATTCTCCATAATCACGCTTCTGCAATGGTCCAGGCTGGTCCAGGCCGCTGACTCCCTAAATCCTTTGGCATAAGCATATCACATAGGATGACAGAAACTAAAATAGACTCCATTTATCTACAATTCTCAAACCATCATAACAAACACATATTTCACAACCAGTGCTCCGATACCACATGTAGATTCAGAAGTGTCATAATACACATAACGTTATTGATCATGAAAAAGGATTACATAAAAAAATGCAGGAGTTTACAAACGTAAACTCTCACTCTATGAAATTAGGAATCTAACCTATTTATGAGCTTTATGTTCTAACTTAATTTAGTTATGGATCACTTGGAAAACTAACAAGTGTCCATTTACAATAAATTACCTTCTAACCATTCTACTAAATTTACTCCTATTTTAGATCCTAGGAAACGACTCTATTCTAGAGTCTTATTTTTATTAACAAAATACTATTTCTAAGTATCTATAATATTTATTAAATATTATAATTTAATAAATATATTTATCCTAACTTTACATTATTTAATTTATGTAATTTTGGATTTATAATTGGATTATGAAGGAGGCCAACATTAAATATAGATCATGGACCATTCGAGTGTTAAGCCACTGATCAAGTGTCGTTAATACCGAGAAGAGAGTGAACCGTCCGAGCGCTAAAAATTGTGACTATCGGATTATAAGTTACAAATGTACATAGTAAAGAAACACACTTTAGCTAAATCTACACTATACTAAGTTATTCTTAACTATTTCCTATGTGTCGGACCATCCTAATAGATATGTATTACACTTCAATCATTTTAACATATATTCAAACATGTACTTAAATCATTTCTATGTAAATATATTCATGTGATTTTTTTTTTTTGTTTGTAAAATGAAAACTTGAATTTTAGAAGCAAGACATTATATCCTAATCATGCATGCGAAATGTAGTTCAACCATCCAAAACTTGAGTTTCAAAAACAAACATTATATCAAAACATTACTTCACATGCCAAATGTAGTTCAACTATCCAATAAAAAAAAACATTAAATATCACAATCGCATGCCAAATGTAGTTCAACCATCCAAAACTTGAATTGTAAAAACAAAACAAATTATATCACAACATTACTTCAATGTATGCCAAATCTAGTTCAACTATTCAATAAAAAAAAAAACATTGTATCATGCAATCACATACCAAATGTAGTTCAACCATCTAAAACTTGAGTTTTAAAAACAAAACAAATTATAACTCAACATTACTTCACATGCCAAATGTAGTTCAACCATCCAAAACTTGAGTTTTAAAAACAAGGCATTATAGATCACAACATTACTTCAAACTGAAGCTACCCAAATCAAGGTGAAGGTCGATACATACTAGAAGAAATACAAGCGACAAAAGACACCACCGAATGCAAAATTCCAAGAATAAGAATCAAATAGAGGAGGCCAAGGAGTTTTCCTCACCCTATGACACATTATTCTCGTACCTCCAACCGTCCATCTCCATAAAGTGGTGTTTTAAATATTCAAGGTGACATCCATGATAATGCACAAACATTAACTACTTTTTTCCATGCTAGAATGTGGAGGAGCCAAATGTGTAGATGACACCCTCATTGATGCAGTCCTTACAACCATATTACCACCCCCATCGGGGTTCAAATTATATACCTTCAACAAACACTGGATAGACTCAAATTCATCCTCCAATCTAGTAGGGGGCCAGGTCTGATCCAAATCAAGATATCTAAACTGACAACCCATATTGGCGAAAACATTTTCTACCTTATTTCCCGCACTCCTAGTGTGTTGGAAAATTACATATTCTGGATTTTCAAGCAAGCCATTTATACTTTCCACTATCCCCTCCAACTACCAACTATTCACTATATTCATTGTAGGTTTCCAATTTAAGACTATTGAACACACTCGATAGAAATATGTGAATCACCATTGATCTAGAACAATTGAAACCCATCACTGGTATAAATTTGAATACCTTTCTCCAATGTCATGAATTTTACTAGTTTGTTACTAGCCACCCCACAAATCTGAGTAAAGACTCACAATGTAGATGAGCTAAAGTCTAGAAATATCACTCCAAAACCAACTATTCCAATATTACTTTTAAATGCTCCATCAAAGTTCAATTAAATAAAACCTCTTGGAGGAGGAGTTAAAGCATGTTTCAAAGAGATAACTGGATCCAATAGCGGTTTTTCTTTGAGAGTTGTCATCCACTAATCGAGGTTCAATTTATGCATAATATTTACCTCAACACCATCAAGATTCCAATATTCACTTGACCATGAGACAACAAGGAGGGTTTCTATGATATTTTGAATAATCATCTCTCTAATTGGTTTCACTGTTCTTCTCTTTCCTCTAAAAATTATATTATTCATTTCCTTCCACAAATTCCAAAGGATAAATAATTTATCTAGAAAATAGGTCGTGTTAACTATAGGTTTCTTGAACATAAAATAATTCCATTAATCCAATAAAGTGACTAAATTCTCATGACTACGAATTTCTAATCCAAATATAAAATAAAGGATAAAACATACCTCCTTTGCAAATACACAGGAAATAAAGAGGTGATAAAGAGGTGATATGTATTCTCTTCAGCCAGAAAACATAGAAAATAGAGAGATGGTTCTTCATAAACTTTCGTTCTTATGCGATCCCAGGTAAGAATCCTACGCCTTCCGACCAACGAGAGAAAATGAGTAATTTTTAGTTAATGGACCCTAGAGTAGATCCTTCTTCAATCAACATTCGTTTCCATAATCAAATGACCCACAATAATTTTATAAGCTTCTTTCAAAGTAAACAAGCGTATTGGGCTCATACATCATCTCAATATGTCTATAATTTGAGAGAAATGAATCCTCTTTCCCTAATTTCCTATTGAAACAATTCCCAAGGAAAATCGTGTGAGGAGCAAGGCCATTTCTTCTTATCTTTCCACCTCGTCCAAAACATAGAATCAGTTTCTGGCCTCCAATAATAAATAAGCTCAATGCTCCAAAATTTATAGTAAAAACTTTCAAATTAATAAGCTTTACTTTCTGGTTTAGACAGGGAAAGTATTGTCAGGCTTCCTAAAACAAAACTGAATCTCCCTTATTTATTTCACAAAAGGCATGTTTCCTCAAGACTTACCTATTTTCTTGTGCTCACATCCATAAGCTTGAACCTATAGTAATGGAATCATATCTAAGTCTTTCTTCTTGAGACATTAGAGGTGAGTGTTTTCTCAACCAAATTATTTTCCATAATTCATTACCTCCTATCACCCACCTCCACCATAACTTCACTCCAAAAGAACCACTTAACATTTCAAGATTAGATGAACACAAACCCCTTGACAATTTAGGTTTGAACAACATATCCCAAGCAACCAAATACCATTTCTTTGCCTAATTGGAACCCTCCCAAAGAAAATCTCACCGAATTTACCTAAGCTTATTATAGACAACTTTTGGTATCAACATAGCAAACATTTCATAAATTGAGATAACATGCAATTCATACCTTGTCAAAATTAATCTCCCTAATAAATTCAAGGTTCGAAATGTCCAATTATTGATCATGTTAAAGAGTTTCTAAAGAATTTCCTACAAACAATAAATTCATTTTGGTTTAAAACTAATGGTACCCAAAAATAGTTTGAAAGAAGATTGGCACTTTCAAAACTCCAATACCCGTGCTAAATACCAATGAATCGACTCCTTACAATTGAAAAAGAATATACTAGTCTTATCGTTGTTAATAAGGTTACTTGAAGTTGCCATGAAAGTTATTAGCATAGAACAAAATTCTTTGACTTCTTTAATGGTTGGAAGACAAAGAAGACAAATGTGTCACTGGAAGATCTTCACCAAAATCCGCAGCCCCTTAATCTTTCCTTTAGAATAGGAATTTTAAAATAATTGACAAAGCCCTTCCATAGCAAATATGAACAAGAAGGGAGACATGGGTTTGCCTTTTCATAGTGCACACGAAAAATTGAAAGTTCCTAAGGGGGACTCGTTAATCAAAATTGGAAAAAAAGGTAAGGAGATAACAAAACGAATCAAGAAATCTAATGAAAACCATAATGTTGAGTTCAAGTTAAATTTAGATAATAATGGTGTTCTATGCTTGATGAAATTTTACTTCAATATTTCTTAGGCCCAATAAAAAATAACAATCACATAAACTTGAAAGTAAAATGCTGATAGAACACAATAATAGATCAATAGACAAGCGAAATCTAGATCATATTTACAATTTCTTAAGCAAAGATATGACATATTGTTGTGTTACAACAGTCAGTAGGATGCTTCAACCAGCAAAGTATTTCTCAGTAACTAATACTTTCACGTGTCACACCCACAACCCTCAAAGATAGGTCATCACAGTTTAAAGCAAGTCAAACCAGGGACAACGAAGAAAAGTCAACATAGGTAGCTTCAGAAAAGTCAATGCAAAAAACTAGGGCTTCAGTTAAAAAGCCCAGAATTCCTTGATTTTAGTGCCCAGCTGTACGACCTCCCAAAATCAGAATTTATCTAGACGATTGAGGTCAAACAAATAAGGGTTTACCACACTCAACACTGGTCAACACTGCAATAGAAAAACCCTAAAAAAACCAACAAATAGAATAGAAAGCCCTTAAATAGATCAACGTAGAAAACAGAAAGCCCTAGACATATCAGCGTAGAAAACAACAGCTTCGCTCCACACGCGTGAGAATAAAAAGGCCTCCAAAGGCTATCGAACTAATCAAATCACAAAGAAATAATGTGTGATGAGATGATGATAAAATGACCTCCAAGTCTCTCCAATTTGTATTCATCAATGAGGGTGTGTGACAGATCTCTTAAGCACGCGGGATAAATATTTCCGACCTTGCACATGTGGATAGTAAATTAAAAATAAATATTTTTCTCATCTGATCAAGATGATATTTAGATCAACCTTGCACCTCTCTAAAAGAGGAATCCAACAAAAATATGACCATCTTAATATGAGCCGTGCAACATGGAGTTTGGTCCTAGTTTCCAAAAATTAGCACTCCCTGTCAACTAGGGAGAAATCCATTTGTCCACTAGTGCCATCCATCATGTACCAAACCAAACATCGTGCGTCATCCCATCGTAAATTTCTTTTCTGGCTCTTTATTTCAGAACAAAATATGAGTCACAAATACATCACACATAGCTGGCCCAAAGTTAGCATAGAGGTAAAAACCTCTCTCAAACTCAAAAGAGTCTCATATAACTCGAACTTAGTTTACTAACTCGAAGTCATTTTAGAGGATAAAACCTCATCATAATTGATCCTAGATTAAGGTGTTGGACACGTGCCATCCTAGACATATAGAATACGACAATCTCTGATGAATCCATCAGTCTTTCTATGGTCTCTATCCACATTTCCCACCTTATTGGCCAAATGAAAGGTACTTCCCATGAGTTTGAAAGTCTATGGGTAGGATGCATGTGGGGCACAAATTAGAGAGAGGAAAACCAAATCAATATCATAATGTTGGGGCAGAAGCACAATAATGTTCAACAAGCCTAGCCCCGTATGTGCTCATAGCTTCAAGAAGTTATCCCCAAGCCTCTTGGAGCTGCTAAAGATCATATTCCAACTCAAGAAGGACCCTTAGAATAGGGTCTCTCCACAATTCCAAGCTTCTCACGGAAGTTTAGGAACTTGACCTTCCCTAGGGTCTTCATGAGAATATTTGCAACGTGCTCATCAGTTCCTACATGATCATGTCTTACGACGCCTTGCTGTACCATATCCCAGATAAAGTGGTACCTGATATCAATATGCTTGGATTGATCATGGAACATGAGATTCTTAGAAAGACAAATCTCACTCTGGTTATCACAAATGATAACGGTGGTATCTAGCACATGCCGGAAAAAATCACTGAAGATCTTTCACAACGAAACAACTTCAAAACAGGCCATACTCGCTACAATGTATTCGGCCTCAACAGTGCTCAAAGCCATCAATATTTTCTTCCTGCTCATCCAAGATATAGAAGCAGAATCCAAGGTGAAGCAACATCTAGATGTGCTCTTGCGATCTACCACACTACCAACCCAAACGACATCATTATATTCATGGAGTCTCAAAATACCAACAATGTATCTTAGCCCATTGTTGATTGTGCCCTGAAGATATCTCAACATATTCTTGGCACCAATACAGTGAATGTGATGGGGTTCAACGATATGTTGACTCAAATTATTCAATGCAAAACATACGTCCAGACAGGATTTCACTAAGAACATAAAGCCCCCCATGATTTGTCGATACTCGGTGGGATTTCCTCACATGGGCCCAACATCATTTCCACTCAACTTCTTAAAGTTGAGTTCCATTGGTTTCGACACAGACTTGCAGTCCACCATACCAAATCTCTCCAACAACTTCATGACATATTTTCCATGAGAAAGGAAAATATCGCCTGGCCTTTGCCAGACCTCCAAGCCTAGGAAGTAGTGCATCAGTCCTGGGTATTTCATCTCAAAATCAGAAGCTAGCTCCCTCTTACATTGATGAATGAGAGGGTCAACACATTTCAGGAAGAGATATTCCACATAGAGAACCAAAATGAGAGGCCTTTCTCTATCAACCTTAAAATAAAGGTTCAGATCAGCATTACATCGAGTGAAGCCCAACTTCATCAAGTAGATATCTATCCTCTCATACCAAGCCGTGGGGTCTTCCTTGAACCCATAGAGGTCTTTATTCAACCTGCATACATGGGTGTCTCTATCTCAGACTTCAAACCCCAAAGGTTTCTCCACATACACAGAATCCTTTATAGATCCATGCAAAAAAACGGTCTTCACATCCATCTGATGTAGACTCCATCCTTGCATAACAGCAAGGGAAATAATAGATCGGATGGTGGTATAGCGGGCCACAAGTGAAAATATATCATCATAATCTTTACCTTCTTATTGAGAGAAGCCTCAGGCAACGAATATTTCCTTGTAATTTTCAACACTTCCATCAGATCCATGCTTGATCTTATAGAGCCATTTTGAGGTGACAACAAATTTTTCCTTCGGTCTTCAGACCACTTCCCAGACATCATTATTCGTAATGGACTCATATTCTTCCTGCATAACATCCTTCCAAACTTGATGCTTTATGACTTACTCAAATGTTTCAGGCTCAGATTTTACTATCGTACTCATGGCTGGTAGATACGCTTGGTATCTCTTCGGCTTCTTTCTTTTGCGGAATGTCCCCCTTGGGGCAATATGTCTGTAGGCATATTCGAGACTTTCCCTAAGCCATGAGGGTCTTCTCTTATTCTAAGGAGTTGGATCAATGGGATCCATAGGTCCTTCAACATTGGGCATCAAGTCATCCTTCAGCTCCTCCAGCTTCCCTGCTTCTTTGTCTTCTTTGTATTCCATGGAGCTAGGAATATTTCTCACTTTCTAAAGGGAAAAATCTTCATCGAATGTGACATTGTGGCATATATCCACTTCTCTTTGACCAGTCACATAGGTTATATATGCCTTTGAAGTTTCACTGTAGCCCACAAACGTTCCCTTCTTTCCAGAAGCATCCAAGTTTCTTCTTTTTTCTTTTGGCACATGAAAGTAAACAGGACAACCAAAAAATCTAAAATTAGAAACATCAGGTTTCTTACTAGAGAAGACATCTTCGGGAGTTTTGGAGTCCAGAGCGGAATGTGGGCATATATTTTGAGCATACATAATAGTGTTCATAGCTTCTCCCCATAGAAACTTCAGAAGACCTTGGTCACATAGCATATCATGGGAAACTTCCACAATGGTCTTGTTCTTTCTTTTAGTAACACCATTTTTCTCACGAGTGTACAAAATTGTGGTCTCCCTCTTAATGCTAGCTTCTCTGCAAAAGTCATTAAACTCATTTGAATCATACTCAGTCCAATTGTCAGTCCTCAAAACTTTGATTTTCTTCTCTGTTTGATTTTCCACGAAGGCCTTGAAGGTACGCAACCATTTGAATGCTTCGTCGTTCTTCTTCAAAAAATATATCCAGATCTTGTGGGAGAATTCATCTCTAAAAGTCATGTAATAATAAAATCCTCCGAAGGACGTCACAGGAAGCATACCAGATAAGTCAAAATGCATCAACTGCAAGATATCAGTTGTCTTTGTGACACTTGAGGGGAACGGTCCCCTTGTATGCTTCCCTTCGACACAAACCTGACATATACCTTCATGATCATATCTAAATTCAAGCATCCCTGTCACCACCTTCCTTGCTTCGGGAATGGCTTTGTAACGAAGATGTGAAAAACTACGGTGCCATAACTCTGTTTAAAGAGTTGTATCACAAGTCATATCCCCGAATGGACTTCCTCCAACATGGTAGAGTGTATCAACTCTAAAACCAATAGAAAGAGCTTGCTTGAAGTTCTTCTTCTAGATAAGTACGTTTCCATCAACGAATGCCACCTTGAATCCTTTATCTTCCATTGCCAAAATGGACACAAGGTTCTTCTTAAAATTAGGTACATACAACACATCTTGTGATCACATGACTTGACCTTGAGATAAATGGAGGGTCACAGTCCATGTCCCTTTCATGGGATAGGTGGCATTATCTTTGAGGATAATTTCCAGATTAGTATACCTCTCAACCAGATTAGAAAGGGGTTCTTTATAGCCAGTGAGTTGCCTTGAAGCACCACTATCAATTAACCAAACATCCAAGGTGTCAAGTGGAGATGTAGGAGAGTAGAAATGATACAAGAATAAAATCATTTCTATTATTATCAACAACATTAGACTCATCGTACCTGTAATTTCTTGACTTGTTGAAAGATTTCCCATTTCCACTATGATCAGAGGGAGCAATCCTTTTTCCTTGGAACTTGTTGTTCCTGCCATTTGTATTCGAGTTGTTGTTGTCACCATCCTTGGGAGAGTCCCTTCTATTATGGCACTGTCTTGCATAGTGACCAATCTTGTTACAAGTGTAACATCTTCCATTCTTTCCTTTTGGCCCCACTCTAAATGCTTTTGATTTGTCGGGCCACCATGGTTCTTATTCTTTGCAAGAGTGGCAAAGGCAGTAGGGTCACTTCCATTACCATTAGAGGCATGCTCCAGCATTCCTGTTTCCTCTTGAGTGCATCTTGTCAATATTTCATCAAAATCAGGAATTGCATTATTATTGAGAATAGTGGTATTGAATACATGCCATTCACGAGGGAGACCTCCAAGTGCAATAAGAACCATCTCTTGATCAGATATTTCTTCCCCAATAGCTAGGAGGTTATTCCTGATTTCAGTGAGCCTCATAAAATAGGATTGAATAGATTCATCCTTACCCTTCTTGATATTCTTCAATTGATTTTGGAATAAGGGGATTTGATTAGCATTACTAGCCTTGAACATGCTCACCAGCTTATCATAAATCTCCTTAGATGTCTTGAACTCATAAATGTAAGAAACCAAGTGCTTATGAATAGACTCCCAGATAATCATCTTCGCTTCGATTCCCAATTTTCTAAACTTCGTCTCTGTTGCAGCAACTACATTTGATGGAGGCTCTTGGATCTTCCCCTGTACATAGTCCATGACATCTTGATATTCTAGCGCAAAATCCAAGAACATCTTCCATGCATGATAATCAGACTTAGTCAATTTATCATCATCCTTGAAACCCTTGTAGGTTGAGGTGGTCATTTGTCCTTGATGGGATCTCTTCCTTCAGAGATTGCTTCTAACACCAACTTGGACTTTGTCTTCACCTTAGTTCTAATACCATGCTAAATTTAGATAACAATGGTGTTCTATGCTTGATGCAATTTTACTTCAATCTTTCTTAGGCCCAATACAAATAATAATCACATAAACTTGAAATTAAAATGCTAATAGAGCACAATAATAGATCAATACAAGACAAGAAAAATATATATCATATTTACAATTCCTAATGTCTAGCAAAGATATGAGATATTGTTGTGTTACGGCAGTCAGCAGGATGCTTCAACCAACAAAGTCTTTCTCGGTTAGCCAACAATTTCATGTGTCACACCCACAAACCTCAAAGATGGCTCATCATAGGTCAACACAAGTCAAACCAGGGACATCGTAGAGAATTCAACATAGGCAACTTCAGAAAATTCAACGTGACAAGCTAGGGCTTCAATCAAATAGCCCGAAAGTCCTCAATTTTAGTGCCCAGCTGTACAACCTCCTAAAGTCAGAATTTGTGCATTTGTGCATAAGATTGAGGTCAACTGACCAAGGGCTGACCATGGTCAGCGCTTGTCAACGATGCAATATAAGAGCCCTAAAAAGGCCAGCGCATAAAGCAGAAAGCCCTTGATTGATCAGCATGGAAAATAGAAAGCCCTAAACAGATTAGTGCAGAAAACAACAACTTCGCTCCATGCGTGTGAGAAGAAAAAGTACTCCAAAGGATATCGAACCAATCAGATAAAAAAGAGACAATGTGTGATGAGAAAATGACCTCCAAGTCTCTCCAATTTATATTCATCAATGAGGGTGTGTGACACATCTCTTAGGCATGTGGGATAAATCTGGTCGACCTTGCACATGTGGAAAATAAATTCAAAATAATTTTTTTTCTGATTCGATCAAGATGATATTTAGATCAATCTTGCACCTCTCCGAAAGAGTAATCCAAAAAATAGGACCATTTTCATATGAGCAGTGTAACATGGAGTTTGGACCTAGTTTCCAAAAAGTAACAGTTCAACTAGTAGTGTAGCTTATTAGAGGCTATGCATACGAACATGATTATAGTCCCTCAGGCATAGATAAAAAATAATTTCAGATATTGGCCCTCACCCATACGATAGATGACCGATTTTTTCCCTTCATAATGCTTTTCGAATAGATAGGCTCCACTATTTAGGATGTACACCACATAAGAAGCCTTCCTATTAGGGGGAGAGAGGCATTGGAACTGCTAATGACTTTGAAGAAACTATCATAGATGCTGGTTAAAAGACGAGAAATATATGTTCTGTATGGGTTGGTTAATAAACGAGAAATATAACCAAATTCATAAAAAACCTCTAACAAGTAATCCCAACTAATCTGATCATAGGCCTGAGACATATTTGCCTTTATCATCATCCCTTGTTTCTTCAAACTCCTTAGTGAATGGATAATTTCCTGAACTGTAATAATGCCATAAGAAATCTGGCTTCCCTCCATGAAATTTTTTTGTTATGGGTAAATAAGCTCTTTTAATAAAAGTTACAAATGATCAACAATCACTGTAGCTATCACCTTATAGATAAAATTAGATAGTACTATTGTTAGAAAGCCACTAAGATCCTTTGATTTTCCAACCTGAGGAATTAGAGAGATAAAATTTGCATTGAGTCCACCCCACATTGAATGAGTGTTTTGGGATTCCTCCACCACCAGTCATGAATTTCCTTTTCTAAAAAAAGTTCAACAACCTTGGAAAATCTAAAATGAAACCATCTCGTCAAGAAAATTTAGTTTGCGACATCTCCATAACAACTTCCTCTTGAAAAAAGATAAACCTCATGCAAGCAACATTCGGTTCCTTATTGAGAAGCTTAGGAATATACCCCAAAATATTATTAATATTCGATTGTCTATTATATGAATTCTCCATTAGGATATCCTTGTTGAAAATGATCAGCTCTTCTATTTTCAAATGTTGGACCTTTTCCAATTCATCTCCTCCAATTACTATGAAAATCTGATTTCAGTGCCTAGGCTACAACATGGATTTATGGAAACATTTAGAATTCTACTCACCCTCCTTCAGCCACTAAAGTCAAGATTTTTTCCAGCAAAGTATTTCTTCATATTCTCAATAGCACTAATTTATTCAGTTTAAATCCCTCCTCCAACATTCATGTGACGACTACAATTACTGTTAACTAGTTCTTAGCTAGTTATATGACTTTTATTATTTATTTAAGGAGAAATACTAAGACAATCAATGTTTTGATGGAAAAGTTACTTTATTTTTAATAAAATTATTTATGGAAAGTAAATTTCATAAAAAGTAAAATGCTGATGGTAAATTTTTTCCAAGAACTGAAAAGGTGGTTGGACAGTTTGAACAGTTACCTACTTCTCTGGGGATAAGAGAATCATCCCAGTGAGGAATGGGGGTTGTGTTCAGAGTCTAAGGAAGGGGTAGAAAGTTTTTCCGAGATGGTAAAGACCAATGGAAAATATTTCAGAGTTCCTGAAATTTTTTTGTACTAGCTGGACCTGGGGAGGTCCTGAGGTCACAGAAAAAAATCTACTGTCAACCTTGTACCTTTCAGTGGAGAAGCACGAGGGAAAGAGCAGGATATCATTGCCTCTCTAGAAGGTTGGGAGGAACACCATCAACAGATTGATATTCAGATAAGTATTTGAGTAATTGGTAAATTGGAATAGGAATTGACTTATTTTAATGAATATAAGATTTCAATAAATTTTAGTCATTTACAGTATGGACAATGAATTAATCTAAATGGTTATGTAGAAAAGAGGAAGGTTACTATACATTTATTTTTATGGATTAAAACCCACCTTTACATATGTCTGTTTACTTTTATGGCTTCAAACCTGTATTTATAGATTTGGCAAAATATTCGTGGAATGGTTTCTGAGTTATCGAATCTGATTTTGTTATGAGAAGTGAAATAGACATCTTATTATAAAGTACAAAACTAGTTTTATTTTCCAGAATATATTTACAGGTCTTTTGGTACATGGGATTGATAAAGTAAACTTGGGTAATGAAGACACACCAAGAATAGAATACGTTCAATATGTTGGAACCTTGTTGTTAAATTGTTGAAAGAAGGAAATATAAAATACAGAAAAACAACCTTTACTTGAAAAATAATAGCGACTAAGTAAAAACAATTAGAAATATCAGAAGGAGTTAGTTAGTTAAACAACTTGCTGAATGGGTAGGAGGAAACTTTTGGCATCCTGAACCGAGGGTTCCAATGCACATCATTTTCTCCTCGATAATGTTATATGCGGACAAATTACAAGGTGGTTTGGTCACCCAAAGCTAAGAAATAATACTGTGTCATTACGAAGCTACTAGAGTTAAACCTATTCACAGTGCATAAACCAAAATCTGTAGATGTACTCATTTAATACTAGAAAATTTATAGAAAAATACCATTGATGGTAAACACAGTATCCAAGAGAAATATTCTACATATATATATACAAGAAGAAAAAAACTAAGTAAAAGCTAGTTCCATGATTCTGAATAGCTATATTTCAAATATAAACCATAAATTTCAAGTGTAGAAATCATAAGCGAAAATTCTGAGAGTTCCAAAGGAACAATATTCGGTATGAAACTTTTATATAAATAAAGTAAATAAAAATAGACAGCATTCGGCAACCACATTGAACGTATCTAATGGGTCAAACCCCAATCCATAACTGGCAGTGTATTTACCGAAGAAAAACTGCTCAATCCAACGATTATGGAATTAAACAAAAGAACTTCTGTGAATAAAAGAAAATCTCTTATAAACACATAAGTAGGAACTGTCGAATTTCCGTTCTGTATAAGCTAGCAAGTTTGCAAGGCATCCAAAATATATACATTGAAAACCCTAACTTTAACCCTAGGTTAAATACGATGGTGAAGCTTGCGAGAAAGCGTAATTTTGTTGGATGGGTACCTATACCTGAACAGGAGGAAGGCGAATGTTTAGCCATGGACCCTTGATCGAACTGGATGCATAGTTTTGTTTCAGATGGAGGTAGGATTACCTGCAAAGCAACAAGTTTACAAACATAAGCCTCGAAATACCAAAAAGGGAAACGACATATAACTTTGTGGAAAGAAAGCAGAGAGAAAATTAAACCATAAGTTACTTGATAAAAAGTGAGAACCTCCGGGACTGTGACTGTCCTCCTCCCTGGAGAGAAAATGAAAAAATACAGAGTATATCTAGTTAAACATGCCGAAAAACAAGAGCTTAAAGAGTCTTTGAAATAGAGGAGCAGAATTGCTTTACAGTGCAAGGACTAGTAAGCGTATTACCTAGGACGAGAGCTGGAAATGACTGGCATAACTGTGAGTGTGCAGAGGCAAAAGTATTCCTTCGACAACTCTGAGTTTTTCACCTCATTAGCGTACTTGGAACCCGTGCAGAGAAGGTCCTCGAGAGATCTCCGTAATAGGAAAAGCATAGAGAAACTTCTCCAAGGTGTCTAGAATGAGCCAGGACTGAAATGCTGCGAAGAAAACTTACAAGAGTAGAAGCATAACCATATACGGTGACACAAATCTTGGTGATGCAGCAGAGCAGGGTTTCGAGCCGCCGATCGGCGCGAATGAGGAGAGGCTGTTAGGGACATGTGTTATACCCAAAGCCCTTCCTGCCAAGCCTCTCCACCGTCGATCTGCAAGAGTTGATCGGACGGTGTAGAGTGGGTCAAGTGGCCTCGAAAAAATTAAATCCAAATCCATTTTAAAATCAATATGTGAGTGATAATAAATCCTATTAGGTACAAGCATTAATTTGGGCGGAATTACCATGCAAGGGCAGCCAGTATATTAAACACAGAATTTTAACAAGTGTCATTCGATGAATACTATGATGAGTTAATATGCATTAACAAGTGTTTTATATGCATTATAAATGAATACTATGATGAGTTAATATGCGGTGGTAACACCAGTCTCGTTCAACCCGAATTGTTTAGTAGGGTTTAAGATATAAATTGATATGAAAATATTGTATATACAATGAAATAGTTTCACTTATAAAGTGAAACTAATATTTTTTTTTTAATTCTCTAGTAAATATGGTTGGTAGGTATTACAGCTCATGGATAATGGGTTGCTTTTGCATTTGCCCTCAGATTTCAGTTTCTTTAGAAGATGTTTTCAAACTCTTTTTTTATTCCATAAATCTATATGATTAACGTTAAATCTATCATCCAAATAATTGAATTAAATTAAAGTTTTGGAAATTTCTATTCCAAAATGCAATGAGTATCAACAACATTTACCTTTGTTGCCAGACTTTTCCACGAAAATGATGGGGGATTGGAATGACGGGTGATTAGGAAGTCGTTGATTTGATGAAATTGTTTGGAAATGTAGGCTTCCTCTTCGAAGAGATTCGACATGTTCCTCTACCAGCCGTTATTAATGGAACCTCGGAAACGAATTGGGTGAAGCAGCCCCAGGTTTAGAGCATCCCCCTGAAAATGACCCAGGAGAGCTTTGCCAGCTTCAAGGTGCTTTACCCAGATTCGCTTCAAGGAGAAAACTAAATGGGAAATTCTTGAAAGTTGTAATAAAATGTTTATCTTATGATGATAGCATGGTGCAGTGCAGGGTACTAAATTTGCCAAAAAAACGTGTATCCCAACCGCTATAATGAATGATGTGGGCTGAAGCATAATTCATTTTTCTTGGTTGTTAAAAGATGGCTATTGACACGGTATGTGTTTAATTCTCGTGACACTTTTGAGTTATGTTTTTATTGGTTGAGTGGGCAGTAAGTGAAAATAAATATTCTTGATAAATTTAATGATCATAAATTATATAGAAAAACAATTTATTTTTCTTATAAAATATAAATTAATTATATATATTTTTTTTATTCTTTAAAATTAGAATAAAATATAAAATAATTTTTTTAGTTTTTTTATTTTTTTAAAATATAAAAATTTGATTTCATATGCATTAATTATATATAATTAAATTAAAATATCATTTACTAATTATAAACAAATAATTTGTAATCAATATTATAAAATTTATTGTTAAACTCATTCTATGTTTAAAAAGGATTAGTTGATTAACACGTCTAACTAAAAATAACAATTACAAATTTTTTGAAAAGAAAGTATAAATTTATAGTGATATACAACTAACTTTACATATTATTTGAAAATAAAGTATGATTTTATAATTATATACACCTAACTGAAAAATTTATTGTTAAACTCATTCTATGTTTAAAAATGATTAGTTGATTAGATATACATTTTTTACCTAGTGTAAATTTTGGTGTAATTGTAAAGTTTTAGGGTTAAATAATTTGTACAAAATTGATATTTCTATATTCACGTGATTAGTTGATTAGATATGCATTTTTTACCTCATGTAAACGTTGGTGTAATGTTAAAGTCATAAAGTTATATAATTTGTATAAAATTGATATTTTGGGTACTCACATTTAGTGTGTTGTGAAAATTAAGTATTAAAAATGTCCATTAAAATTTAGTTTTCTTATTTTTATTTTTATGTAATAAAATTGTGTAGTAAAGTTGAGTTTTATTATTTTAATGTAACATTATTGTATAAAATTTTAGAATTATATATTTGAATTAAAATGAGTGGAATATATTATTTGAATTAGAATGAGTGAAATATATTTGAATTAAAATGAATAGAATACATATTTATTGAGAATTTAAACTTTACTAAACTTTAATTTTTTTTAAGTAAATTTCAGTTTTTCTATTTTAATTTGATATTACTATATAAAAGATTAGAATTATATATTTAAATTAAAATTAGTGGAATATATTATTTGAATTATAATGAGTGGAATATATTTGAATTAAATTGAATGGAATACATATTTATTAAGAATTTTAAATATAGTAAAAGAATTATAAAAATTTAAATATTTTTATTTTTTTTGAATAATTAAAAAAATGTATTAAAATATTAATTTTAGATAAAATTTAATATTAAAAATTCAGAGAGCATAGAGTAGATATTGATAGGGTTTTTTTGTCAAAGCATTTTGTAGTGTAAAGATCATTGATTTCCATGCTAAGGACTGGTGTGATGTAGAATGAGTAAGATCTTTGAGGTGATTTTGATATCTTAGATATCACTGAAATGTAACTACTTAAAAAACACTTTAGTCATAAAATCATAAAAAAACTCACATTAATAATAATAATAACAATAAAATTAAAATAAAAGATAAAATTTTCATATCAATTAAAAAATATACATTTAAAAATTATTTTTAATATATATATATATATATATATATATATATATATATATATATATATATATTAAATTGCTATATTAGTTTTTTATTATTATAAATATTATATTCAAATTTAAAAAAATCATAAAATATAATATTATAATTAAAAAAATTATAAAATATAATATTATAATTTTCAATAACATAAATATTAGAAAATAATATATAATATTAAAATAAAAAATATTATAACTATAATATAATATAAGAATTTTTGTTAAGGTTTATTTTTCATATATAAAAAATTATATAAAAATTAAACTAATAAAATATAATAAAAAAACTTTAAACACAAAGATAATAAAGGAGGAATACTATTTCCCCTTTTATTAAACCACATTTATTGTTTCTTAAAATAAATCTCCCGTGTCGCCCTTATCATTTTAAAATTAGTTACTAAGAATATAATATAATTCCAGTTTGAGAATATCATAATATTATATAATTTTACTTTGATCCCTTGTCTTTGAAAGTGAAAAAGCCATTGGTTATTACAAATATCATATAATTAAATTTATATTTAGTTCCTCTCTTATTCACACAATTTTACTTTTTGAAGAAAAATAATGCATATATTTGAAAATAACTAACTTATCATATAATTTCACTTTTTCAACCTTTTTTAGTGCATCAATTCTTTTTTCATAAGGTGAAGATATATTTAGTTCTTCTCTTATTCATTCAACTTTGCTTTCTCAAGAAAAATTGTGTTCACAAATTTACTTTCTCAAGCAAAATTGTGTTCACAAATTTACTTTCTCAAGCAAAAGAGTGCTTATATTTGAAAATATATTATTATTTACACAAAAGTGTTTATATTTGAAAATAGCCACAGTTTTTTTTTTTATATTTAGTTATAAGAAACTAAAATTCCATAACACAATAATATATTTCTTTTCTTATGACATAAACCTTTGACTAATAATAAAAAATATTCCTATGCTAATCATTTAAAGGAGGTGGGTTTATTTTAGAGTACTTTATTTTTTTAAATATAGTAGAAGAATTTATCATAACTTGGTAGTTAAAATATTAGGAAATAACTATCTCTGACTATTATTTGTGAATGTAGGATGACTCATCATCATTGTTGTAACATCCCCAAGTAAATCTCATGTAAAATACATAGGATTAGAAAACTTTTTTGAAATTTACTAACATGTAACATTCTGAATCACTTATTCCATATTCCTTAACTCACCAATAGATAAAATCATCATCATTACATAGAATAACATTAAAAATGGAATAACAATTCCATACCTTAAAAACCATTGTTGCAACATAATATAATAAATCTTTCTATTGTAACCCTACAACATAATCATCATTCATTTAATTAGGTAAGTTAATCACATATTTAATGATGTAAGTGTCAATTTCATGCAAGGACACAACATCATTAAAATGACATAATAGGAAAACACAACAATGGACATCGATATACCCTGGAAATAATGGAGGAAAAAAACCAACGAACCTTTATTTTATTAAATGTTTTATGAGGGTTTTCACTCCCTCATCTGAAAATGGGTCGATAACTTGAAATGGATATGCGCAAGCACCTCCCACTCAGTTAAACAAATAAATGATCGTGCTTATACATGATTGTGCGGAAATGAATACTTGAAATAAGTGTATGTTTTTTTAACTGTTTAAGTGCTTTAAGAACATTTGTTTTTGCTAATATTAAGCATGCACAACAACCATATAATGTAGAAAATAAGAATCAACAAATAACAATAAATTTAATATAGGAGTTCACCTGTATATCGTGGGCTATGTCTCCTTGAGCCTTTGTCACGTTAAAAAGTCAACTCCAATAGTTATCAAAACTGAACCAAAGGGTTTAGAATACTATTTATACCCCTAGTATGGTTTTCATCACTTTGAAGATAAACTAGGTTTCCTTTGACTTGACCTCATATTTCGGTGCCCTTAAGCTTTCCTGAGCTTCTCTTTGGCACAAAATCCCTAGAAGTACTTTTATATCCTTGAAACATCAGCTATTGTCTCTATCACACATCAAAAATCCAAAATAGACTGACCGTTTTCTCAAAATGAGCACTGGCTCCCCAATCTAGGCCTCCATCCACTCTTGGCCTTAGGCTTCACAAAAATTCCTTGTGGCTATTTGAACTTTATAAGTATTCAAAAGGCTCTAAAAATCATTTCATTAGATTCAAAATGTCCAAAATAGTCATAATAGACTATTCAGTAGCATAAATTGGCCTTCGGCTACTCCGGTTTCGCCTCCAATACCTAGCAGCAACCCTTGGCTCTAGGGTCACTAAAAAATTCTTTGAAGCATCTCGACTTTCAGAAGTCCTAAAAAGCTTCTGAAAAGTCCATCAATGTATTCAGAAGTATGAAAAAAATTATAAATGACTATTTTTTTGCTGAGGATGGATACTGGCTGCTCTGGATAGTCCCCATTCTCCTATTGGCACATGCTGGCCCTAGTGGCCCATGGAACTTTACTGAATCATCTTGAATTTCAAAATTTCTCTACAGGATCTGTAAATGACACCATTAGTTCCATAATGTTTGAAACATCTAGAATTGACTATTGGATTCCTAAATAAGGCCTCTTGCTGCATTGGCTAGGCCTCAAACTGTTGTTGGCCCATGGTGGCCCTTGTGGCCCCTAGAACTTCTCTGAAGAAAAAATTTTCTAAAAAGTCCTCTTATGGCTCTGAAACCCTCACCAATGAGTCTGTAATGTCTAAGATATTCGAAATTGACTATTCACACTCCAAAATTGGTCGAATCTAGCTCAAGATCTAGAGCCTAAATTGACTTTTCCTAGTGTCCCCTAAAAATCCTCCACTAACTTTGGGGAACTACACTTAACTACAGTTAAAATAGGGAACTTCCCTAAATCTGGGCACACTTCCAAATTTACTGCCAGAATAAACTGGAGTTTATTCTAATGTTAAAAATCAATTAGAGGTTAGATAAGTGCTTCTTAAATAGGATAACCACTCCTTAGCATTACTATTGTTTATTGTGGGTTAACCACATTTAACACTAATTAATTCAGGTTTAATACATATCCCTCCAGTTCAGATCTTAGCACCTAGTTTTGTGTGCTTGGGCACATGGGGAAGGGCTGGCCCTTCCCCCCCCCACTCCCCATATTTGCTCATAAACGATAAATTTAAGTCATGCCACTCTATTGTTAAGAAAATTGTTGTGGCGTGATGGCACACGGGCGGGCTAGCAGGGCTCTAGTCTCACGTTTGATTCTCTGGAGTCCCAAACAAATTTTGCATCACCATCCTGGGCCACGTGGCAGCCTCCAGGCCTCTTGCCTGACAGACTCTCATTGGCTAGAAAAACCCTTGATACAGTCCAACTACTAATGTCATGCTGACACTTGTCGACATCTGGTTCGCCCAAAAGAAATATTTTAGGGAATATTCCAAGAATATTCCAAGAATATTCCCTGAAATATTCTTTTTTTAAATATTCAAAACCCACTCAAACTTGGTCAAAATCTAGAAATTACATTTTACGAGACCTTTCAAATCGCGATAACTTCTTCATATGGTGTTGGTTTTTCAAACGGTTCATGGCGCCAGAATCAGGAAGATGATATCTACCCAGTCGCTTAGGTTTGACACACTTTCGAACATTATGAAATTTGAGCTATCACTTAGGTCCATGATCCAAATCTGATTACTCCCTCACTCAATGGATGTAAAGGAGTCGATGCCTTAACCATTGTTAAAAATATTAAAAAGAAATATCACCTTAAATTCAGCATAACTAGCTAGAATCTATTACGTTAATCATGATATCATTTACATCTCAGTTCCTTGAATATTGTGTCCTTGTGGCCTTTTTGTTCCCTACAATAGATTATCTTACATTTTATAATCCCTCAATCTACACGAACCATTAGTTTATTCCTACCATTATGCTAAATATAATTCTTCATTCATATAAGTCACAATCGCTTCCCGCAATTACTATCGTTGACAAATTTTGGCATCATGATTATAAAATATTTATCAAACCTAAATAATAAGTATTTACTAGTTATGCTTCAAACATCTTTTCATGTGCATAAAGAAAATGCATACAAAGTATTGAGGTATGTATCTTTTATTAACATTGCACATGCATTAATTAAAAACGGGTGAAAATGTGAAGTTGGGTTACACTTTTTGCCCTTGTTTGAGAAAAAATTTCATTTTTTTCAGTTCTTCAAATTTTTGCAAGCTAAAACAATTTTTCTATTTAGAATTTCATTGTGCGATAAAAATAAAAGTTGTCAGAAATTTTGTGAGCTTTCTATTACTTATTTTTTGGAATTGTTTTATGCACATTTGATATGTCAACTTAGCATTTCTTTGAGTGTGTGTTTTTTAACAATCAACGAATTCATAAGAAGTCATGTTAATACACAATGTTGTATTCTTTGAAAATTTGTGTTTTTGAGAAACAAAATGTGTTACAACAATTTAGATAGATTCTACTTCGGTTTCATCATATTTACAAAGCCAATGGAAGTATATCATAATTACTAGAATTTTTTGAACTGGTCCAATGAAAAACTGTATATTTTGAATATGCTTCACGACGCAAGAAATTTCTTAACATATAACTTATAAACTAAAAATCTAAAAGCTACCCATTATTGACGACAGACCAATGTAATGTACCATAATTTTTTCAATTTTTTTACAATGTATTTTGGAAGATACAAATTTTGATTTCATTGAATCACATTGACCTTCAGAAATTGTTTGCATCTGTTTTATTAAAAAATTAATTAAAATTAGTAAATATTTATGAAATTCCATGAAAATTGTATTTCCTGAAAGTGGATTCAATTCTGAAAATTCTTGTCTTGGTTCCGACAGTTAATTCAGAATGTTTCATGGAGTTTAATCAGTCCAAATTTGCAGAAACATATTCAGGGCTTGGCTCTGCATAATTGGTGACACGTTAGTTCAGCCAAACTCTTAAACAAAGTTCGGCCAAACCTTTTTTTGCACTGACAACCCGTTAAGTCAAATGAAAAAGTAGTTCTTCCAAACTATTTCTTAAAATTTCGGCCAAACTTTTACCTAACTTTTCGTCGGCTGGAAAGTACCACCGAGCCCCTCAAAAAAAACATTTCACAGCAATATAAATTGTTGGGAAATCATTTATTATTTTTGCATATTTTTCCATGTTTGTTCTGATTTTACAAAAGTCTTGATCTGATCTTGCAAAGAATTGTTTTGGGTTTAAAGAGTTTTCTTGGAGGCACATTCAAAGGAATTTTCTTTGAGAGACATTATTTTCCTACATTTGATCTGATTTTGCAAGGAATTGTTTTGGGTTTAAATAATTTTCTTGGAGGTACATTCAAAAAATATTTTTGAAGACTTTTCTTGGAGGTACATTGAAAAGACATTTCTTGGAGGTATGTGATAAAGTTTTTTGGGCTTCATTTTTTTTTAAAGTATGGATTTGGGCTTAATTTCGAAAGGACATTTTTTGATTTTGGGTTGAAGTAAATCTTTTATAATGATTTTTTAAAATGAGTTTTTGTGTAACTTTTTAAATGAAATTTTTTTGTAGGACTTGGAAGGAAATATTTTGAACTTCGTTTCATTTTTATAAGACATTTTTTTCTTGAATTTTTTAAAGTAAGTGTTTTGGATTGAAGTATGTATTTTTTGCAAAATTTTTAAAATGAGTTTTTTTTTTTTAAATTAAATATTTTGTGATGTTTTTTTTAATTGAGTTTTTGTCTAAATTTTTGAAGGAAATTTTTTGAACTTCATACTCTATTATCATGGGAAATCGAAGGAATTGTACGAGAAAATATGATCGAAAAAGAGACCCTGAGGAACGTAGAGAAGAGACGAGACAATCTCGCAAAAGAAAGATAGAAGCACTCTCAAATATTGAAGGGGAAAATCAACCTCAACTAGAAGTTGAAATAGGTATGTAAATATAAATATTATGATTTTGATATATTTAAAATTTTCCTAGTGTAAAATGTGAAGCTTAATTTTTATTTGATGAGCTAATTTGAAAAATATTTTGCAATGTAAATAGAGAGAGATATTCCTCAAAACATTGATGATGAGATACAAAATTTTGAAAGAGAAAGTGAAAGAGATATTGAACCAATGATTGAAGATGGTGAAAATGTTGAAAGAAATTCAAGTGAAGAAATTGAATCACAAGGTATGTATATATATATATATATATATATATATATATATATATATATCTGTGTGTGTGTGTGTGTGTGTGTGTTGAACACATGCACGTATTATTGAAATTATACATATATTTATTAGTTTAGTTATTTATTGAATATGTAAACTTATTATGTACTATTCATTTGAATATGTACAGATGAAATTAATGTCGATGATGAGATGTTAGAAAATGTTGACACTCACACATATGGAGATAAAAAAGCTGACCATTATATATGATATCGTGTTAACCGCATTTTTGAGAAGTATTTCATAAAGGAAAAGGTGATAGTTCAAGCCCAAATGTTGAAAGGTCTCCTATCATTAAGGAAATTAAAAGAAGCTACGACTTTATTGGGTATTCGAAAATCAACCAAAGATAAAAAAAAATGAAGGAAAATGTGATACAAAATATAAATAGTGATATAAATTCAATTAGAAAATCTAGACAGAAAAATGTTTCAGTTGTACATAGAGCAATACATATGGCAGTGGTTTCATCAAGTACTAAAGAGAATCACTTGGTAAAATCTATGGCACGAGCATTAGGAACCTCACGAAAAACTTTGCACAAACATCAGAAATTTCGGTTGCAAATAGATGTAAATGATGAACTCGCTTGTTGGAGAGCTATTTGTAGGCAACCATACAAAGATAGACTTGGAGAAAATTTAAAAAAAATAATATATGAATATTGGAAGAACAATTCACGTGTTTCGCCAACTGCAAGGCATGTGATGCGAAGAAGAATAGCACAAAATCAGTACGAAGAACATGAAAAACATTTCTTGGAAACCACTCAGATAGAGTTTTTCAACAAGTTCAAAGAAGAGAATCGTGAAATTCATGTTTCAATCAGTGCTTTTGTTCAACAAAAACCATGGTATGTAAAACCTATCACCGTACGTGACACTTGTTGTTGCCGTTATCATGTGGAATTTGAGTTATATTATGACACATTCCTTGATTTTGGTAGAACATTTTGGAAGGATTCACCTCCTCCTTCCACTATCCGTGATTTCATATCTCAAATTCTATGTGAAAGAGAAAGTGATGAACTATTTTACAAAAAGAAATGTGTTGGTGGTAAAAAAATGCGATGATTGTGGAAATTTGACTAAATTTCAAAACAAATATCGTATTGATATAAATGATCAATCATTGTCCAACATGAAATTGAAATGGAAGAGATATGAATATATCCATACATCGATTCAAGGTGCAAATAGTGTTAAAATAATTGAATTACGAGAAGAAGAAATTTTTGTGATAGACTTTTTGAGAAAGTTTGAGGCAGAAATTTACAAATACACCAAGCATTCCCATAGAGCTTGATGGCAAGACTTGCAATTCAAAAAATCCCGTGAATTTTTTCCACCAGGGACCATTTTGTCAGTAATTGATTTTGCAGAAAACTACACATTTGTTCCACAAAAAGAAATTCAGAGTGAATACTATCATTCTGACCAAGTCTCCATGCTCGTCCATATTCTATATAGACATGCTGAACAAAATGTCGATCATATAGAAAGCACGAGTGAAAATCGACATATCATTAAAGAATATCACTTTTATATCAATGACGATCGTACACATGATACATGCTTTGTACAACATTGTTTTGGAAGAATTTATGATTCATTGAAAAATCATGGAATAACATTCAATGAACATTGGATATGGTCAGACGGATGCGCAGGTCAATTCAAATTTGCACGATCATTTTTTTGGTTGTGTTGTCTTCATAAGAAAACCTGCATTAAACATTGTTGGAATTTCTTTGAGACTGGCCATGGAAAAGGAGAACATGATGGTGCAGGGGCATGCATAAAATGAACACTTCAAAGATATCCGCAAGCTAACTTGTAGACGCGAAATAAGTTGTTCAATGGTGCATCGCTACTCTAAGCCATGAGACTAACCGATCAAGGGAAGTGCGAAGGTACATTCAATTTAATTTTTATTGGATATCTAATTTTAAATAGTGTACATTTATCACAATGATTATCTTTGATTGTATTTTGATATCATATTTACATTCTTCTTTAAATTTTCCATATAAAGGTTTTTTTGGCATATTGGGATCGAAGACATAGATAGATCAATTGGAAATGACGTTGAAACAATAAAAGGGACTTGAAAATTGCATTCAATTAAAACAAAGTCGTCCAAAAATGTGTTTGCATTTTATAAAAGAAAATATTCTTGTTTTTGTCATGTTTGCATAGACAACACAAAATCCAATGATGTTTGTGAAAACAAAATGTATGTAAAATATTGAAAACATACAGAGCTAAATACAAAGGGAAAAATGTCCGTTGCAATGTTTGAAGAAATGCAATCAGAGGAGACTACAATATCATCCGATGGTGATCGAGTTTCTGATCTTGTTAGAGAAGGTAACATTTGAATTGCTTTCTAATGATAAATATCTAGAAATAAATTTGAATATGTATAATTTTTTCAAGTTTGTTTTATTGTGCAGGAGATGTTTTTGTTGTAATTGCACCTACTGACAACGATGAAAATGTGAAGTATTATTTGATGCGTTGCACTGAATGAAAAATGAAATTATTAGAAGACTATAATGATCATGGATTTCCATATGAAAGAGGATCTATTATACTGAAAGGTTATTTTTTCAGACAAACTAATCAAAGTGGGAATTTTGTTTACTTTGAAGACTATGAACCTGATTTCATAAGTTGTCAATATAGTCACTTGGTGTGTGCAGCACGCATAAAGTTGATCGAGGTTCAATCAAAGAAAAAATTAATATTAAGAAATGGAAAATGTCAAAATCCAATCATGAACGGATTATTGAAGATGACATTCCATTAGAATTTTTTTGATTGAACTGCCCAACAATTTATTCTCTTTGGATTATATGTTCTAGAACTTCCAGTACTTAATTAAAAATTGAGCTACCTTGTTATGTTATCTGTGCAATTGTTTGCACACGTACAAATTGTTTTGGTACATGCACACTCTAGTATCAACTAAAAGTAGCTTTTTTATACATGCATTGATGAAAAATGTTGCATACATATTGGATATATATATACATATGTTCTCAAATGCAATTAACTGTTCAAGTAGTTTTACTATGTGCATTGATGAAAAATGTTTCATGTACTCAATATATATGTTCTAGAATGCAATTAACTGAAAGTAGTTTTTCTATGTGCATTGATGAAAAATGTTGCATGTACTGGATATATACACAAACTCAATGCACGTCCATTTTTTATTGTGGGATTTTTTTGGTAAAAAGTATCCAAAATGTAAATAAATCATCCACAGTATAATTTTGTACAAAGATTCCTTTTAGACAAGATACTTGGAGCTCTTCTCCGACTTTTGGTGGGATTTGACCCACATCTCTATTCCTAATTGAAAATCTAGTACAAAATTTGTCTGTCCAATGGTCAAATATGTTCTATGTGCATTGATGAAAAATGTTGTGCACGTATTGGATATATATATGTGTGTGTGTGTGTGTGTGTGTGTGTGTTCTAGAATGCAATTAATTTTTCAAGTAGTTTTCCCATGTGCATTGATAAAAAATGTTTCACGTACTGAATATATATGTTCTAGAATGAAATTAATTGAATGTCATCAATTTACCAATTTATAAATCAACAAGGCTACCTATTTGAGTGCATTAGTGACATTGACCCCAATTCATCAAACACACACACACACACACACAAACAAACATATATATATGTATGTATGTATGTTCTAGAATGAAATTAATTGTTCAAGTAGTTTTCCCATGTGCATTGATGAAAAATGTTTCACATACTGAATATATATGTTCTAGAATGCAATTAACTGAATGTCATCAATTTACCAATTTATAAATCAACATGGCTACCTAGTTGATTGCATTAATGACATTGAATCCAATTCAACCAACACATATCTACTTCTTATATTTCCAATCAAAACTAAAAGGATTTATATGGGAAAGAGGCAAAACATATAGCCCATGAATTACTTTAGCTCATGGGTCAATGAAGGTATCATCAAGTGGGAAAATGTTTCAAGAACACTTGATCATACTTAAAAGTAATCTTAAGATTTTTTTTTTTTTTATCTTTACATACTACATACTATTGTTTCAGTGAATTTTTTTTTTTTTAAACTTACCAAATTAACTTCAACCATCCAAAACTTGAATTTTAAAAACTTTTTGATTATATCAAAACAAATTACTTCACATGTCATGCCAATTGTAGTTTAACTATCCAATAAAATCATTAAACATTTAACATTATATCACATGCCAAATGTAGACTGAATGGTATGCAAAATTTAGTTTTAAAAACTTTTTGATTATATCACAATATTAATTCACATGCCTAATGTACTTCAACTATCCAAAACTTGAGTTTTAAATTTTTTTTGATGATATCACAACATTACTTCACATGCCATTCCAATTGTAGCTCAACTATCCAATAAAAGCATTTAACATGATATCACATTCCAAATGTAGATTGAAACCATCCAAAACTTAAGATTTAAAAACTTTTTGATTATATATCGTACAACATTACTTCACATGCCATGCCAATTATAGTTCAACTATCCAATAAAAACATTTAACATTATATCACATGCCAAATGTAGATTGAAACCATCCAAAGCTTGAGTTTTAAAAACTTTCTGATTATATCACAACATTACTTCTCATGCCATGCCAATTATAGTTCAACTATCCAATAAAAACATTTAACATTATATCACATGCCAAATGTAGTTCAAAAGAAAAATATTAATTTATAGTTGACAACATTACTAGTAGTTCAACTATCCAAAACTTAAAATTTTAAAAAACCAAAAAAATTATATAACAACATTACTTCACATTCACATGCCAAAAGTACTAAAACCATCCAAAAATTAACTTTTTGGAAAAAAACAAATTATATTAACACTGTAATAAAATATGTCCAAAAATTGTAGATCTCACAAGTATCAAGTATGAAGTTATATATATATATATATATATATATATATATATATATATATATATATATATATGCATCTATATAATATATAAAAAATTAAATTTAAGACTAGAAATATTGAAATCAAATCTACAAATCATGTCCATCAAATACAGATGGATGTAGTGTCTTTCCTAGCAAATTATCAATCCGCGTGCTATCTTGAGAAGCATTGTTTCAGGAAATAACTCCCTAGAGGTCGTTGGGTCGAAAACCTCCACAGATCAGGGCATGCTATTCAAGAAGGACTCACACAATCAAAATTGTACGCTAAAAACTAGATATTACAGATTGTAGAACTCACCTGTAGATCCTACGTTTGATGTAGATCCCGCAGGGTTCAAACCCCCAACAACTCTTCTTCCTCTTCAACCTGGAAATCAAGAAGAGACATACATGGAAATCTAGTTGTACAACATATATCTTTCCTAAATATGTGAAACATCATATAAAAAATAATAAATGTTTAATTAACAATATTTTCACATATGAAAGAAGATATTAACACGTGAATTTGGAAACAAGATGGTTCTTCTTCATTACGAACAGCATGTACAATAGTAGAAAGGTGGAGAGATCACCTGAATCCTTCCACGATCTTCGAACAGACCGTCATCCGGATTCATCCCACCCTTGCCTCGCTAAGATTCTTTCAAGACTTGTGCACACGAGGTGACAGATAAGATGATGAACATCTCCAGGAAACAAGGGTTTTCTGTAAAAATATGGGAAGTGCAGGAGGCACGGGAAATCAGACTTGAATCGGGCTCCAACAGAGTATAATATCTATAATTTTCCTCTCTCTCTTAGGCCATGCATATGAGGGGATTTTATACTCCCTCAAAGTAGTTTCAATCAGTTGGAAACATTTTGCCATGGGCTGGGGTGGTTGAATTACAAGAATAACCATCAACCCAGCCTAAAAAATAGGGATATATATATATATATATATATATTTAATGATTTTAGTGACATACGTGGAAACGTATCTATGGAATCGCGTATACACACGGAAAATTCTGGGCATATCCGCGCATGGGATTTCAAACACTGTTTTTTATGAACTTTATTCAAGTTTGTGGGAATGGGTGCCCAAGGCCAAAGAGACAATCATGAATCACATGAGGGTGAAAAATGATGCTATAACAGATGCCCCCTAATATATGAGGTCATAAGGGGTACATGATGGCTGAAATGTATTATGTGCATAGAAAGAACTTCGCAAGGACAAGAGAGGACTTCACCAGATTTCAGCCTGCCAAAAACCAATGAAAGAAAATAGAGTCAGCTCATGTCTGAGGCGGGCATACCCATGCTCAGTCAAAAATATATCCATATATAAAGTACATAATAGATCCAGAATATATACAAGTATAGATGAACTGAAAGTACATAATGAATCAACTGAGCACGACCCAGAAGTACAAGTCGGAATCAATGTCCAAGTATCACATATAGAAAAACTGATCAATGATGCTGAAAATGGATGTCTGATTACGAAAGTAACTGAATCTCCAGGTACCAAATCATAAGGGGTGGAACAGATGGTACAGTCACGCGACTCGGGAGCCAACATATAGGATGTTGTTGTACTGACACTGCAACATATAAAGGTGGATGACATCACTAGCAGAAACTGAAAGGACTGTCAAAAGTGAACCGAAAGATTCTGATGCAACCCGAGGTCTTCACCGATCACTACAGCAAAATTCTACACAATGGGAAAAAATGAGCTGAAGTCAACCATGTGAGAAATCGTTTGATTACCGGTCAATAATGTATACCGTTAACAAACGCGAGACAACCCACCGATAATGGAAATGAGTGTCAAGGTGCCCCAGTACAATCTAACAAGTGCAAATGAATGAGTTGAAGTCGAACACTTGGAAGAATCTACCAATCAAGAGGCAATGATGAATCCCCACTGTTGATAGCGAAGAGTCTACCACTGATGACTTCAAACCCTAAGGTACTGACAAAAGACTCTAGACCTTATTCCCAGAGCAATGAGTCGGAGTCGATGGGAAAAGATTTGCTGGAAGGAAGGCATTAAGGCATCCCACATCAATCCAGTGCGAGTGTAACCCGCAGGCCAAAATTTGGAAGGAATCGAACGAAGCAGAGTGACAGAACCAAACTGAAGTACGTTTCCGACATGCACAAGATGAATCTAGTGCACAGCAGAAATCCTCTGAACCAACCAATAATGAAAGCTGACACAAAGGCGAGATATCCACCGATAAGGTCAAATGGAGATCAAGGTACTGCACGAATCCCAAGTGTGATAATGTATGCTAACATCGAACACAAGGAAAACCACTCAGTCAAAGACCCATAATGATGATCAAATGTTGAGCACAAGGTCACCTATCAATGATGGAATTAGGGCCAGGGTATGGCTCTAGGTTTACTCTCAGAGCAATATGTCGTTGTCGATAAGAGACAAACCCGCCAGCAAGAAGTCAATGGAGACCTTCTCAAACCAGGACGAGCAAAGACCAAATATCTGATGTGATAGAACAAGATACTAACAATACCGAGAAGGCCGACTAAATAATGAGTCAAGAGACACCGTAGAATGGACGAATCTGGTTAAAATTCCTTTGGAAAAATGCACGACTCGTGATGACCATGGCAGTAAAAATGACACTGTATAAGTCTGTTATGCAGGAGGCAAAAACAAACTCTCCATATGATTGGAAGAGATAAATAACCGGGGGAGGACTAACTAGTGAAACAAGGGAAAAATCTGAACCTAGGTCAAGACTAAAACCATCCCAAATGAAGGAAATATATGACTGCATGTGCTTTGTTCAAGGGCGACAAACTGATACTGTACTGCCATCAAATTATGAAGTAACATCCCATTCCTGCTCTTTTTGTCATATTTAATTTTTTTGTCTTTTTCATATAATAAGCTTGAAAAAGAATAAAAGAATGCTATAGTACAATGGATAGAACGAGTATCAGTAAACAGATGCTCTAGTTCCTAGGATAGGAACAATCCTATGCCCAATGCAAGGTGGAAAAAACTGGTAAGCGATACTCAAAGGAATGTTCCATCCATGTGTAATAAGGGTGTCAAGTTGTGATAACTAAGTGCATGCAATGGTTAACTTGTACATAAAGTCAAGGGCAAAAGATGGCTTAAACATCGAGTCCAAATAAAGTCGACTAAAGGCCAAGATAAACAAGTAGTCAATATTCAATGTAGTAATACAACTCAATGACACCAGGGAGCCTCTAGGGTAATAGCCACAAAAAATAATAGTGAAGAAGAAGAAGAAGAATGAAGCTTCAACACATAAGTCATGGCGGGACTAAAGAGGACTCCTGAGCCTACATGAAATGCAACATGGGAAACAAGTGCTAGCAAGGAACTAACTAGGAAGCCCATGTAAAGGAAGGCTCTACCACCAAGTCATGATTAAATAATCGGCGAGTGAAATGGGTGAAATACTCATGACCTGATGGGATCAACCCTATGGCAAGTGATCAGAATGGAGGCTAGTATGAAAAATGCAACGGAAAATGGATTTCCTAACCTATATGCCAGTGAAGATCATATACCTGCCATGACAGGTCAGCAGTCATGGAGTAAAAATCGGAACAATCTCAACTTCATCAAATGTACTTGAAAATATACCAATCTTGACACTTACAAGCATCTGGGTTATGCAGCTTAAGATAGATTGAAGAAATAGGCATAAATTTTTTTTGCAAAAATTTTCAATTTCTGGGCATAAATACACATGTTACCTCATATTTGGTTCATTTTTATTTGCTGATTTTGGAAAAAAGAGCTCTGGAGAAAAACCCTCTTTTGTCAAAACAAGAGCAATCAGTGGTCAAACTTCACCGAATCAGTCAGGTAAGCTCTTAATCCATCATTATTATCAATTTTGTCCATTAATAGAGTTAAAATTTGGAAATTTCACCGTAAAAAACATTTGTTTTAATTTAGGGCTCTGCGCATACACGAGTTCGTATGAACCAAACCGCGTATGATACGCGACTGTGTACAAGGTAAGTTGCGTATGCGCAACCCGTGATGTAAAAAATGTTTCTAATGAACAAATAAATGAATTTTTTCAAGATGACCATCTCTTGGAGGGTACATGAGCATAGTGCAATTGATAATGAAGTAATGCAAGATCAACATTCGCTCGATATCCTTCGAAATTGTGGATTGCTAAAATTTTTCAAAATGCCAAATATGAAAAGTATTGTTCGGTTTCTTGAAATGCTGGTAAATTACTGGGAACCGGAGGAAGATTTTTTTGTGATAGATAAAATGCCTATACACATAGAAGTGGAAGAAATTTACTTCATTACTAGACTCTCATGGAGGGGAGACCCAGTAGATTTGCATGGCAAGCCTGTGGGAGGGCTTACGGTGGATGACTATGTCCACGTCTACTGTGTAGAGGGGTCCAAAAAAGTAGGGACTCAGATTGCTATAAAATATTTGAGAGATCTGCACATGAAGATTCTCCTGTTTACCATTGGTAGGGTAGCAGGATCTGCTTCCTTGCATCAGGCATCCAGGACCCAGATGAGCATAATTGTGGAAAGCCTAGTCCATCTGTATGATTGGTGTACATCTCTGTTAACCAATATGAAGCAACAACTGACCTCCATCCAGAAAGCTAAAACATAGCATTTCTGGTATGGAACCATTTTGATGACATTCTTCTTTGAGAAGATTCCTGGGCTTCGACCCAAAGTGATCTCTTCAATCAACAGTCCAAGAGACCCAAGAATATCCCGATGGGATAATTTGATGAAGAGACTAGGGGGAGGTGAAGTTCCCCGAACCCCCTGGGACGACGAGTTCTTCCAATGGTGGGAGGAACAAGTCATCGCAGTGGAGGACTATCACTATGCCAGGATGGATTTCCGCGGTGATCCAGACCTTTTCCTTCCACCTGGCGCGGCATGGGGCGCAATCGGTAAGATTGCAATTTTTTAATTTATATGATTTTTTCAATATATGAGAAAAAATGTGAAAACAAGACATATTTTTTGATTGGATTCAAAATGAATTACAATATTATGATGACCATGATACAGATATTGGACCAGTCCATCCTAAGGGCTACCCATGACATAAGTGCCGCAGAGGCGAGGTGGATACTGAAGACCCAGGCAGGACGCTCCATGCCGTTCAGAGAAACTTGGAGGGTTTGACCCGCCAAGTGCCTATGGTTGCAGTGGAAGACTTACATGAGGCTATCTAGAGATGGGTAGTGGGAGTACCACATGACTGGGTGCGGTTATTCCGCCGTGTTACTACTGTGATCTTGTTCTATAGGAACACGAATATTGGGCAGGGACCATCGGAGTAGATAGATATGATTACTGGATGACTGTATTTTTTTGATACTGAACATGATCGAGCATAAGCCCTAATTTTGTATGAATTATGGATCCAAATTTTGTATATTTTTTTTAACACTCTGATGATATATATATACAACGATTTATGATGTGATGTATAAAAAATGCATGATGTTTTTTATGGTTAAATTTTAATGTATGGAATGATTAATATGCCAATCAATTGCTTGATTAGCTAATGAGTCTGCCATCGAATTTTCTGCTCGAGGAATATGAATGAATGTTAAAAACTGAAATGATCGTTGTAAAAAACGTACCCTAAAAAACAACCAGAGTAAAAATGGATCTCGAACCCAATAAGTATTGTTCAACTGTGACACCACCAGCTGGGAGTCCAAGAAAACTACCAACAAATCAATACCCAAAGATATTTCCTCCGAGAGTAGATAAATAACTGCAGTGTACTCTGCTATATTGTTGGAAGCAGGACCAATGCAGACTCCTCTTGATACTAACAACAGACTGGATGGATAATGAAGCACCCAAGACGCGGAAGCTAAGTTCCGGGTGTGTCTACTAGCACCATCAGCGAAACCATAATGACTCATGACATTCGACACAACCTGCCAAAGCAGATCAAAAACATCACCATCACATCAAAGATAAAAAAACTAGATATGTACAAAACAAAACTAACTATATACAAAAGCAAAATTCCGGGCCAAAGCCTAGGCATAATACGTTTTCAAATAGACCCCATTTCTGGGCTCCGCCAACTCATTTCCTCCAAAATCAACCAAGGCATACGCTCCTTTTTTAAGGACTCTTTTAATGATAAAGGGGCCATACCACATAGACTTAAACTTTCTTGCACCCAAGGCATCCTTCACTTGGGCATAGATCAAAACGAGGTCACCTTCCAAGAAAACCCTAGGTTTGACTGCCTTATCGTACAGAACTTTAACTCGTTTCTTATGCGCCTCATTTATCGTAGCGGCATCCCGATGCTACTCATCAAGATGTTCCAGATGAAGGACGCATTCTTTGAGACTAGAAGTGTCAGGAAGAAGCTCAACAACTAAATTTAGAGAAGGAATCTCACATTCAATGGGAAATATGGATTCCATCCCGTAAGCTAGTTGAAATGGAGTAAAGCCAGTTGCAGTTTTCACTGATGTTCGGTATGCCCAAAGTGCAAGATACAACATGATATGCTAGTTGGATCGATCTTTATCAATCATCCTTTGAAGAATGGTCTTCAATGATTTGTTCACGACTTCCACCTACCCATTGGCCTGAGGATAATAAGGAGATGAATGCTCCTGTCAGAAACCTAATTTTAGAGCCAACTCAGCCATCATGCTATTCTGAAAATCACTGCCATGATCAGTGAAAATCTCTCTAGGAATACCAAAATGAGAAATAAACTGGTTGAAAAGAAAAAGAGCTGCTGTCTCACCATCATTCCCAGAAGTAGGCATAGCCTTGACCCACTTCGTAAAGTAGTCTACTTCTACAATAATGTACTTGTGACCTTTAGCTGAAGTCGAGTTACAAGTAGTATAATCAATACCCCACTTTGTAAACAAATCGAGAGTAATGACTGGAAAAAGCAGAGCTGGATGAGTGCGCATTTTTCGAGTATAAACTTGACACGGATGACATTTTTTGACCGAACCCATACAATCTTTGAAACTCAAAGGCCAAAAGTATCTAGAACGCAAGATTTTTTGGGTTGTAGCAAGCCAGATAAATGACCACCACGAGCTCCACTATGGCAATCATTCAGCACAACCTTAGCTTCTTCGAGAGTTAAGCAACGTCTCAGGATTGAATCAACCCCTCGACGGTATAAAGCATCGCCAATAATTAAGTAATTTTTAGCCAAGTAACGCAATTTACGGCACTCATCTTTCGAAAAAGTAGAGGGAAACTTCACAGTATGAAGATACACAATGATATCCCCATACCAAGGATCTTGTGAAGAGATGAGAAACAAATGTTCATCCGGGAAGGATTCATCATAGACCATCTCTTCTGCACAGGGCAACTCAGAGATTAATTCCGCGAAAACCAATGATTTCTTGCATTTGGCAGACATAAACTCAAGATCAAATTCCTGCAAAATCACAATCCATATATTGTGTTTTCCCCCAATCACTCACCTACTGAGAACAAACTGAAATGGATTGGCTGCTACCAAAACATAAGTTTTTCGTAGAAGAATATAATTTCTGAGTTGTTGTACAGCATGAACAGCTGCTAAAGCTAGTTTCTCTATCGGAGTATACCGGAGTTCAGGTCCTACCAAGCCTCGACTAAGATAGTATATAAAATGCTCTATAAGAGCATCGTCCTCCTGGAACAGAACCATACCAATGGTAGATTCTGCTGCTGCAAGATAAAAAAGGAAGTCCCTGCTATAATCAGGTGGACTCAATATAGGAGCAAAGGTCAATGTTTTTTTCAAAGCATCAAATGAGAGCTGAGAAAATTCATCCCAAAAGAATGGAACTCCCTTCTTCAACAATCTCATAAATCCTTTGGTAACTTCAACATAATTTACGATAAATCTCCAAAGAAAATTAGCTTTTCCTTGTAGACTTTGAAGTTGACGAATAGATGACGAGGGAGGCAACCGAAGTATCGCCTCAACCTTGAAGGGATCTACCCTGATCCCTTTTGAGGACACTATGAATCCTAATAACCGACCAGATGTGACTGCGAAAACACACTTGTCGGATTCAACTTAATCTTGTAGAAACGACATCGTTCAAATACTTGACGGAGGTGAGCAGGATGATCGATCCTCTTCAGAGAATGAGCATCTAAATCATCCAAATATGCCTCGATAATATGTTTAATGTCGTGGAAGGAATATGACATGGCCCGCTGAAAATTAGCCCCAGCATTTTTAAGACCAAAAGGCATTTTCTTGTAAGCAAAAGTACCCAAGGGAAAAATAAAGGCAGTCTTATGCTGATCTTTAGGACGGATAGTAATCTGAATGTATCTGGAGTAACCGTCCATGAAGGAGAAAATCTCATTACCGGCACACTTGTTGATACTCTGATCTATAAATGGTGTGGGGTAATTATCTTTTGGACATGCTTTATTAAGGTCTTTGAAATCAATGCAAACTCGAATTGTTCCTTGTTTTTTATCCACGGGAACAGGATTCGAAACCCATTCAGCCAAAGGAACAGGGAAAATAAATCCTGCCTTAAGCAGCTTCTCCACCTCGGCTTTGATAGCTGCAAACTTCCTAGGATTGACTGGACGAAGCTTTTGCCTCACAGGCTTAGCATTTTCGTAAGTCTTGATCTCATGCTGGACAATAGATGGATCTATACCAGGCATTTCCTCATAATACCAAGCAAACACATCCCTAAACTCTTTAAAGAGGTCTGTGTAAATCTGAATCTCTTTAGGGGAACATTCAGTTCCAATGAAGACATTCTATATAACATTGGGATCCCTGGAAATGTTCACTGGGATAGTTGGAGAAATCACAGCCATGTTCCCTTCAGCATATACCTGTGCTGGTGCTAAAGGGTTCAGGATTGGGTGAACAAGACCAAGAGACAAAGGACCTGGAAAACTTGATTCAACTTCGCTCAAATCAGGTAAAAAGTAAGACTGATGATGCAAATCATCCCATGGTCTATCTATACCAGTCATAGATTGCAGGATGGCCTCTTCAGATGGAAGAGTGGTATCAAGGAAATCCTGGGCAGAAGAAGAACTAAGTGTCCAGGTCGGAGCCACATCGCCATCCAACTCATCTGGAGTAAGAGAAGCTGGAATGGACTCTGCAGAGTCCACAATAGATTGGTATGCAATCTCAGCTGCAGACATTGGAAATGCCATTCCAGCCACTTGACCTTCCGCTAATGTGGAGGTAGGGGAAGGTAAGGTCCAAGGGTCTGAAAAATAATGAGTTTTGAAGAAATCTCTTTGAATAGGAGCCCTGGAGGATGAAATTGAATTTATATGAATGGTAGGAGGTGGAATATCGAAAGTACCCATCAAAGAAGAATACATCCAAACCCCTAAATTCTCAACAGGCGGCTTGGCATCATCCACCGTTGGGATAGCTGAATCAGTAGATGCATTCGGGTCTACAGGAGAATAGTCCAGTTGATCAACTGTAACAATCCTCCCTTTATGAGGGAAACAAATAAGCCGAAATAATGAGGATACGATAGCATCCATCTCATAAATATAGTTTTGCCCCAACAAAAGGTTGTAGTCCAAGCTTGCATCATCTATCTCAACCTCTATATTTACATTTTTTCCACCGACACAGATGGGCAAAGCTGGGATAATGCCATGTGGTCTGTGAGAATGACCATCAAACGCAGTCAGAAGAGTAGCAGATGGAACATATGCGGGAGATCCAATTCCCTTCCAACATGCGAGAGACATCACACATGTGGAAGCACCCTCATCAACGACCATCCGAAAGATATTGAATTTCTGATACGATGATTTGATATGAAAATCCATATGATGCGGGAGTCTCTTTTTAAAATTAGACATATCGAATGTAATCACAAGGGATTTCTTTGGATCGACAACCCCAATAGCAGTGAGCAAAGCACTGCACTGAGCTAGACAAGACTGGAGCACCTCAAGAGGAGACATAGCGCAAGGGCTCTGTGCCAAATCTTCTACAATAAAGTAGTTTTGGGCGGCCCTAGCATTTGGATTAATCATCGTATGCTTAGTAGATGCTTTTGGCATCTGAGGTATAGGATCAACAGTAGGCCTCATAATATGAAGCGGCTCAATACCATTGGGAGCATCCTTAGCTTTCGAAGACTCAGTTTCGCCATAATCACAGGATCTCGTGGCGATATCCATGTGAGAACTCATCATATATATGTTTGACAGATTTTCCCCTTCCTTGGTGCCCCCAGAGGAAGCCCCAGGATTTTGATTTGTGCCAACAACTAGCTATTGCCCTTAAGGAAAAGGGTTTGTCAACACAACCTAGGGACTTGAAGAACCCTGCTGAGCTAACAAGCACTGTGCATCTTGAATTTTAGGGCAAAGGTGAGTAATATGGTCTCTAGTACATAACATGCATGGAAAATTAACTTTATTTTTATCCTTTGAACCCTCACCAACATGCTCATTGGATTTATTTGCATTACCCTTCCCATCCTTGCCCTTTTTATTATTATTATTTCGTCCCTTCTTCTTCCCTTCAGATTGTTGATTTGCTTTAGGGTTGGAAGTCTAGACAACATTTACCGAAAAAGATTGAGAAGGTGATGACTCAGCAGGCATAGCCTGACCAGAGGAAGGAGATTGTATAGATAACTGCTGCAATTGACTAAGCAGGTTAGCTGCACCGCTATCGATCGACCCAATAAGTCCATCACCATGAGGATTGGGTTTAGTCTTGGACAAGTATAATTTTGAGTGGGGATCATCAGGCAAATACTTATGAAGGACACGAGACTGAGAATATATCAATTCAAACTGCTGGGCCCTGAAAATAGCTCGTTCCTCAAAAAATACCCCTGACAGGGATACATCCTTAGAAATATCTGGCTGCAAAGATTTCAAAAACCATTCCAAGAGGAATTCTCCTGGAATATAAGCTTTGATAAGCCTCTTCCTTCTCCGCCATTCTTGAATATGATCAGAAATGTGGGTTTCCTTGTCCTGCTTAAAATTGGCCAAGAGTTCTGTCCCGGCATCATAACGAACAGGAAACTGGAAATGATTTAGAAATATAGTAGCGATATCTCCAAAAGTAGCAAAACTACCCCCAGTTAACTCAATGTACCACTTGGAAGCATTTCCAGTCAAGGTGCGTTGAAACAACCTCAACCTAATCGAATCCTCGATCAGGGAGTTAGATGAACACCAAAGATGGAAAGTGGTGATATGATCAGTCGGGTCCTCTCCATTCTTGCCTTCAAACTTTGGAATTTCTAAAGGTAGTTTGGTAGGAATCGGAGGCCACCCCCGACTATATTGGATTGGATCATTTGTCAATTTCGATAAATCTGGCAAGATTAAAGTTGCCATAAAAGGTAAACGAGGAGGGGCCTGACGGTTCCATCCTTGGTGGGATGGATTCCCAACATTCTGAAAATAATAACTTGGATTTGATGAGGCACCAAGTTTCCAGAAAGAGCTCGTAGAAAATGTTGGGCCGTAGGATGATCCTTGTGACCCAGCATCTGGAGAAGGACCCCCTCCCAACGTAGAGTTACCATAGACTGGACCCGTTCCCCCCATTGAAGTAGTGAATGAAGAGGAAAACCCCTGATAAGGGTTCCAAGCATTAGAAAAAGGGGAAAAATCCTGATAAGTACTCGACAAAGTGAATGGACCATTCCCTTGCTGACCAGCGAAAAACTGATTCCCAGCCCCCACCGCTGTAACTATAGGGTTCCAACCAGTAAAGGTAGTCAAACTCTGACCTCCAGACCAAGGGTTAAAACTCCGAGTCTGGGATGTGAAAGGAAAAGATCCTAAGGAAGGATTCGAACTAGGAATATGCCCACTTCTGAAGGGGAACGCTTGAAAAGAAGCTGACCCACTAGGCATAGAGGACATGGGTGTAGATGCAGTTGCAGTAGTGGAAAAGGAAAATGAAGGAATCCCACTAAAGGGAATTCCAAAACAAAAGGGACCAAATTGAGAAGCTTGTGCTTGGGTGGAGCCATAGCCAAACACAACAATACTAGAAGCAATTGAAGATATAGCAATTGTGCCTCCTCCTTCTACTGAAGTAGGATTCTGAATGCCTGCAACACTCACAGCCGAAGCCGCGTTCCCAGTCGTGGCCATCGAAAGGTATGACTGAGACGGATAAGGACTTTCTGGTCTTGTAGACTCGGGTCTGATGTACTCAACAACAAACGGAGAATTAGAAGGAAGAGGAGATGGAAGTGACTCAGGAGACCGGGGTACTTCCTCTACTTATACTTCTTCTGCTGCTTCTCTTGGAAATTAGACTCTCGAGGTGAGCAGAGTGCTCCTCTTAGAACCAACACCAGAACCAACTACAGAACCTTCAAGCCCTAGCGGAGGATCTCTCTCCATTGCGTCAGATACCACAGAGTGATATTCACTTGCTATATTACTCCTACGCCTTCTTGAGGAAGGCTCAGTACTCTCGGGAGATAACCCCCAGATTCTCCTCGATCGATGAGGCGGTTGATCAGCCACTTTAGCAGATTAATTAGACTCAAAAAGGTATAAAGCTAAGAAAGCTAGGAGCAAAGAGCACTCACTACAAAAATCCCTAAGATGCAACCAAGAAAGCAACCTTCAGGTATTTCCACTCAGGGTGATTAGGACCGGACACCAAAATACAAGAAAGCGAAAGATAGGACCTCCCGAAAGTAGTCTGGGATAATTACGGACCAGGCCTACTAGTGAAGGTAACAGAAACAGTTACGCCGACCTCCTAACAATAGCCTTTGCTGGTGCAAGTACCCAAGCTTCACCGAGGCACCCTCTAGAAGTACTGCTGGAAGTGATACGACGTCTACCTCAGCTAGCATGGGTATTCCCCCCCACAGTCACCTGTGTGGTACCTAGGAATGGCAACTAAGGGCACGAATCCGTATCAGCATCCGGGCGGAACGGTCTTAAGGCAAGATCCAGAAAATTAGAGAGGGGGTATCTCTCTTCTCAACCTTCACTTTCCCTCGCGCTTCACTCTCTGGAGGATAGCTTTCCCAGTCCACCTAACAGTGTTGGATTTCGCTCATTTAATAAACTTCTATTTTTTAGTTTGAGCGGCCTTGGAGAGTTAACTCTCCACTCACCTAATCCAAGGCCCTACAACCTAGCTAGTTGATGTATGACACTTAATAAGAAACTTGCTAGTTGTTTTTAAATTATTGTGCTTGTTTTAGTTGGCTGTTATATTAAGTCAAGGGAATATGGAAATGAAACTTGTGATGTTTTGTGATGCAGAAAAGAAATTAATGAAAACCAAACTACATGCAGATGTAGTAATTTCCTTTCGATGAAAAGAAATTTCTACACGGGTTCTACGAGACTATTTTTTTTTCCAGATATCAAACCTCACACTCACAAAGTTTATGAAAAAGACTACAAATGTTCAAGTGCACCTAATGTAAATTACTAAGAGCATGCCGACTCTAAGATGAAAAATCTAATAAAGCAAAGAGAAATTTTCAATAATCCCTCAGTTCTATCGCTTTTCCTGCTGTCCAGAAAGCTAGTTCCTGAATCAGAAACTCTCAGTATAAAGATGCCAAAATATGCTCGAAATAAGAGAAAGAAACCAATGAAAATTCCCTTCCCAAATCAAGTCAAAAACCAAAGCTACAAATCTCAACAAGGCTTCAAAAGATGAAAAGAAACCAAAACAAAATGCAAAGCAAAAGCAATGGAAAAACAAAAAATTTTTGGGCTTTTGATTTTTATAAAAAGAAGACTTCAAAAAGACCAAGAAAACTATCCAATTAGCAAGCCAAGAAATCTTCGAATTTCAAGCGAAACTCCAAAAAAAATGCTCCAAATCTTATAATGCCACTTAGTAGCAAGATTCATACAAGCAAAAGGAAGACAAGAAACTCAATAACTCAGCCCAGAATAATAGCACAATCTTGCAGCAAACAAAATTTCAAAGAACCGAAAATGACTCTTCAAAAAATTGCAACAAGACCTAGTCAGATGAACTCAAGAAAACCAACCAAAAAGCAGGAAAAAATTAAAGTGAAAAGAAATACATAAAGTTAGGAAAGAGTATATGAGCAGGAGCTCTCTATCCTGTTTAAGCAGAACATCCAAGAATCTCCAAAAAGAGATCTTGGTACTCAAACCAGAAATACAAGCGCTAGAAAAAATAGGATTTTCCAAATGAGCTAGTCTTCAACCAAACAAGAGAGAAAAAGACCAATAACCATTTTCAACACAATCCAGAGACTAAAAGGACACTACAAGAACAGGTCACCATAGGCAGACAAGACCCAAGAGTCAAAAAATCAAAAATTTCAAAATTTTCTCAGGCATACGCTACACAGAAGTTTTGCAACAGGCATGCATACATGACTGTGCAAAGGAAACCCGCGTATACGTGACTTTATTTGATAGAAACGGCGTGTATACGCAGCTGTGTATAAGAAAACTCACGTATGGACAAGTAAATAATGAAAAATAAAAATATCAAGCCTGGCCAAGAAGCCAGGTCTTTAGTCTAACTGAGAAAAAACTAACTAGACTGGAAATAATGATTAAAACTGTCGAAAACCTTTAAAACAACTGAAACCACCCAACAGGGGAATCACAAGAATGAGATCCCCAACAGAGTCGCCAGTTCTGTTTCGGGAAATAACTCCCTGGAGGTCGTTGGGTCAAAAACCTCCATAGATCGGGGCATGCTATTCAAGGAGGACTCACACAATCAAACTTGTATGCTAAAAACTATATACTATATATTGTAAAACTCACCTGTAGATCCTACGTTTGATGTAGATCCCGCGGGGTTCAAACCCCCAACAGCTCTTCTTCTTCTTCAACCTGGAAATCAAGAAGAGACATGCACGGAAATCTAGTTGTACATCATATATCTTTCCTAAATGTCAGTGTAATCCATGTGAAACATCATATAAAAAATAATAAATGTTTAATTAACAATCTTTTCACATATGCAAGCAGATATTAACACGTGAATTTGGAAACAAGATGGTTCTTCTTCATTACGAACAACATGTAAAATAGTAGAAAGGTGGAGAGATCACTTGAATCCTTCCACGGTCTTCGAACAGACCGTCATCCGGATCCGTCCCACCCTTGCCTCGCTAAGATTCTTTCAAGACTTGTCCACAGGAGATGACATATAAGCTGATGAACATCTCCAGGAAACAAGGGTTTCCTGTAAAAATCTGGGAAGTGCAGGAGGCACGGGAAATCAGACTTCAATCGGGCTCCAACACAGTATAACATCTATAATTTTCCTCTCTCCGTTAGGCCATGCATATGAGGGGTTTTATACTCCCTCAAAGTAGTTTCAATCAGTTGGAAACAGTGGGCCACAGGCTGGGGTGGTTGAATTACAAGAATAACCATCAACCCAGCCTTGAAAATAGGGATTTATATATATACATTTTTAATGATTTTGGTGACATAAGTGGAAAAGTATCTCTGGACTCGCGTATACACGCGAAAAATTCTGGGCATATCCGCGTATGGGATTTCAAACACTGTTTTTTATGAACTTTATTCAAGTCTGTGGGAATGGGTGCCCAAGGCCAAAGAGACAATCACGAATCACATGAGGGTGAAAAATGATGCTATAACAAGCATGGGGAACCTGTACACAATGCACATACAAACATTAAAATTTGATGTTTTAAAAATGAGTGAGACTATATAGAACTTCATGTAAAAAAAAAAATATAAAAAAAATCATGCAATACCTCATGAGGTTCCCTCTCCATTTGTTCGCCTGCTACAATTTCCCCCATGGGAACATATCCAACAGTAAACTGTACAATATACATGTACGGTTATATATATATATATATATATTAAAAAATTTCAGATGAAAATGCACGTGTACGTATATAAACTTATTTTCAATAATATTAAAAAAAAAGTTAGACAACTTGTTGAAATGGTTGAAATGGTGTCGATGTTCTTATCTCCGTCGCTAGAGTCCGTGGATTAAATAAATCTTCTATATAAACCTAAAATTAAAAATTTTAAAAGTATAAAATAACTCAAGGTCAAGATATTAATTTATAATAAAACTTAAATAAACTTCAATTTATAAATTATAACTTTTAAAAAAACATATATATATTTAAAAGTGAAAAATTGAATACTTCTGCAGGTAAATTTGGGACATCTCCTAAGAGAGGCTCCAAAATAAAATCTCCAAAAACCTAAAATTCAAAAAATTTAAAATAACTCAAGATATAGATATATATATCTCATTTTTTAATGGAACTTTTTGAGGTGGAATATGTATATATATAACTTAAACATAAATTTTAAAACTGAAAAATTTTCCATACTTGTTGTGGATGTGGCACATATCCTAACGAAGTATAAGATACATCTCCAAAGGAAGAAGAAGGTACCGCCATCCCAAAAGATGTAAAAGGTACATCTCCCAAGGAAGAAGAAGGTACGTCCATCCCAAAAACATCAGACAGAATCAGAATCTGTTAAAACATTTTATTATTATATATGTACATGTACATGTGTGCACAATTATTTATTTTAAAAATATCACTTAAAAAACACTAACATTTGTCAGCATACCTTGATGGTGAGACCTATCTTCACTGTTTGAACCAGACGCCCCGAACGTGATATTAAAATTTTCGTCATTCATCATGCGTGACAACTGCAAATGGTGTTTTAACATATAATGATACATTTTTGTTAGATTAATGTACATAAAAATAAATGTATACATGTACATACACATGTATTTATTACAAATTGTATACATGTATGTGTTAAAATAATTGAACTGTAAGGTCATTAACACATACCGTTCCCATGCCCTCTTCCTCATGAAGAATTAAGTTTTTCCAACCATTGAGACAATTCTTTGCATATATTCTGAGATCTTCAGCATTCATGTTAATCTCTTCATCTATACAATACACAAAATTGCACGTGCATTCTCATGTGCTCTTTGTCGATTTAGACAAAGATTGACTCCACCCAGTCCACTGTGAACATTGTCGATGATGACATCCCTTGCTTTTCGACTTATTTGAGAAGTCACATCCATCTCTGACCACAAAGTTTCGACCCGAAAAGGTCGACTCACCAATGGTGGCTCAGGGTGAGGAAACTCCACATCTCGCCTAGTGCCCCTACGGTCACACAATCGACCTTTCCCCGAACCAAAATATTCTAATGGAAGGTCATTGTAATCGGGCTTCATTTCCAAAAAAAAAATCTATGTAAAGCAATTTTTCAAAATAAATTGGAACCTCGTCATTCGATGGGAGCCTTCCATAGGCCGCAAGGTGCCTATCATACAAATAGTGAGCTATATCGGGGTGCTTGAAATATTGCACCTTTAGAATTTTTCTTTTTGGCCCTTCCTTGAAATTAAACATTGACTTCACCATTTCTTTTGTAAGTCTTTTTTTTACATCCTCCCATTTAACAGGACCCATTACTTTTTCCTTTCTCTTTCTCATGACTTCTACAAATGTATCAGTTGTTGGCCCAACATTTTTGTACACATTAGTAGTTTTCCCAATGAATGTGTAACTATTTCAAGGCTTTGTTGACTCTCAACAGGTAGAGTCAAAGCCACAATATCTCTCCGCAATTTTGCATGAAGTTGTTAGCACCTTTCTAAGGTGTATTGCGCCATGTTTCTTTCGCATGGTATAGTAGAAATGTCAACCAGATAAGTTATCGTGGGTAAACAACCTTATTCTTGAATGTAGCGTTCTGCCCTGCATCTATTTTGACCAACATTTGGAACATTTTCAGCCTCTACATTAATATATATAAAATTTTGTATATTAGAAAAAATACATGTAAACAAATTTGTACAAATTCAATGAAAAAAATATTGAAATTGATGGCAACCTCGATGTGGTTGGCTAGCATCTTCTCCACCGTGAAACTGTTTAGAACCAGAACGACCCTTCTGAGAACCAACACCACCAGCCATTAATTGGCCTCCGGGTGAATAAATATCACCACCTTCACACAACCTACTACCACTTATTGATGGCCCTCTAAGGAACCACCACCAACCTCTCGAGAGGAGAGAGAAACTTCATAAACAAATACGAATTTATAATCAATTGAAAAATACATGCATACATATAAATACATGTGTACATATTCATTGATTAAATTGTGTTAAAACCATACCACGACTGGTTGAAACATGGGCATCCATGGATGGAGTAGAGACCCTTCTCTTCTTATTAGCTACTAAAAAATAAAAAATGAAACTTATTAACAACTAATTTAACTCACAAATTTGATAAAAAAATCAATTCCATATGTACACACATGTATGGAGATTTAATATTAAATTTAAATTTTCTCTCGACCCCTAAACAACTCTCGATCCATGATCCCCCTCTCTCGTAGAGATATGGGATTCTATTGATCTTCGTCGTTCATACTCCATGATATATATATCTGCGGTGGACATTTACAATTATTTTTTTAAATAAATAATTTAAATTAAATTCAAAATAAATTTTAGAAAATTAATGTAATTTAGTGTAAAAAAATTATGTACAACACAAATTTCAAACCTCCATGATATATATATCTATGGTGGACATTTACAATTATTTTTTTAAATAACTAGTTTAAATTAAATTCAAAATAAATTTTAGAAAATCAATGTAATTTAGTGTAAACAAATTATGTAAAACACAAATTTCAAAGCACTAATTGATGTGTGAAACTCAATTTAAGAAAAAAAATGCTATAAAAATGATAAGTTCACCAAATTGTGTTTTACATGGTGGGAGAACACTTGGTATAAAATTGAGAAAAACACATTGTCATTAAAAAAGAAGTTAAACTCCATTTAAACAAAAATTTGTTGAAGTTCTTGCATTTTAATTTCATAAAAATGTGAAGTTCACCACTTGTTGCAAATTTGAAGTTCACCAAGTTGCGCTTTACATAGTGTGGTGGGAGCACACTTGGTATATAATTGAAAAAAGCACACGGTCATTAAAAAATATACATTTATAAGTACACAACACACACATATCCAAGATATATTACAATGTCTATCAATAAATTTTGAAGGAGAGTGTCTAAACACTAATTCATCTTTGAGAGATGAATCTTGAATTTTTGAAGAAGAGCGTCTCAAAACTAATTCATCTTTGAGAGATGAATCTTGAAATTTTGAAGAAGAGTGTCTCAAATATAATTCATCTTTGAGAGATGAATCTTGCATTGACATTGCCCCATATAATTCTAATTCAACTATTAATTGATCTTTGATAGATGAATCCTGAATTTTCATTGCCCCATGCAATAAATCAACAAACATCTTATTCACATTTGTACAATGCCTTATACTAAAAAATCGAAATTGGCTAACAATATTGTTTGTTATTCCATGCAGTTCTTTTAGCCTCTCCTTCTTAACTTGGTAAACGCCATTCATCTGGTTGCACACAAGTTTAGAATTGGTGAAAACTATAATTCCATTTGATCCATACTCCATCGTTGTTCCCAAGCCTTCTATCAATCCAATATAATATGCCTCTTTGTTTTTTGTTCTTCTTGGTATATTCATTTTCCTTCAGACGACTTTTCTAGTCGCAATATTGGAAACAACATATGTAATCACTGCATTCCCTAGATTGGGATAGCAAGAAAATTCTATGCATAATTTCCATTTTTCAACCATATTTAATGGTTTTCTTATCCCTAAAAAAAAAAAAAAATCCAATAAAAATATATATATTAAATTCATATTTATTGCAAATGCATGGGGGAAATGAATAACTTATAAATTTTAGATCTATTTCAGAGATTGACTGTACAGGCATTTACAAGATATGTCACCTTTCGTAAAATATGAGATCCATAGGCTACCTGGCCTTTTATAGACTCTTCCTATAGAACTACCACGGATATAAAAATGAAAAACTTATAATTAGATCTATTCTAGAGATTGAATGTAGGGGCATTTACTCTTAGGTTAAAACCTATGTTTTGTATCAAATCACTTTTGGTTTCAATGGGAAACTTTTATGGTTAATTTGTGTTTTACACAATGAATATAAAAGGTTTTTTCTCTCTCATTGTTTGATACCATGGATATGAAAATGAAAAACTATATACTTGGTTAAAACCTATGTTTTGTATCAAATTACTTTTTGTTTCTAAGTACTATATACATGTTGACTGTAGGGGCATTACTGTAGGGGAATTTATGTATATTCCAGAGATTGATTGTAGGGGCATTTACTAGATATGTCACCTTTCATAAAAGATGAGATCCAGAGGCTACCTGGCCCTTTACAAACTCTACCTATAAAACTACCATGGATATTAAATTAAAAACTTCTAATTAGATCTATTCTCGAGATTAAATGTAGGGGCATTTACTCTTAGGTTAAAACCTATGTTTTGTATCCAATCTCTTTTGGTTTCAATAGGAAAATTTTATGGCTAATTCGTGTTTTACCTGTTGAATATAAAAGTTTTTTTCTCTATCATTGTTTGAGACCATGGATATGAAAATGAAAAACTATATACTTGGTTAAAACTTATGTTTTGTATCAAATTACATTTTGTTTCTAAATACTATATACATGTTGACTATAGGGGCATTTACTATAGGGGCATTTAGATCTATTCCAGAGATTGAATGTAGGGGCATTTACTAGATATGTAACCTTTCATAAAAGATGAGATCCAGAGGCTACCTGGCCCTTTACAGACTCTGCCTATAGAACTACCATGGATATGAAAATGAAAAACTTCTAATTAGATATATTCTAGAGATTAAATGTAGGGGCATTTACTCTTAGGTTAAAACCTATGTTTTGTATCAAATCACTTTTGGTTTCAATGGGAAAAATTTATGGCTAATTTGTGTTTTACATGTTGAATATAAACGGTTTTTTCTCACTCATTGTTTGAGACCATGGATATGAAAATGAAAAACTATATACTTGGTTAAAACCTATATTTTGTATCAAATTAATCTTTGTTTCTAAATACTATATACATGTTGACTGTAGGGGCATTTACTGTAGGGGCATTTAGATCTATTCCACAGATTGACTGTAGGGGTATTTACTAGATATGTCACCTTTTATAAAAGATGCAATCCAGAGGCTACCTGGTCCTTTACAAACTCTGCCTATCAAACTACCATGGATATGAAAACGAAAAACTTATAATTAGATCTATTCTCGAGATTGAATGTAGGGGAATTTACTAGATTAGGTTAAAACCTATTTTTTGTATCAAATCACTTTTGCTTTCAATGGGAAACTTTTATGGCTAATTTGTGTTTTACATGTTGAATATAAAAGGTTTTTTCTCTCTCATTGTTTGAGACCATGGATATAAAATGAAAAACTATATACTTGGTTAAAACCTATATTTTGTATCAAATTAGTTTTTGTTTCTAAATACTATATACATGTTGACTATAGGGGCATTTAGATATATTCCAGAGATTGAATGTAGGGGCATTTACTAGATATGTCACATTTCATAAAAGATGATATCCAAAGGCTACCTGGTTGTTTACAGAATTTGCCTATAGAACTACCATGGATATGAAAATGAAAAACTTCTACTTAGATGCATTTTAGATATTGAATGTAGGGGAATTTACTCTTAGGTTAAAACCTATGTTTACTATCAAATCACTTTTGGTTTCCATGGGAAACTTTTCTGCCTAATTTGTGTTTTACATGTTGAAAATAAAATGTTTTTTCTCTCTCATTGTTTGCGACCATGGATATGAAAATGAAAAACCATATACTTGGTTAAAACCTATCTTTTGTATCAAATTAATTTTTGTTTCTAAATACTATATACATGTTGACTGTAGGGGCATTTACTGTAGGGGCATTTAGATCTATTTCAGAGATTGATTGTAGGGGCATTTACTAGATATGCCACATTTCATAAAAGATGAGATCCAGAGGCTACTTGGCTCTTTACAGACTCTGCCTATAGAAATACCATGGATATGAAAATGAAAAAATTCTAATTAGATCTATTCTAAAAATTGAATGTAGGGGCATTTACTAGATTAGGTTAAAATCTATGTTTTGTATCAAATCAATTTTGGTTTCAATGGGAAACTTTTATGGCTAATTCATTTTTTACATGTTGAATACAAAAGGTTTTTTCTTTCTAATTGTTTGAGACCATGGATATGAAAATGAAAAACTATATAATTGGTTAAAAGCTATGTTTTGTATCAAATTACTTTTTTTTTCTAAATACTATATAAGTGTTCAATATAAAAGGTATTTTTCTCTCTCATTGTTTGAGACCATGGATATGAAAAGGAAAAACTTCTGTTTAGATCTATTCTAGAGATATGGATAATTTGTGTTTTACATAAATTGAATACAAAAGATTTTTTTTCTCATTGTTTGAGACCATGGATATGAAAATAAAAAACTTATATATTTAAAACTATTGGAGAGATTGACTGTAGGGGCATTTAATCTTAGGTTAAAACCTATGTTTTGTATGAAATAACTTTTGGTTTCAATGAAAATCTTTTATGGCTAATTTGTGTTTTATATGTTGAATATAAAAGGTTTTTTTCTCTCTCTCATTGTTTGAGACCATGGATATTAAAATGAAAAAATTCTATTTAGATCTATTCTATAGATGTGGCTAATTTGTGTTTTACATACATTGAATATAAAAGATTTTTTCTCTCATTTTTTGAGACCATGGATATGAAAATGAAAAACTTCTATATTTAAAACTATTCGATATATTGATTGACTTGTAGGGGCATTTATTCTTAGGCTAAAACCTATGTTTTGTATCAAATCACTTTTGGTTTCAATGGAAAATGTTTATGGCTAATTTGTGTTTTACATGTTGAATATAAAAGTTTTTTTTCTCTCTTATGGTTTGAGACAATGGATATGAAAATCGAAAAATTATATTTAGATATATGCTAGAGATATGGCTAATTTGTGTTTACATACATTGAATATAAAAGGTTTTTTCTCTCATTGTTTGAGACCATGGATATGAAAATGAAAAACTTCTATATTTAAAACTCTTCCAAAGATTGATTGACTTGGAGGGGCATTTAATCTTAGGTTAAAACCTATGTTTTGTATCAAATCACTTATGGTTTCAATGGGAAACTTTTATGGAAAATTTGTGTTTTACATGTTGAATATAAAAAGTTTTTTTCTCTCTCATTGTTTGAGACCATGAATATGAAAATGAAAAACTTCTATTTAGATATATTCTAGAGATATGGCTAATTTTTGTTTTACATACATTGAATAGAAAATGTTTTTTCTCTCATTGTTTGAGACCATGGATATGAAAATGAAAAACTTCTATTTAAAACTATTCCAAAGATTGACTGTAGGGGCATTTAGTCTTAGGTTAAAACCTATCTTTTGTATCAAATCAATTATGGTTTCAATGGGAAACTTTTATGGAAAATTTGTGTTTTACATGTTGAATATAAAAGGTTTTTTCTCTCTCTCATTGTTTGAGACCATGGATATGAAAATGGAAAAATTCTATTTAGATCTATTCTAGAGATGTGGATAATTTATGTCTTACAAACATTGAATATGAAAGGTTTTTTCTCTCATTGCTTAAGACCATGGATATGAAAATGAAAAACTTCTATATTTAAAACTATTCTAGATGTGGCTAATTTGTGTCTTACATACATTGAATATAAAAGGCTTTTTCTCTCATTGTTTGAGACCATGGATATGAAATTGAAAAAATTCTATATTTAAAACTATTGCATAGATTGATTGACTGTAGGGGCATTTACACTTAGGTTAAAACCTATTTTCTGTATCAAATAAATTTTCGTTTCAATGGGAAAATTTTATGACTAATTTGTGTTTTACATGTTGAATATAAAAGGTTTCTTTCTCTCTCATTGTTTGAGACCATGGATATGAAAATGAAAAACTTCTATATTTAAAACTATTCCAGAGATTGATTGAATGTAGGGGAATTTACTCTTAGGTTAAAACCTATGTTTTGTATCAAATAAATTTTGGTTTCAATGGGAAAATTTTATGGATAATTTGTGTTTTACATGTTGAATATAAAAGGTTTTTTTATCTCTCACTGTTTGAGACCATGGATATGAAAATGAAAAACTTCTATATTTAAAACTATTCCAGAGATTGATTGACTGTAGGGGAATTTACTCTTAAGGTTAAAACCTATGTTTTGTATCAAATCACTTTTGGTTTCAATGGGAAAATTTTATGGCTAATTTGTGTTTTAAATGTTGAATATAAAAGGTTTTTTTCTCTCTCATTGTTTGAGACCATGGATATGAAAATGAAAAAATTCTACTTAAAACTATTGTAGAGATTGACTTTAGGGGCATTTACTAAGGTTAAAACCTATGTTTTGTATCAAATCACTTTTGGTTTCAATGGGAAACCTGTATGGATAATTTGTGTTTTACATGTTGAATATAAAAGTTTTTTTTCTCCCTCATTGTTTGAGAGGTCATGGATATGAAAATGACAAACTTCGATTTAAAACTATTCCAGAGATTGATTGACTGTAGGGGCATTTACTTTTAGGTTAAAACCTATGTTTTGTATCAAATCACTTTTGGTTTCAATGGGAAACTTTAATGGCTAATTTTTGTTTTGCATGTTGAATAGAAAAGGTTTTTTTCTCTCTCATTGTTTGAGACCATGGATATGAAAATGAAAAACTTCTATCTAGATCTATTCTAGAGATGTGGCTAATTTTTGTTTTACATACATCGAATATAAAAGGTTTTTTCTCTCATTGTTTGAGACCACGAATATGAAAATAAAAAAATTCTATTTAAAACTATTCTAGAGATTGACTGTAGGGGAATTTACTAAGGTTAAAACCTATGTTTTGTATCAAATCACTTTTGGTTTCAATGGGAAACCTTTATGTATAATTTTTGTTTTACATGTTGAATATAAAAGTTTTTTTCTCTTTCTCATTGTTTGAGACCAAGGATATGAAAATGAAAAAATTCTATTTAGATTTAGATTCTAGAGATTTACTATAGGGGCATTTATGGGATATGTCTCCTATCATAAAAGATGAGATCCAGAGGCTACTTGGCCCTTTATAGACCTTGCCTATAGAACTTGTAGAAGTTAACACTACCTGTCCCAACTATACCCTATCAAGTGTGTAGAAGAACCATGGAATCACTCAAACTACTTTACATAGACATAAGGGTGTATAAGAATGCATAAGAATGCATGTGTTTTACATTGAATATTTTTCATTTTCTTAAGAATCTATTTTCAAGACAATTAACTATATACTTGGTTAAAACCTATATGTTTTGTATCAAATTAATTTTGGTCTCTAAATACTTGTTTTTTACGTTGAATATTTTTCATTTTATTAAAAATCAATTTGAGACAATTTTAAACTATATAAGTTTAAAACCTATGTTTTGTATCAAATCACTTTTGGTTTCAATGGGAAACTTCTATGGCTAATTTGTGTTTTACATGTTGAATATAAAAGGTTTTTTCTCTCTCATTGTTTGAGACCATGGATATGAAAATGAAAAACTTCTATTTAGATCTATTCTAGAGACATGGCTAATTTGTGTTTTACATGTTGAATATAAAATGTTTTTTCTCTCTCATTGTTTGAGAGGTCATGGATATGAAAATGAAAAACTTCTATTTAGATCTATTCCAGAGATTGACTGTAGGGGCATTTACTAGATATGTCACCTTTCATAAAAGATGAGATCCAAAGCCTACCTAGCCCTTTACAAACTCTGCCTATAGAACTATCAAATCACTTTTGGTTTCAATGGTTTGTTTATTGGATAATGTGTTTTTATCAAATCAATTGGATGCAAGTTATGTGCAGATGATGGATGATGAATGAGGTGATGTTGACCATAACCTTTACATCTATATGATAGGAAGCTTGATATGCATAACAAGGTTTAGACTAGATATAATTTTGGAATTTATATTAGTTGGAATATTTAAATATAATATAGTCATCTATTACCAACAAATATATATTAAGATACAAGTGAAAGAGACTACAAAAAATGGACTATAGTACCCAAAAGGTGAAAAATTTACATAGACAACATAGAGAGATTCAACTAGGCTTCTGTGGATGACATGAAAAGTACAAGTGGACAATGTATAATTCTACTTAGAAGAGTCTTTGGTTGCATGTTTAAGCAAGAAAGAGTCATTACTTGGACAATGTATAATTCTACTTAGAAGAGTCTTTGGTTGCATGGTTAAGCAAGAAAGAGTCACTACTTTCTCTATCTAGAAGAGAGGTGGAATACATAGTAGTTACTTCTTTTAAATGAATATGGAATGAATCATTGTACATTATGAAGAGTCATGAGATCCACATTTCAACCATACTATTTGCAAGTTCTATATGAAGATATGTAGTCCAATAACTAATCAGTTATGATATTTTTGTAAATATGAAAATGGTTCTATGATATAAAGGCAAACAAGGGATCAATATCAATTTACAACTTTCAAGTTTCAAGTTTTGAGTTTCTAAAATAACTGAAATTTACAAGTTTCGAGTTTTGAGTTTATAATATATAGATTATATAATCTATTTGATAAGTTGGGCACATGACCTTGACTGCATACTACATATTGTAACCTAAGAACTGTAACCGCTTGTTGCATACCAAACTACAAACTTAATTTTTTTTTAAATTTGGTAGTGATTTATATACAGTGATCTTGGATTCTGATATCACTTATATTCTTAGCGATATCCAGTGATGTGAGTTTGACAGTGATCTAAGGTGCAAGTTAAGTGATAAAATAGCTTATAACAGTAATATATAAATACATCAGTACTATGAACAATACTAATGTATGACAGTATGCTAGTGATACCCATAGTATGACTGATTTATATATAGTGATCTTGGATTTTGATATCATTTATATTCTGAGAGATATTCTAGTGATGCGAGTTTGACAGCGAACTAGGGTGCAAGTTAAGTGATAAAATAACTTGTAACAATGATGTATAAATACATCAGTACTATGGAAAATAGTAATGTATGACAATATGCCAGTGATACTTGTAGTATGACTGATTTATATACAGTGATCTTAGATTCTGATATCACTTATATTATGAGCGATATTCTAGTGATCCACGAGTTTGAAAATGATCTAAGGTGCAAGTTAAGTGATAAAATAAATTATGATAGTGATATATAAATACATCAATACTATGGACAATAGTAATGTATGACAGTATGCTAGTGATACTTGTAGTATGACTGATTTATATACAATGATCTTGGATTCTGATATCACTTATATTCTGAGTGATATTCAGTGATCTGCGAGTTTTACAATGATCTAAGGTGCAAGTTAAGTGATAAAATAACTTATAACAGTGATATATAAATACATCAGTACTATGGATAATAGTAATGTATGACAATATGCCAGTGATACTCGTAGTATGACAATGATGATGTGTACCTATGAGTATGTTATGTGGATGTCATGAAAATAACTCTTTATTGACAATAATATGGAAGACTTGACAATCATATACATGAATGATTGTGGCTTCATTGTTATAACAATATATATATTATAGATATTTTATAACAGTAGCTTTGTTGATGCATAGCTTAAATGATATATATGGCAGTGACCTAGACAGTGATGGATGGATTGACCTGACATTTATGTTTATGACAATATGACCATGATGTATGACTTCATGAAAGTTATGATTTATGAACACTCTAGAAAACTATAACTATCAACAATAGAAGGATATGAGTTTCTTACCTGGTGGTTTGCTTAACATCACCATAGATGATCATCAACAGAGCAACAACATCGCAAGAGCAGCAACAGTGCTAGAGAAATTCTACAAACTATAAGCAACATAACAAAAAAAGCATAAATTATATCAGAAAATATAATTTACGATAACGATAAAATAATTCACTATAGAAAACCATAATGATCAACAACAGAAGCTGCTTATATGGTGGTTTTCTTAATGTCACTGCAGATCATCAGCAATAGAGCGGAAGCAGCGCTAGAGTAGAAGCAACACCGCAGTAATTCAATGAACTCTCAGCAACAGAGCAGAAGAAACAAAGACGCGCGAAGCAACAGAGCACAAGAAACAAAGACGCACAAAGTAGCGCTAGAGCAGCAACATCGCCGCAGCAATTCAAAGACCTATCAGCAACAGAGTAGAAGAAACAAAGACGCGTGAAGAAACAGAGCAGAAGAAACAGAGACGCGCGAAAATAATAAAATTTGCGGGCAATATATTTATAATCAATAGTTCGACCAAACTATTTTAAAAGTTCGGTCGAACTATTAGTTCGACCGAACTAAAATTTCAGCCGAACTGTTGTTGTTGGTTTTCCTATCTCCGGCAAAAACTCTATTTGCCCACGCTGTCAGTGTGTCGTCAATCTAAATAGCAGAATGATTTTGGCTGAACTTTTTCGTAAAGTACGACCAAAATATCTAATAGTTCGGTCAAAATTTCTTAAAATTTCGGCTGAACTATTGCCGAAAAAAATTTTCCGCCCCCGATTCTCACAAAAGTGTAACCCAACTTCACATTTTCACCCATGTCTATGTATATTTACATGTGTATGGTTAAGACACATTTTTTTCCATCCATAAGTTACATGCATAAGGTAAAATACATAAATATTACCAAGGCATGCCCACTTATCCCTACTTCACATGTACCATGAGAAAGGGAAATGGTTATATTCTACTTCTACCCACAAGAACATTGTAATATTAAAAAAAATCGCCATGGTCATCACCTTCTGTTCACATAAGTAGAATGAAATATTTCAAATATAAACACCATATTAACTATTGTTTCCTTCACACAAGACACGCTATTTTCCAAAATAACAACCATCGCAAGTACTTGTATTTTAAAAGTAAACTACCACATAAGCTATGATATTTGTGCATACAAATTAATATTCTTTTTATAAAATAAATTAGCCTAACAACTAATACATATTCTTTTCGAAAAGAAGTTAACACCATAGCTACTATTCTTTTGCATATGAACACATATTATTGCTGAAGAAATCTAACACACCAACCATTACTTCTGTGTATACCTACACATAATCTTTTCAAGAAAACTAGTATGATTTCTTATCCTTGTATGAAAAAAAGATTCATAAGAATTTTTTTAAGAAAACAACCTTGATTCTTACCACTTCATGCAGAAAAATCATATGCAAGCTTTCAAGAAATAACTTTGACTCTTATCATTTCATGCACAAGAATTCATATGTAATATTTCAAGAAATTTAACACCATAGTTATTTTCTTTTGTGCACGCAAATTCATATTTATTTTTCAAGAAAATCTAGCACAATTAGTTATTTTTTTTGTATGTGAATACATATTTAGTTTTCAATAAATCTATCATAATATCCATTCTTTTCATGCATCCAAATACATACTCTTGTTCTAAAATGAAACTAAGATAATAACTATTATTTTTGTGTATATAAAACATATATTGTTTTCAAGAAAACTAATGGAATATGAACCATGCAAATAATATCTTTCCTCACACAAACCCCTGCAATCTTTCAAGAAATAACATGGTTACTTATAATTTTATGCAAAATATTTATATGCATTATTTTCCAAAGTACTAACACTTTTAATTTATCTTTACCATGTAATATTTTCCAAGAAACTAACGTGGATACTTGTCCTTTTAATAACACCTAATAAAATATAAATAATGGTAAAAAATATTGAGTCATTCACACTAAAATTGTTCAAGTAAAAACCTTGACCTTGTCTTTAATTCTAATCATCCATTAAAAGAGAGAACTTGAATTTGGAAGCAATGAATTACTCAATATTTTCTTGAAATAGTTTAACAAAAGAAACAAAAAGTTAGAAAATATTATCTCTAGATAATGCGATCATATACCTCTTCACCTCTGACTAAAATTTATGCATGGAAAATTTATAATGCATGTCCTTCCACCAATATATTGCAGAACTTTATATTGCATGGTCTTCTATTGAAAGGTTACAACTTTCGTTGGAACCACCATACCCATCTCCAAATCTATGTCAACAACGAGGCATGATTCCATCGTCAAATTCTACTATGAGTTTCCCTGGAACACACACACAGATATGTGTGTGTGTGTGTGTGTGTGTGTGTATGTATTTGTATGTAGATTTATATATACATACATACATATACATCTACACACATGCGCGCGCGCGCACACACACACACACACACACACACACACATATATATATATAGAGAGAATGTCAATCACTTTGTGCTCCTTTAAAATAATGACAAGATTTTTCTGTATGCCTAGATACTCTTCTTTTCACCAGATTGAATTGATAAAAGAAGTACAAATTAGCACTTGAGTTTTCTCAGAATTTTAGATTTCCACTATAGGGCCTCTTCTTGATAATGCAAATATAATAGTTCCACTTACAAGAACATGTGTAGCTCCTTCAAATGGCAAATTTTTCACCCCCGTATTTTCTTTCTCACCATCCGTGAATCCTTTTTTCTCCCCTTACGATTCCGTGAAATGTAAGCATTCTTGATGATCAAACCAGTTACAAACACTTCTGCAACTATTTCTTGATGTAACCTAATCATTTTCATAACTATTTCTTGATGCCATACATAAAACATAATATTTTCATGTTAAATAGTTATTAAAAATTAATTTGTGATTCAAAGGATATTACAATTATTCAAGGAAAACCACACTACCAAGAATGTCCAACTTTTGATTGGTATAGGGGCAAGCTTTCACTCCTTCCAGATACCTCTAGATCTTGAGACATTAAGCTATTTCCTTATGTCTGAGGAAGATGAACTCTTAGCCCATCAAAAATAGTTTTAGAGCATACTCCAATCCACAAACAATTTAAGAGAACTAATAATATTGAATTTTTGACCAAAAAAATATATATTATAATAAATAAAAAAATATTTTTATCATTAATGAAATCATAAACTTATTTTTTTATCACCTATTTTATGCTCTAAAATTATATTTGTATCTCCCTTTTAATACTCTAAAATTAATCCTAAACAACATCATGATAAGAAAATCCCATATAACACACAAAATAAAGTATCTTTATAAATTTTCATTAGTAAATAAAGTATCTTTATGAATTTTCATTAGTAAATAGGTGATGGGCATATTACATAAATAAATCTTATCCTAATTAGATTAGTAACAAAGACATGATAAGTATTGAACGAATGATGAAAGTAATGCTTCTTTCGCAATCCAATGAAAAAAAATAAGAGATGCAATATACCATGACTCTTTTAATATTTTTTCACACTTGACCATAATCCTCCTTATTAATGATTTTGGACAATGACGTGATAGTAGATAACATGGGATAACTTTGAAGATGAAGACAACTCGTTAACAATAGAATTACAAAAACATATACATTTTTTTATTCTATAAGTAAAATTGTTTATACATTTAAATAAATAACACACAAAATAAAGTATCTTTATAAATTTTCATTAGTAAAAAAAGTATCTTTATGAATTTTCATTAGTAAATAGGTGATGGGCATATTACATAAATAAATTTTACTCCTAATTACATTAGTAACAAAGACATGATAAGTATTGAACGAATGATGAAAGTAATGCTTCTTTCGCAATGCAATGAAAAAAAATAAGAGATGCATTATACCATGACTCTTTTAATATTTTTTCACACTTGGCCATAATCCTCCTTATTAATGATTTTGGACAGTGACGTGATAGTAGATAACATGAGATAACTTCGAAGATGAAGACAACTCGTTAACAATAAAATTACAAAAACATATACATTTTGTTATTCTATAAGTAAAATTGTTTATACATTTATATAAATAACAATGATAAGCATAAATGATCGATTCATAATGTTATGTTTCAGAAGATAAATAAAACTGAGCTACTCACAAAATACCAAAACATCATTTTAAAAAAAAATCACTTATTTAACATTAAAATTAAATATATAAAAATTAACAATCACTTAT